>JAFBJR010000181.1:0-11222 GCA_016785285.1 Brachirus orientalis
GGAGTGAAGCCACTCCCACCATACTCCAACTTCTTTTCAAGAAGTTTCAATGGTCTTGAAAATGGTTGGTATCCAAAATGGCTGCCCTCTAAAACTGTGAAGAGACACAAATGACTTCCAAAATTCAACAACACTACCCCAACAAATAGCACTTACTGCCTTTTAAATTCAAGTCTGTGCTTATGTTAGGATAATGTTGGTGATAAATATTTGAAGAGCAGATCACATTTCACTGTAGTTCATTCAGATCTGTTGAGATTTTTCCAGTGCAGAACTCATCACAACCAAGACAACCCCAAAGACAGTTTTGATGAGGATACTAGTGATGTTAATTCTGAAAGATCTATAGGGGAGAAACTGTGTAACTGTATGTCTGGTGCTTCAACGGTTATTGTGCTAGAACTTGTTTCATTACCACTAGAAGAGAAGAGGTGGTCAATTTTCTCTCTTATTGATGTTATTTTGTTCTCAATGAAATTCATGAAGTGGTCACTGCTCAGTGTTAAGGGAATAGACGGCTCAGTAGAGCAGTGACTCTGTGTCAGCCTGGCTACAGTGCTGAACAGAAACTTTGGATTATTCTTGTTTTCTTCAATTAAAGAAGAATAATAGGCTGCTCTTGCTTTATGAAGGGCTTTTTTATAAGCTACAAGACCATTTTTCCAGGCTACATGAGATTCTTCTCGATTAGTGGAACGCCATTTTCTTTCTAATCTATGTAAAGTCTGTTTAAGAGAGCGAGTATGGGAGTTAAACCTTGGTGCTTCTCTCCTCTGATTCATCACTTTCTTTTTCAGAGGGGCAACATCTAATGTATTACACAGTGAAGCTGCTGCATTATCAACAAGATTATCAATGAAACTGGGTGTAAAATCATAACTGTTAACTTCAGGTGGACTTAGACATGGCACATAGTTAAATAATGGCTGCACTTGAAAGTATTAACATTATTATCAGACAGGCACCGACTGAAGTGGTATTTTTTAGTTAGTTAATGTGCAATTAAATGTGATTAAATAATGGTCAGTTAGGAGGGGGTTTTGGGGAGAAATATTTAAGTTTTCTATATCTTTGCCATAAGTGAGCACAAGATCAAGGGTGTGATTAAGGCAGTGAGTGGGTTTATTCACATGCTGAGTGAAACCAATTGACTCTAACAGTGAATTAAATGCAGAATTAAGACTATCACCTTCAACATCTACATGGATGTTGAAATCCCCCACAATTATGATTTTATCTGTCCTTAGCACTAACTCAGATAAAAATTCGGAGAACTCTGAGAGAAACTCTGAATAAGGTGCAGGTGGACGATAAACAGTGACTATCAGAACCGGTTTCTTAGATTTTAAACTAGGATTAGATAGACTGAGGATAAGACTTTCAAAAGATAGGTATTCCGGTTTGGGCTTGGGGATAATTAATAGACTAGTATTAAACATGGCTGCGACTCCTCCTCCTCGGCCTGAGCTTCTGGGGACATGAGTGTTAGAATGTGTGGGTGGTGTTGACTCATTTAAACTAACATATTCTTCTTCATGTAACCAAGTCTCAGTTAAGCATATTAAATCAATATGTTTATCAATGATTAGATCATTAATTAAAACAGATTTTGAGGAGAGTGATCTTATATTTAATAGTCCACATTTAAGTGTGCTATTGTATGATTCCGTTTTATTGTTGGTGTTGATTAGTATTAGATTGGACTGACTATGTCCTCTTCTCTTAAATGCTGATTTATTAAAGTTTGTCGATTTATTTATTTTAGTCGGCCGGGGGATGAACACAGTCTCAATGGCCTTTTGAGGAGGTGACTGCTCAAAAAGAAGCACAGAGGAGCGTGTAAGACTGCAACTCTGTCTGGTCTCACCTCTGGACTGTCATTTTGTTGGAGTTTGTAATAAACTTTGCTATATTTCTAGATAAGAGAGCGGCTCCATCCAAAGTGGGATGGACACCATCTCTCCGCATGAGACCAGGTTTTCCCCAGAAGGAAAGCCAGTTATCTATGAAAGTAATGTTATTTTCTGGACACACCTTCAATGTGTGTGCATTCAAGGTGGGTTGCAGCAGGGAAACATTTAAAACTGCAGGGCAGTGGGTAAGAATTCAGAGAACACTGAATAAGATGCAGGTGGGCAGTAAACTGGCCCCGTCCTTAGAACCGAAAACAGCTCCAATAGTTCCTCGGGTTCGCCAAATTTTATCACTGGTTTATCTGGGGCTACAGCAAGGTAGCCTCTCCCCTAACCAGACTAACCTTTGTCTTGACACCTTTTCAGTGGACCCCAAAGGCTGAGGCAGCCTTTCTGTCTGTCTGTCTGTCTGGGCTCTGTCAGGGTCTGGTTCTCATGCCTTTTATTTCAGTTATTTTTTTGGCATTTCCTGTGTTTTGTTTTCCTGTGCTTTACGTTGCAGTTGACTGGTAGGGCAGCTGGGTGGATTTCTGGAGTGCACACCTGCAACCTATCCTCTCATCAGCCTGCACCATTATAACCCCTGGTTCCTCGCTCCACAGTCGCCAGTAGTGCTGGTTCATTCGCGACTTATTCCTTCAAAGGAACAAATCGTTTAATTAAACGAACTTTCCCTTGTAGGTTGTTGTTATTCAGATGATGAGTAAGATCAACTAAAAATGCCAGGTCTGCCAGCCAAAGAGGATCACTCAGTTCATGGAGAGGTCTAACTTTCTCTTTTAAAAACTTGTCAATTTCTGATCTCAGCGAATAAAACCATTGCAGCACAGAGCCGCGGCTGAGCCAGCGCACATCTGAGTGGTAGAGTACATTCTTGTATTCAGCATCCACATCAGATAAGAAAGTTTGAAACTCTCTATGAAACAATCCCCTAGCTCGAAATATATTGACAGTGTTTGCAACAGTGGTCATCACGTCATCCATCTTGACAGTCTAGGCACAAAGTGCTTCGTGGTGGATTATACAGTGGATTTTAACAGCTTCACCTCTGTTCTCTGTTACCTTGGCGCACACCATCATGGCCGGAGTGACAACCCATCCGTTGTCACTCCACAGAGCTTGTACCATTTGATCCCGATCTTTTCAACTGCCTTTGACACAACATCACAAATATCTTTACCCGTGGTTGTGCCTTTTAGGTTCATCATATCAAGCAGCTCCTCCGTAGAGCAAAAATTATCATCAACTCCAAATTAACAGCTGCGTGGTGTCTGTGGCATCTCTGCTCTCATTGCATGCCATCGAGTAAAAATCAAAAGCAGAAGCCCTGTCTCTCAGCTGAAGTTTCAAGTTAGTGGACAAGTCCTCGATTCTCCGTGCCACTGTATTTCTGGATAAACTCACGTTGTTGAAATCCCATACTTTTTCCGGGCACATTATAAAATCCTTTTTTATAAAATCCTTTATAAAATCACTGTCTGTAAACGGTTTGTCATGCTGGGCAATGTTTTGCGACTTCATAGCTTGCTGTTGTGGCATTTTCCTGTAATTTGTTAGCATGGAAAAAAAACTGTTTTTGAGCTTGAAGGCTAGCTGCCATTTGCTTGACATTAATTGTGTTGCGCTCCAGCTTCTTGTGCGGGCCATATTCAATTATATTTTCAAAATTTGATGCAGGCCAATAAAAACTGGGCTGCGGGCCGCAGTTGGCCCGAGGGCCTTAGTTTGGACACCCCTGGACTAAACCTAAGACTTGAGTGAATCAACGTTTTAAACGTGTTAATCTCCAAAATTTATCAAGGAAATTTTTAGAATCATTATTTAATAGAGTTGGCTGGTGTATTTAGCGACAGCCCTAACTAAACCTGGCGACAGTGAGCTGAATCACAACCCATTCAGCCTGTTAGAAACAAATCATCATTCCTTATTTCCTTATCTTATTGCAAATAAAAGTGAATGTTCTCAATGACAGGGACACTCTCAGTTTCCCCTGATACATCTGTATTCATCAACCAACTACCAACTGTGCAGAGAGCACAAAGTAGGTGTTAAACTATTTTTCATGTGCTTGTGTGCATGCTAAGGTGATATTTTCATTTCAGACACAGAATTTTAATAATTTCTTCTGTCTTTGTTTTTCTCTGCCCAGGTCAGCCATCACCACCTTTCCCCAGCTGTCCTCCTCCACAGATTCCTGCTTATGACAAGGACATCAGTCAGTGGAACTGTTCACAGGAGCAGAGGATCTGGATGAAGACAGAGCTGGTGTCTTCCTTGTGTCTCTGGCCAGGCTCCATCTCATTGCAACCTAATGAAGAGGTTGTCATTGTGGCGTTTCCCTACCCAGCCAGAGTTAATTGACAGCATCTCTGAGCTTCCATCTGGAAAGTACTTTCAGCTCCACCCATTTTTTATATGAAAGCCAGAGAATGATACACAAATGGGAAGGCTGAGGAGCAATTACCCCGTGCCATGCCGTGTGTTCACCCTCAAGCTTTCTTTGCAGGAGTTGGTATACTTTGTGTGATTGTTGGTTGTGCTGCAAAGTTTGGCACAACAGGTGGTGTGCTGACAACCCACTGTGGCTGGAAAAACTTCCAAAGAAGGTAAGAAGGCAATTTGTAAATCAGTCATGGATGAACTCGGGTACACTGGTAATTCACCCAGGCCCCATGGGCGTAGGCCTGGCCACCAGGTGCTCATCATCCTGCTACGGTGGCCCACTGAGCACAGAAGAAGAAACAGCTCCCCGTTGGGGAATCAAACCCAGGTCTCCCGTGCAGTCACCTGGAATTCTTTAGCTAAACCTCCTTCCTATGTGTTAAACCACTACGGGTTTAATATACTTTTGGTCTCTAGTATGATTTGGTGTCGTTTTGGGAGCTGCTTGGCTTCTCTGCCGTTTCAGTATCAGTGTTGAGCACCAACCGGCTGATGGACGAACATACCCCTTGACTTTCTTTGAGATATAGATGTTTTCACTTGAAAAATGTGAAAATAAATGATGGAACAGCAGATAAAGATTTTCTGACTCTTGTATTTTTTCATAGTTTTCTTGTTGTTTGTTTAAAACTGCAAAGTTTGTCTAGTTTACTCTGTCAACCCCATACATACACACGTGACTTTCAGTCATTTGCAGGTTTGTGGTGTTAATGTTGACTCTACATTTTGTTTTTAAGGTATGCAGATATTAGTGTCAGTTGCTTGCATGTACTACAATATGGTCAGCACAGCTACAATGGCCATCACGTTTGCTTACCTCTGCTTTGTATTAACACCTACATCTCAGGTTTTTTAATGTTGAGTGAAACATACTGATTTATACACTGCATATATAGATTGTATATTTATTTACACATTAATACTATATTATATATAATACTATACTATATTTTTGCCAATATAATGCACATAAAATATAAATATCTATGAATACTAATATATTTTATCCGACCGGGTCACAAACCCGGGACCTCTTGTTGCAAAGACAAGAGTGCTAACCACTACACCAACCGTGTGGCCCCTATACTTTTCTCAGTTAGAAAAAAATATATATTTTTCCTCCTAACGGCAATTTAAAAGCACAATATGTACAACTGTCTGTAACATAATAAAAAGACTTAACACACAATAAAACATAAACATTTAAAAAAAAACAGAATAGACATTGCACCACAAAGGAATGAATGATATGTGTAAAGTGCAACCAGAATAGAATATTTACATAGGCTGTATATGTTTATTATCGATACTTTTCAAGATTTATAATGATAAATGACAATAAATAGCAACAGGAGCAGTAAGGTCTATAATGTTCAGAAAAGAGGTCTAAGTTTTTTGGGAGGGGGGCAAAGCTGGTCCTCCTCCTCTCCGAGTCCTGCAGCCAGGGCATATGTGCCGCATTTGGAGGGGAGGCACTCACAGGCAGGGTGATTTTGTGTGCTAACCTGCATGTCTGCTGGTCACATACTGTAAAAAAAATCTCACAGATAGTCCAGTGATCTGATTCTGAGAATATGCTGACATTTAAAAGATCAGTGCTGATATTTTTTTAACTTCATATTTCATGTCTATTATGGCTACAGTGTACAGGACTCAATCGGTTGATTTTGCAGGTAAACATTCGCAAGGTAGAATTTTTCCCTGGCAGGATCAGTGTTGTGTTTTACAAGGGACCACTTGGATATCTCCACCAAGATCCCAATAGTGCAGCCAGTGTGATAAAACACAACCCATCCCTACAGGACAGGTCTGCACCAATGAAGGAGGAGCTGGTCAGAGAAAATGCCCTTACTGTAGTACAGCTACTGCTGTAGAGAGGATGGTCTGTAGATGTAGTATTGTGAGATTATGTGAGACGTGTGCAAACCAAACACGGTGGCACATATCTACACCAAACATTTCATGTTATTTACAAAATTGCCAACAAATCAAAGGGTAAATTTGTAAAAAGGAAAAGTGAGTGCACGATGGATGCCACAAACACATGAGCAGAACACGCCACACGCTGTTCTTGCTGCCGCCACTACGGTAAAAGGAAGAGCAAGCAGAGGAAGAACACAGTGTAATGGAAAATCTTATTTCTAACTGTGTTTTCAATATATCTGTAATAACTCTATTAACTAACTCTGTATTAATATATCTGTATTAACTTTGGCTTTTGAAAATGCACTGTTTAGCTCATGTACAGAAATGCAGGTTCACATGGTCTGCAACTCTTCATCTCACAACTAGACAGTTGTTTCATTATAACCGATAAGATATACAAGTGCGACCTTGGACAATTTCTGCCTCCCTAAAAACTTATCTGTTTCCCATGACTTTGACTACTTTTGCCTCCTCCCTGAGTAGCCTTTGGTCTATAAGAAGCTGAGATTCACTCGACCATTTTGAACTCCTTCACAGATCAACCATTTGCTCTGTAAACCAGCTCCTTCTGCAGAATAAAACAACAAAAGACAAGTGGTGGACTCTCAAATTTCTTTAATTCTATCTCACCCGGGAACACACGAAATTTCCACAACAATTTGGTGTCAGAAGTGGGATCGCCTGGAAGTCTGCGGCTGCCCTGCGATGACGTCGAGAGGAAGGCCTGACCTCTACCTCAACACAAAGAAAGTCAGAGACGAGAGGACCAAGGCCTGCGAGGATACCAGCTGACTGACACCAGCTGGTACCACCAAGGTACCCACCAGCACCTACCTAAAATATCAATGTAATAACTTTTAACTTTACAAATGAATGACGTCCATGTTAAATTTTTAGCTGACTCTATCCTCATGTAGAGTACGCTGCATTCTTTTCATTTGATAGATGAACAATCATTTTAACACTTAACAATGACTAAGCTCCCACTCACAGCAACAGAGATATCTCCTGATTTCGCAGAAATTCCTGATTGCTTATGGGCAAAACACAAATATGATGTTGGCCTGATCAGAAATCTTTTAATTGATACACACTGCCTTGCTCTCATCACTCCCGCACATTCTGTGATAACTACCCACACATCCAGTGATATCTACAAACCAACTTTATTATAACAACTCCATATATGGGAGGTCGGGAGTGGCGATGGCAACACACATATTCCTTTACTGTTCTTTGTTCGGGTCTGTTTGCCCTGACTCCTAGAGAGGGAGACACGATCCCATTGAGGTGACCTGTCTGTCGGACCACAGAGATCTCTGTAAGTTTTGTGCACAAATAAATTGTATCTGTTGAAACTTTCATTCCATTGTTGTGCCTTGGATTCTCTAGTATTAACCAGAGGTTTTTCCTGTTTATCTTTGATCACGCACCAACGGGCGGTTGGGCCCGCGGGTCCTGAAGGACCCCAAAATCCAACAAGTTGGTGACCCCGCCGTGATATCAGGGTGAGAAAATTCGATCACCGGAATGAAAAGGTGAAATTGGACTGAATGTTTCTGACTGCGTTGACCACAAGGCAGAAGGGCCCTACAATAAAAGGTAAGCAGTGACCTTTTCTTAAACTACTGCATATTGGCTATTCTAAATCAAGCCATTGTGGAAAACGTTCCCAGAAATAGTTAAATAATCTCAAAGAAAAATAAACATTGGAGTGATTCAACAGATACAATATATTAAAATATTTAAGAAAGTTGTCACGGATAGCAGGGAGGGGCAGGACCCCGATGCAGGCAGGATGAGAACGGGGAGTGAGTTGAGCAGTTTATTTTACAGTCACAAAATGTGCAGGGGGAGAGGGCGAGGGAGGTGGCGTCGGACCTGTCCGGGGAGAGGGAGACTCCGTGCGGGAAAGGCTAGTGAGGGGATCCGCTCCGGCGGTGGTGCGCTAATTCCAGTAGTGTGGCAGTGAAACGGCAGACAGTGTTATCACGAGCAGTGCAGCAGGATATTAAACAGGCAGTGGTGTATTTCCGTGAATCCGTGTAGAGAACAGAGGGGATGTGCAGGCTCTGGGAAGAGGAGAAGAGAGTTAACCATGGGCTGGACACAAGTAACTTACGTAGACTACGGCCAGGACGATACGTATACCACTTGTGGAGCTGACAACGAACTGGCGATGACTCCTGGGAAACCTGGGGCTTAAGAAGACCGTCGCTGATTGCCGGCAGGTGTGTAGCAGCGCAGGTGAAATGAATGAGTCACAGCCGGGAAGGGAGGGGGGAGGCGGCGCAGGCTGTGGCCAAGAGGCAAAGCATATTGGCCACAGGACTCCTCAGTTACACAAGTTTGCAGCATCTTCCAATTACAAGTACAGAAAACTGAGGCTAAATTGACAGTCTGTCGTACCAAAATTGATGAGGTACTTGTAAAAACCCCATATAAAAGGCTGGGAAAAGCTGGTCCACTTCGCAAGAAGGTAGAAAGCTTAGAGAATAAATTATCACTGTTGAAGTTAATAACTAAAGCCATGTGTAAAATGGAAGAACAAGACCAGCGCCAGAGTGCAGAAACAGGAAATACTCCTTCAGAGTCAAAAGGAGAAATGAGAAAAGAAAAAGAGAAAAAATTTACTGCCCTGCCCCATTCTCCGCCCCCATATTCTAGCTATAAAAAGCTACATCTGATGGGCTGGAAAAGCATGAATTAGATGAGGACATACAAAAGGCTAGAGAAGATTTGAAGCACCTCCAATGGACACAAAACAGAAGGAGAGCTCAGAGGGCAGATGAGGAAGAAGCTGACAGAATAAGAATAGCAAGTGAATTACGATGTGAAGCAGGTAACAAGCGACATAAAACTGCGGCTCATGAAGAGCAGTCAGACGATGATGGTGATGATGAAAGTGAAAGTGAAGAAAGTGTTAAAGTAGTAATTGAAGGAAAGATGACTAAAATGAAGACACAGAAACAGAAACCTGAAAATGACAAAGGTTTTTTCAACATAGGTAAAAAGGGGACTCACCACATGACCACATGCTCTAAATCACAACTTACTACCTGTAACGACAACGACGACGATGACGAAAGAAGTGAGGGATATCTTTTGGCACCACTACTGACAACTGCTTATGGACAAACACAATATGTGCCATTTTCTGTGACTGACGTGGGCACTATGGCCGCTAAAATGCCTCCTATAACTAGTGGAGGAGGTCCATGGTGTGCTAAATTCACTCAATTGACTCAGGGGCTGACCTTAGCATTAGGAGACTATAGGGCACTTGCTACAGCTGCTGGCGTGCCAATAGCCGCTCTTAGAGACATAGAAGAAGCTGCTCAAACCACTTCTCTCCCACACAGTACTCCTTTCAGACAGTGCAGTAACCTGCTGTTTGATGCTGTTCGCAGACAATTTCCTACTAATTGGACTTCTGCCCAAGTTACCAAGTTCATCCCCCTAGCTGGTGAAGCTGGCACTGCATTCATGCTACGTGCAGGTCAAGAATGGGAAACACAGACTGGCTGTAATCCTGACCAACCCCCAGAGATGGGTCCTGGTGGCATTTTTTTCCGCAAAGCAGTACTAGCTGGTTTACCTGGACCAGTTAAAGATAAATTGGAAGATGATCCTGAAATATTAACAAAACCTTACAATAGTTTCTCTGTTGCGGTGGCACATGGGCTAGACAGACACAACGCCAAAAATGCTCAAAAGCAACAACAATCAGATAACACCAAAACAGCTCTGCTGGCTCTACAGCTAAAATGTGCCCAGGCTCAGTCACAGTCTAAATCAGATAGCAAACTATCACCTAAATTTGATGACACTAATAATCCTCCTGTTACTGCAACATCACACCCCACTCTTGACAGTCAACCAACTCCCATGATGTTCCAAAACCCGCATATGTTCTATGGGTTTTCAAACCCAAGAGGGCGTGGTAGAGAACGTGGAGGTTTTGGTCAAGGAAGACAGATGGTTAAGCTACGGCAAGGGTGTTTCAACTGTGGTGGCATGGATCACTGGGCCAGAACCTGCCCCTACTTTCCACAGGGCAATCCACAAGCCCAAGGTGGACCTCAGTACCTGCCTCACTTTAAGCCACCACAGCCCCCATGGCTGCCTCAACAACCTATGACACCGCTACAACAGCTGCCTCAACCGCAGCAACCTCCACAGTTTGCACAGAGCGGTGTAGTCCAGGCTCCAAACCCGACTATGACACCTGCTTTTCTTCCCCAACAATAGGGGGGCCCTACCCTCGCAGCAGAACCTTGGTTACCGTACAGAGTGGAAAATGTACCATTTGTTGGACTTGTGGACACTGGAGCTACGTGCTCCACTTTGCCTGTAAAGAATTTTCCCATGTCTGGACGCAACATGACTGTGGTGGGGGTTTCAGGGAAAACTGAGAATCTGTCTATATCTAGACCTATGATGGTGCAATGTGGAAAACAAACTTTCACTCATGACTTTTTGCTTACTGATGCCTGTGCTACTCCATTGTGTGGGCGTGACATGTTGGTCAAAATGAATGCTATAATTCATTGCTCTCCTGATGGCATTGCTGTTACCTTCCCTGATGGTTCAACTGTACAGGTTGAACCATCAGGGTCACTCTGTACTACACCCGTGACCAAGATCTTGTGTATGATGAGGACTGGGGTCAGAACTCTCATACTATGGATCACACCATCAATTCTACTGACATCATTATTGGGCATGAGGGAGTTGCTGCTTTAGTACAACTCTCTGACAGTCAACAGCGGTGGTACAAAATGTCTACTGATGCTGTTCCACACTGCTCACTTGCAGTAAATGTAACAGGTGAGGCAAAGAATCCGGGCCCAATGTGTAAGACTGCAGTCTCCTGCAGCGATTGGGTGCCTACGCAGATTCCTAGGGTACATTTCTCTCCATCTACCAAACTGTACAAAA
>JAFBJR010000181.1:11267-347392 GCA_016785285.1 Brachirus orientalis
CAGTCCAAACATGATGTTGGTTTTGATTCTGTGGCTGACCCTGTTCGACTTTCATTCAATACTGATGTCATTTGCAAACCTCAATATCCATTGAAGCCAGAAGCTGTTACCGGAATTAAGTCTACTATTGAAGGCCTCTTGGCCTCTGGTGTCTTGATAGCCACTGTGTCACCTTGTAACACTCCTCTGTTACCAGTGAAGAAACCCGATGGCTCTTACAGAATGGTCCAAGACCTACGAGCCGTCAATGACTGTTGTACCACACCTCTGGTACCTGTTCCAAATCCCCTGGTGATTCTGAACAATTTAAAACCCACTCACAAATACTTTACAGTAATGGACCTTTCAAATGCCTTCTTTTGCATTCCTCTCCATCCAGACAGCAGACCTTACTTTACATTTCAAAACCAACAATACACCTATACACGTCTACCTCAAGGTTTTCTTTGTTCCCCAGGTCTTTTCAACCTGGCCTTGAAGTGCCACCTGTCTGATCTTATTTTGTCAGAAGGGGTTGAACTTGTCCAATATGTTGATGACCTTTTGGTAGCTGCTCCCTGTGCATCATCTTGCCTGGCAGCCACCAAACTCATTCTTTGCCAATTAGCCAGTGATGGCTATAAGGTTTCTCGTTCAAAACTTCAATGCTGTCGCCAATCTGTTACATTCTTAGGCAGACAGCTGACACCTACTGGTAAATGTCTCACGATGGACCAAATGACTTCCATTCTGCAACATGTCCGCCCTGAAACTGTAAAACAAATGATGTCTTTTCTCGGTTTGGTCACCTACCACCGCACATTCATTCCCACTTTTACTGACCTTACTGAACCGCTTCGACAGATGATGAAGGATGCAGGTTATTCCTGTCCTTCTGCACCTCTTACCTGGTCTTTTGAATCTGAACAAGCTTTCCAAGATTTGAAACGTTTCATTTCCAACTCAGTGGTCATGTCCACCCCGTTCTATGATAAACCATTCTACCTGGATGTAGCTGAAGGAGACGGCATTGTTAATGCCGTTCTCTTCCAACAGAGAGGGAGGGGTAAAGGACGCTCAGAACACGACATTTTGATGTACTACAGCACCAAATTAGACACAGTGGAAAGAAGTCAACCAACCGACAGTCTTGACTAACCATGGCACAGTAAGCTATGTTGAAGCAGCATCATTTTCAATGTCAGAACTTCGAAAACACAGACTGTTATGAATACTGACTCGACCAAACATAACTTACCAGTCACCTGACGTACTTATGGCAGAAGACATGACACCATTCCCAGTGCACAACTGCGAAGAGAGAGTAATGGAAGATGTTAAACTAAGAAAAGACTTGCAACTGACTCCATTACAGGTAAATGACGTAAGGAAACTGTTTGTAGATGGATGTTGTTTCAGAGAGGAAACGTCAGGAGAACTGAGAGCAGGTTTTGCAATAGTGGAAAGGACAGGAGAAAATCAATGAGTTAATGGCGATGTGCCAAGCGTTACAGCTGGCACAGGGACAAAAAGTTGAACTGTACACAGACTCTATGTATGTCTACAACCTAATTACCACAGATTTGGCTAGGATGCACAGAGTAAATTGGCAAACATCCTCAGGAGCTCCCTGCAAACACACTGATTTGGTTCAACTATTAGCTGAAAATCTAATGCTGCCCGCACAAGTAGCCATATTTAAATGTGCAGCACACACAAATGCTCAAGATGAGAAATCAAAAGGTAATGAAGCTGCAGACATGGCAGCTAAACAAGCAGCAGGCTATCTCCCTGCCTATGGGCTCATGACAGTAAAGGGAAAGGAGATAATAGATGACAGTCAGGAAAAGGATGATGTTGACGGTCCTACACGAAATCTAAAAGATGTAGCAACATTACAGGAAAAAGCAGGTCCATGGGAGCAATCAGTCTGGAAAAATGCAGGTGCCACAAGAGATGAAAAGGGAAGATGGCGTAGTCACACAGGAAAAATCATGCTTCCTATGGGAATGGCACATGATATTATAATGGAAGCACATGGTCTCACTCATGTAGGAATCCCAGAAACAATTCACAAACTACGGAGATGGGGACATCCTAAATTAAATGAGATAGTGAGACAAAAACTTAGACAATGTCAAATATGTGGTGAATACAATCCTAAACCAACAATGACAAATCGTCAAAAGGTGTTTTTCCATTACCTGAAGGGCCAGGACAACAACTAGTCATAGACTACACTGACATGGGGCCTGATAACAGAGTAAGAGGTCATAGGTACCTACTGGTTGCAATAGATGCCTTTTCCGGCTGGATAGAGGCTACACCTGCTAAGAAAGAGGACTCTGTAACTGTTACAGAGTTTCTCATAAACAAATGGATCCCACGTCATGGGTTCCCAAAAGTAATCAGATCAGATAATGGTTCTCACTTTAAAAATTCAGACTTGAGAAAGGTAGAGACACACTTTGGTATCAAGCACAAATTCGGCACCGTATACCACCCCCAGAGTCAGGGACTAGTTGAACGGGCTAATGGGGTGCTAAAGAACAAATTGGCTACAGTAATGGAATCGACAAAGCTTTCGTGGGTGGACGCACTCCCGATAGTTTTGCATGATGTCAGAAACTCACCAAAATCAGGAGCAGGTGGTTACACTCCATTTGAGTTACAGTATGGGCTGACCCCGGAACTGGATGAATGGATAAAGGGGTTCATACCAGACTACTGGTGCGCGTTAACTAACTCCTTAGCTCAGATTTGATCTTTCAGGTCCAGTAACACTGTCCATGAGTCTACTGATGACCCACCTGTAGATACACCCAGCTGGGTGTATATAAAGCGCCAGAAGCGCACCTGGACGGAACCCAGGTGGATTGGCCCATGTAAGGTTGTTCAATCTACATCTCACGCTGTGAAAGTTGAAAACCGCGACGTCTGGTACCATCTTCACCGCTGTGCCAAGGCTGAGGAAAATTGTGGGATCAATGGGATCGTGTCTCCCTCTCCTAGAGAGGGAGACACGATCCCATTGAGGTGACCTGTCTGTCGGACCACAGAGATCTCTGTAAGTTTTGTGCACAAATAAATTGTATCTGTTGAAACTTTCATTCCATTGTTGTGCCTTGGATTCTCTAGTATTAACCAGAGGTTTTTCCAGTTTATCTCTGATCACGCACCAACGGGCGGCTGGGCCTGCGGGTCCTTGGCTGTTAAAATTACTTCTTTTTTGCTAATTGCTAAAAAACACACTGTTGAATTACTGTGTCCATCACTGTTCCTTTGCACTGTTAAAAACTGTTAAAATAACTGTGAAACATTGTACTGCACACACATTCTGTTTCAGGACACATACTGTTTCAAGGACACAGAGGAAGGGAATCTTTTAATTGATACACACTGCCTTGCTCTCATCACTCCCGCACATTCTGTGATAACTACCCACACATCCTGTGATAACTACAAACCAACTTTATTATAACAACTCCATATATGGGCGGTCGGGAGTGGCGATGGCAACACATATATTCCTTTACTGTTCTTTGTTCCGGGTCTGTTTGCCCTGACTCCTAGAGAGGGAGACACGATCCCATTGAGGTGACCTGTCTGTCGGACCACAGAGATCTCTGTAAGTTTTGTGCACAAATAAATTGTATCTGTTGAAACTTTCATTCCATTGTTGTGCCTTGGATTCTCTAGTATTAACCAGAGGTTTTTCCAGTTTATCTCTGATCACGCACCAACGGGCGGCTGGGCCTGCGGGTCCTTGGCATAACTCCTGTTTTTAACTCTCTTTTAAAGGCAGGTGTGATCATTCCTTGTCCTGATTCTCCAGTGCGAACTCCCATTTTCCCAGTGAAAAAAGCCCGTGATCCGGACCAACCGACCGAATGAAGGTTTGTGCAGGATCTACAAGCAGTAAATTCAGCGGTCCACACAAGGACCTCCATGGTACAAAATCCACACACTATTGTTTCACAAGTTCCACCGGATGCGCACTGGTTCACTGTTGATTTGTCTAATGCTTTTTTAGTGTCCCTGTAGACTCAGACAGTCAGTATTGGTTTGCCTTTGACTTTAAAGGGAAATCATACACTTGGACTAGACTATGTCAGACTACTCTGAATCTCCTGCCATTTACAATACTGCACTCCATGATAGTTTAGAGTCTCTCCAACTTTTTCCTGGCTCTGCTCCCATTAAGTACATTTTTGATTTAATGATTTGCGCACCTACTGAAGAACAATGCAGAACTGACTCTTTGGCCTTAATGGAACATCTTGCTGCAGAAGGTCACAAAGCTAGTGTTTCCAAATTACAGTGGGTCCAAAAACAAGTTACCTTTTTAGGACACATAATTTCTGATCAGGACAAAACCATATCTCCTAAACGCATTAAAGCTATTGTAAAACTTCCAAAACCTGTAACAAAAAAACACATGATGTTTTTTTCTTGGAATGTGCTCATTTCAAATTATTCAACACTTGAGTCTCCATTGAGCCCCCTCATTCAAAGCAGAGGCCTGGCGGCACATGATCGTGTGCAGTGGACCCCTGAGGCAGAAAAAGCATTTGTGAAACTTAAACAGGCACTCCAATCTCCACCTACTCTGGGTCTTCCTGATCCTGATTAACATTTCACACAAACTGTTGAGGAATGTGATGGATTCTCTAGTATTAACCAGAGGTTTTTCCAGTTTATCTCTGATCACGCACCAACGGGCGGCTGGGCCTGCGGGTCCTTGGCATAACTCCTGTTTTTAACTCTCTTTTAAAGGCATGACATCTGTTCTTTTGCAGGAAAATGGTGATAAACTTTGCCCTGTAGGCTATTTTTTTGCAATACTAGACCCTGTTGCTGCAGGTCTCCCTCGTTGCCTTTGTGCAGTTGCTGCAGCAGAGAAAGCTCTCGTGTCCTCCTGCGACTTAGTAGGGTTTTCAGATGTAACTCTTTGGTCCCACATTCAGCATATTGGAAGACCAAAACAATTCATACCTTTCTGCTGCATGTTTTGGACGTTATCACACAGTGCTACTCGATTATTCTAATGTTACTGTTAAACGATGCACTTCTCTTAACCCAGCATCACTCCTTCCTCTCCATGGGGATTGTGAGGAGTATGACTGTTTGGCAGAACTTCAAATACAATGTACACCACAATTCTGATCTTGTTCAGCTTCCCGTGATCCTGCAACCAGATCCAACAAGTTGGGTTCGCTGTGGTCTCTGACAATGATGCGCTGTGTTCTGGACCTCTTCCATGTCACCTCTCTGCCCAGGCAGCTGAACTGATTGCACTCACCGAAGCATGTAACCTGGCTTCTGGTAAATCTGTTACCATTTACACCGATTCAAGGTACACTTTTGGTGTTGTACATAACTTTGGTGCGCTATGGCAACATCACAAATTCATGAAATCAGATGGTAAACCCATTTTACATCACACTTTTGTTTCTGACCTTTTGCGTGCCATATTTTCCCAACATCAATTGCTGTATGTAAATGTGCTGCACACACCAATGCCTCTGATCCTGTTTCTCGAGGTAATGCTCATGCTGATGCTGCAGCTAAATCTGCTGCTCAGCAACCATCACCATCTTGATTTCCAAAATTGACTACTCCTGTTTCAATTCCTGCCACTCTCGCAGTTCTTCAGTCCTTCTCCACTCCTTCGGAGCACCGCATCTGGTCTCACAGCAGCTGCACCTTCACTGATAATGTTTGGAGTGGCCCCAATGGCAATCCTTGCTTTCCAAAACATTTCTTTTCTCATTATGCGTAATAACATGAAATAACAAGAAATAACACAGGTTAGACCATGTGTCAAAAGGGGGAATGATAACTATGATGAACACATATGATGAACACACACTCGGGCATAGAGTGCACACAAATCCAGGCTGCGTTGTGTTGGATTTTGGAGTCCTTTAGGACCCGTGGGCCCAACTGCCCGTTGGTGCGTGATCAGAGATAAACAGGAAAAACCTCTGGTTAATACTAGAGAATCCAAGGCACAACAATGGAATGAAAGTTTCAACAGATACAATTTATTTGTGCACAAAACTTACAGAGATCTCTGTGGTCCGACAGACAGGTCACCTCAATGGGATCGTGTCTCCCTCTCTAGCAGTCAGGGCAAACAGACCCAGAACAAAGAACAGTAAAGGAATATATGTGTTGCCATCACCACTCCCGACCTCCCATATATGGAGTTGTTATAATAAAGTTGGTTTGTAGTTATCACAGGATGTGTGGGTAGTTATCACAGAATGTGCGGGAGTGATGAGAGCAAGACAGTGTGTATCAATTAAAAGATTCCCTTCTTCTGTGTCCTTGAAACAGAATGTGTGCTGAAACAGAATGTGTGTGCAGTACAATGCTTCACAGTTATTTTAACAGTTGACACAGCACAACTACTAAGTGTGGGTGGATACTGCTTAGCGTCGTACCGGTAATATATACAAATGCACATACACTTCTACAAAGAATACACACCTCACAGGCTGCCTTGCATAGCTGATGACTCTCCAATCAAACATCAGAATGGATTCTTTACACAAACACACACTTCATTCCTTGTGAAGTGAGGTGGAAACCTAACAGTCTCAACACAAACCTCAGTCTCACTAGTGTCATTTTACATTGCCATAACCTGGAGCTTGAATGGACTGATCTTGACTAAGTTCCTTAGTCTGAAACCCCAGGTGGACGAGCACTGTTATACCACCGTGAACTGGATGCTTTAAAAACAAAACAATTTTTTCTTGTCCTTTGTAATGTACTGTTTATCCTCTGTATTACTTTGATCATATTTCTACTGTATCGCTTCAAGTAATTGTATCACATTCATTTTTAACCATGGAACATACACGTCCATGGCATCCTTTCCGACACCCAGGCTTATGTGGCCTACGGGCTGTGTTGCATCATGATGATATCCATTATTGTTGTTGTCACTGTTGTTTGGCTGACTGTTCCCTTTAAGAATGTGACAATTTCAGTTGTAAACTCAACTTCTAGCATCTCACACACAACTGGACCTGACTCACCCCTTGCTCAACTGACTCCACGCAACCCCACTGATGACTACGTACCTACAAACACACACGTACACGTTGTTCTGTAAAACAATTTAACCTTGACCCAATGGCTCAGAAGTGGCCGATAAACAATTTTTTGGTACCAATTGGCTTTCAACACCGCACACACAATTCTGCAATTATCCTGTGGAGTGTGTTTGTCCTCTAATCCTGTCAAATATTACAGGTTTGCCATATGAACAGAATCCATTAACTGACTGTGACTACGTTTCGCTTCTCATCCAAGAGGCTTCTTCAGTTCTGTTTGACTCTTGGATGAGAGGCGAAACGTCTTCAAGAAAGTCCATTTGCTTTTGTTTACTACACTTTTGGACTCCTCAAACCAGTTTTAATTAATGATCTAATCATTGATAATCATATTGATTTACTGTGTCTAACTGAAACATGGTTTCGTGAAGAAGAATATTTTAGTTTAAATGAGTCAACACCACCCACACATACAACACCCATATTCCCAGAAGCTCAGGCCAAGGAGGAGGAGTCTCAGCCATTTTTAATACTAGTCTATTAATGAACCCAAGCCCAAACCTGAATACTTATTTTTTGAAAGCCTTATCCTTACTCTATCTAATCCAAGTTTAAATTCACAGAAACCAGTTCTGATAGTCACTGTTTATCGTCCACCTGCACCTTATTCAGAGTTTCTGTCTGAGTTCTCTGAATTCTTAACTGAGTTAGTGCTAAGGACAGATAAAATCATGATTGTGGGGGATTTCAACATCCATGTAGATTTCGAAAGTGATAGTCTTAGTTCCGCATTTAATTCACTATTAGAGTCAATTGGTTTTACTCAAAATGTGGATGAACCCACCCACTGCCTTAGTCACACCCTTGATCTTGTATTCACTTATGGCATAGACATAGAAAACTATTTGTCAGGGTCCGATTTCCCACTGTTTCCTGTCCTTTGATTTTGTTAAATTCTCTTACTTCCTGTGCAGCCTGTTTTCTTTTCAGGAGGCTTGACCAGGCGGCTGGTGGAGTCTCCCTCCACACACCTGCTTTGCATTCTCCTGATTTGTTTGCTGCCTTCTTAAGCCTGGGATTTTGCTGCGGCTGATGTCAGCACGACATGTTTCCTGTGTGGTACAGATCGTTTCGGTCAGCTAGTTGTTTGCCTCTCCTTAGGTCAAATTTTGATTCAGTCCTATCATTTTGTTTCCTTTTTTTTTTTACAGTTGTCTGGGAGATCCTCGCTCAGCCAGCCTGTGGGTCTCCTTGCCCTTAGTTTCCTGTTTTGGCTAGTGTTTTTTGTTCTCACCCCTAGTTCCAGTTTTGACTAAGCGTTTTTTTTTTGGCTTTAGTAAATAAATGAACTCTTTTGCATTTTTAAAAGCTGTTCTGTCTCTGTACTCTTTGGGTCCATACATGTCCTGTTATAAATCATAACAGTATTAACTATTAAACTATTAATAGTTCTCCTCTAAACCCCCTCTTATCTGATCATTATTTAATCACATTTAATTGCACATTAACTAACTACAATAACATTAAGAAAAATACCACTTCAGTCGGTGCCTGTCTGATAATAACATTAATACTTTCAAAGAGACAGTGTAGCCATTATTTAACTCTAGTACGTGTCTAGTACACCTGAAGTTAACAGTGGTGATTTTAAACCCACTTAGTTATGAATCAGAGGAGAGAAGCACCATGGTTTAATTACTTGCACTCTTAAACAGGCTTTACGTAAATTAGAAAGAAAATGGTGCTCCACAAATCTAGAAGAATTTCATGTAGCCTTGAACGATGGTCTTGTAGCTTATAAAAAAATCCCTTCATAAAGTTAGAGCAACCTATATTATTCTTCTTTGATTGAAGAAAACAAGAATAATCCAAAGTTTCTGTTCAGCACTGTAGCCAGGCTGACACAGAGTCACTGCTCTACTGAGCCGTCTATTCCCTTAACACCGAGCAGTGACCACTTCATGAATTTCTTTGTGAATAAAATAACATCAATAAGAGAAAAAATTGACCACCTCCTCTCTCCTAGTACTAATTAGACACTTTTTTAGCACAATAACCTTAGAAGCACCAGATATACAGTTACACAACCCTAATCCCGATCCTAACCCTAACCTCAGTGGATTTGCTGCCTTACCCTAACCTTAATTTGGACCCTAATTCTGGGCAAGAAGGATGACAACTCTAGAAGAGGTGTCAAACCCTATTTCATGGTGCCTAAACCCTAAGAGGGGGAGGCATATAAAAGCAAAGCTGGCTGTGAGGTTGGGTGGTTCATCATTTGGGTAGGGAAATGGATCATGGATATGGGGGTTAAGGAAACTTATTGGATAATTTGAAGTCAATATTGATTTATACATTGATAATATAATTGGTATATTAAATAGGGTTAAAATTAAGGCTAAAAACAGTCAATTCATGGAAAATTTGAAGCTAAAAACAGTTCATCCATGGGGTTAAAACTTGAGGCTAAAAAACAGTCAATTCATGGAAAGTTTGAAGCTAAAAACAGTTCATTCATGGGGTTAAAACTTGAGGCTAAAAAAAGTTTGAAGCTAAAAACAGTTCATTCATGGGGTTAAAACTTGAGGCTAAAAAACAGTCAATTCATGGAAAGTTTGAAATTTGAAGCTAAAAAACAGTTCATCCATGAAGAGTATAAAGAGAGGGGGAGTTAAAAGAACATTTTGTTCTTTGTTTTTTTGTTGTGCCTTAGCCTGATGAAGACCCATGTAAGTCAAAACGTTGGCACATGTAACCTTGATTTATTTCTTTTCCTTTATTATATACAAATTATATTTAGACAAATAACAAAAGCTACAAGGTATAAACAAAGAAACAACATACACGCTCTCTCTCTCACACATACAGTATATCCATCGCTGGGGGCTGGACAGGCCTAGCGCAAGACGATCTGGATGGAGGGGTCAAATTTATTTTATTCTAACCCTAGGGTTAGGGATAAAAGCCACCTGATGTCGGTTTTTTTGGGAATAACTTTTGATGGAATGTCCTATTGAGTCGGAACCAAGCTCCGTCCCCCCTTTCGGGCCATTCCAAATCCAACGGTACCACCTGCAAGACGATCTGACATCGGAAAGTGGGTGTAACCTGAAAAAAGCATGATAAATCTTCGGGTTTTTGGGAATAACCCAAAAAAAGGAGAATGGGAGTTGGTGTGTGTATGCAGTCTTTTGTCTACTAGGTGGCGCCATGGATGGTGATTAGGGTTAGTAAAGGGCATGGTCAGGTGTGCACAAGTTAAGTCAAACAAGGTAAGTGAAACACCTAAGTGCTTTTGCAACTGGTCTGGCCCCAGGTTTGTCCAGAGTGGCTGTACCAGCACAGTTTACTCCTGTGTGAATAGGCAGGAGTATATGCTATGGCCCTTCTGAAGATTCCCTCAAGCCCCTACGCCATGTCAAGGCAGAGTCCTTGTTGGTCCTTGTCTGTTATTTTTTTAAATTTTTTTTTTTCCCAAACAAACAGGTAAGTAAACAATGTGTGTGCATGTGTAATAGTAGTGGGTGCAGTGTCTGTCAGTGTAGGTAAGTACAGTATGTACGTGTGTGTGTGTGTGTGTGTGTGTATGTGTGTGTGTGTGTAGAACAAGAAAAAATAATGCTAACAACAATCAAACTCTGGAAACATTCTGAGTACTGTGTTCTAATGTAGGTAATAATGTACGTGTGTGTATGTGAACAAGGATCACATGGCTATCGCTTGGCTTTCAGTTCCTCATACTTGTGATAAAACATTTTCTTTAAGGGAACCATGTTGTAGCCCAGGCTTCATAAGCTGAAAAAAGAACTAAAAGGAGAGACGCAAAAGATCAGTCATTTAGTGTGAATGAGTGTATGAAAGGGATAGCTGGCATTTATGGGGTTAACTGTGCCGTGCGTGTGACGTCACGAGCCAATTGCGCTGCAGTTGCGCACAGCACTCTGGGATATAAAAAAAAAAAAACCGGGAGAAGAAGCCATTACCGTCTGGCTGCAGGAGGAACGCTCAGCCTGGGAAAAAGCATCCAGAAGTGGTCAGAGTAGAGTAGAATGGTCAAAGTCACTGCGAGTCGAACTCAAAGAGTTCTCGGTTGATCATACAAGCTCGGCGGTGAGTTTATTGTGCATTTTGACGAGGGTAGCGTTGAATAAGAGTGTGCTAGCCACCAGAACTAATTTAGCTGCTACATGCTAATTTGATACCTCGTGAGTTAGCCACTAAGGTAGCAGGTTATATGAATATGTATTGAGCCCAGTCAATAGCAGGGCTAACGAATGAGCTAACGGTTAATATGGGGGTGAATACAGACTACATGCTAAGCTACCACGTGTGTATGAGTGGATGGATGTGTGCGTGTTATGCGAGCACTGTGTATATCGCGTATTATCGCGTGTGTGTAGCATGTGTGCATGATGTGTGTAGTGTGTGTGTGCAGTGTGTGTAGTGTGTGGGTACTTGCGCCAGGTGTGTGTGTGTATCGTGTGTAAGTGAAGAAAAGGGGGGAGAAACTCAATTATTTCATCATTTTGCTCAAAGAATTGATGTTAACGGGGTTTTAATTGAGTTACCGTAATTTCCGGACTATAGAGCGCACCGGATTATAAGCCGCACCCACTACATTTTTAGAGGAAAACCGATTTTGTACATACACAAGCCGCACCTGTATATAAGCCGCATGTGCCCACATTAAAACATGTAAACATATTTACAAAGAAAGACGGTACACAGAGAGAGTTTTCAAAGTTTTAATAATATAACTTAACAATAATAATAATATAACTTTCTTCCCAAACGGTGCCTGTGACGCGGCAGTAAAACGGTAGCAACATGGTAGCAACACGCTAGCAACACAGTAGCAACACAGTAGCAACACAGTATAACAGGTCTGGTAAAACAGGTCTGGTAAAAGAACATACTGGTAAAAATCACGGTAAGCCGTCTTCATCTTCCTCCTTTGAACTGAAGCCATCGAAGTCATCGTCCTCAGTGTCGGAATGAAACAGTGTCATATAGACGTCGTCACACACTCCCTCAGCCTCTCTCTCGCTGTCACTGTCGCTGGCACTCTCATCCTGAGACAAATCCACTCCTGATTTTGTGCCCTCCTCTCCGTCACGCAGCAGACCGGCTTTTCGGAACCCGTTGGTGATGGTGGATTTTTTGACGCTGCCCCACGCTGTCAGGATCCACTGGCAGACTTGTGAAAAAGTTGCCTTTCGCATGCGGCCAGTTTTAGTGAAAGATTTCTCGCCGCTAGTCATCCAATTCTCCCATTCAACACGGAGCGCCACTTTCAGTGCACGATTCACACTAATGTCAAGCGGCTGCAAATACTTCGTTGTGTCCCCAGGAATCACAGCTGGAATGGAGTTTGTCCTCTTGATGGCTGCTTTCACAGAATCTGTGATATGTGCCCTCATGCTGTCCAAAACGAGTAATGCTTTTTTTCTATGAAAAAATCCTCCCGGTCGCTTGCCATAACACACGGTCAACCATTCTTTCATTAGGCTCTCTACCATCCACCCTTTCATGTTAACTTTCACAACAATGTCTTTTGGAAATTTTTCTTTTGGCATAGTAATCCTCTTAAAAATTACCATTGGTGGAAGCTTCAGTCCAGATGCAGTGCAGCCCAAAACACAGGTGAAATGAGTTCTCTCATGTCCGGTTGTTTTCAGCGTGACAGATGCTTCTCCTTTCTTGTTGACGGTCCTGGTGAGGGGCAGGTCGAATGTGAGAGGTACCTCATCCATATTTATGATGTCGTCTGGTCCAATTGAATTCTCTGCTATCTTTGTTTGAATGAATTTGTGAAAATTTGCGACTTGTTCCTCGTAGTCGGGAGGGAGTTGCTGACACAGAGTTGTCCGTGTCCTGACGGACAGACCTTTTCGTTTCATAAATCTAAGACACCACGACGGTCCTCCTTTGAAATCCGGAATTTTCTTTTCGGTGGCGATTGTTTTTGCTTTCAGTCTGATCTGCACAGTCGAAACACCTCGGCCATCTGCTCTCTGTGTGTTCACCCAGTCTTCTAGAATGTTTTCCAGTTCGGGCCACCTGCTTTTATTACCTCTGGAAGCTTTTTCCGTCTTTTTACATTGCTCCAGTTCTTCCCGCTGCCGTTTCCAGCGTCTCACCATCGATTCGTTTATGCCAAGTTTACGTGCAGCAGCTCTGTTTCCTTCTTTATCGGACAGCTCAATTGCTTTTAGCTTGAAAGCTGCGTCATATGCCTTTCTTTTTGCATTTTCCATGATGAGGGTATGTTCACGCTAATTTAATTTATGCACAAGACAAGAATTTGCAGTCTTCCTCGACGCATATATTCCACCGGTCTTAATCTTACCTTTTCTACTCGAGCGTCCCTGGCGGCCGTTAGAAAAATTACATAAATTGGCCGCATCACTGAATAAGCCGCAGGGTTGAAAGTTTGGGAAAAAAGTAGCGGCTTATAGTCCGGAATTTACGGTATTTGAGAATTTTCATTTGATTTACACTGAATTTACATTGGTAAAGAGAGACCTATAAGAAGAAGTGATAATAAATTTTATTGTTGACAAGAAATATTTTTGTTATTTAAATTCAAATATAGGTTGTATTTATGTTATTTATTTTAACTAAGAAGTTATAACCTATAGTAATTTGATTTAACTGAGATGAATGAATGTGACCTGTTCTATAGGTCAGGTTTTTTGAGAGGATGTGAATTGGTGACACTCGATGTCAGAGGAGAAGGCATCAGCGACACCTATAATCGACAAATGGAGAGAGGATACCAGCACTGGAGAGTCATCAGACAGCTCCCAGATACTTGTTGGATCAATGGATCCAGAGAACCAGATGGCGAGCCGGAACAGAGGACCTCGGAAGGATTGAATCTACCTCCTAAACCAGCGGTGTGGTAGGACAGTGGGATACACGGGATCAAAGGGCCCCAACAAACTAAAGAAAAACACTGAGCTCAGGATAAATAAAGGAAAAAGACAATATAAACTGAGCAAAACACTATTTTTTCCTTTTAAATGTTTTTTTTTTGCGCGCAGTTTATTTTTTTTATATACTGCATTGATAAAAAATGTTGTTATATTGTTCTTGTGGCTGTTAGCAAACAATATAATTTTTGAAGCCAAATTTTGTGTGAGTGTGTTCAATGTTGGTGTTCCACACTGGGCTCCATGAGCGTGACTTAGACTTCTGACACCTGGTCCAAATTGTAGACTGAAACCACATATTATCACATGTGATCTCACTAGGCAAAGAGGGGTTACAATGTTCTCCTTGCACGCCTCAAGGTAGCGCTTGTACAACTCTGCCCTTTTGATTTTGGGGTCGGTGTCAATAAATGACTTCTCCTACTGAGTCCAGGTCTTTTTTTGAATTTTGCTCCACACGTAGGGCCAGTGGACAGGGTACCTTGTCTACTAGGTCCTCCATGTGGAGCAGGTACTCTCTTGCCCTCCGGTCCATGGCCGAAAGGTAGTAGGGGGTGGGCCAAACCTGCACTCACAATGGTGCCTGAGACTGGGTGCTTGAATAGGCTGTAGAAGTGAACGTGTGGGGAGTCAGCGTACATTTGCAGGGAGTTGATCTTTGCTGGCACACACAGCTGCAGCAGCTCCCTGTCAAGGTCAGCCAACCTTCCATCCAGGTTGGATTGAAAATTGACAGCCTTGTGTATGCCGAGGCAGCTGAAAAGCTTCCCACACGTCCCCACCAAGTCCTGCAGCCCAGGGTTAGGGTTAGAGGGTTAGGGTAAGGGTTAGTAGAGGTTGTGGCTTCATACGCAGGTGAGGAGGTCAGTACGTATGAGCCTTGGAACAGCCATCGAGTGGTATCTGCACAGAGTAAGAAAGAAAACGAGATGACAGAGCAGTATCTGTTGTAGAAGACTGCAAACCCTAGGGTTGTATCCTTTGTTCATTCTGAGTCTGCTATTATTCCTTCTTTCCCCATTTCTTAATTCCTGTGACACCTAAAGAACAGTGAGGTAAGGATGGACTAGTGAATGGGGAAGGCCTATGAGGGAGTCTTCACCGCAGGGTTGGCCCCCGACGCCTGTTGCATTCAGTTCTTCCCTGAGCTCCTCACTGGTCTGTGTGTCCTATCCAATCCCTGTAGGTGGGGGAACAACTTTACAGTGTGACACATGAGTCCAGGTTTACCTTCCCTGACACAACACTGCAGCTGCTGTAATCAACATCACTCGATGTGGTCCATGCCACTTAGGCTCTGAGCTAATTTTTAATTAATTACTGTAATCTCTACCCCTGTATCAAGCAAAAAGTCAATCACTTTTTCTTGTAGGCTACCTTTCACAAAGATTATTTTGTAATTGTGTTTAAGGTAGACAAAGGTAGCTACTCACAGCACCAACAATTAGTTTTCTTCCTGTTCTTGTTGTGCTCTAAGAAGAGCCTGAGCGAGCTGTCCTAAAGTTTCATTAGACAATGGCGGAACTACTTCAGAGTTGTGGGCAGGCTGAGAAGAAGCAGAATTATGCATAGTATTTCTTCTACTATTATGCAACTTCTTTCTACACCCTTTCTCCCAATCTCCCAGATTTCCACAGTAGTTGCACTTGCCTTCTCTTTTAGGCCATCTATTGTCTTGGTTTTTGGTGCTAAATGTAGCTGCTGCTACTCTCACTTTTGCCTTAACATTAGCATCCCTTTCCCATGTAGCTAACCTGTCTAGGTTACTTCTGAGAGTCCGATTAGACCAAGTTAGATCTAGGAATGGCAATGCTTTTCTGTACTCAGCTACAAGACCATCTGACCAGATGCAAACTAGGGGTCCCTTGTCATCTAGCACACTTTCAGGATCATCAACTATTCCACTATAAGTTACGGCTGCCTGACAAAACCTTTCAGTGTATTCATTCACAGTTTCTTCTTTCCTTTGCACACAGTTAGTGACTCTGGACCAGTCCTGGGTCCCATGATATTCTTCAGAATTTTCAAAACACCTTCTCTCAAATCACCGTTACTGGCATGTTGTAGTTCAGAAGTAACAGCAGACTCAAAACTGTTGAATTCAGATTCTGTTAGAATTTGTGACATAAGCTGTGTGACTTCAGCTAACGACATGTTGTAGAGACGCATTTTGTTGATCAGTGCTCTTCTAAATTCCGAAAAATTTGTGCGTGCTGAGGGTAAGTTCTGTGATAGTCTCTCTAGGGTCCTAGCCCTTTGGCAACAGTTTGTACTTGGACAACAGAAGAGTTGGGAGGAACACTTTCAA
This sequence comes from Brachirus orientalis, assembly GCA_016785285.1. Taxonomy (NCBI): domain Eukaryota; kingdom Metazoa; phylum Chordata; class Actinopteri; order Pleuronectiformes; family Soleidae; genus Brachirus; species Brachirus orientalis. Next base: position 27,557 of record JAFBJR010000181.1, read on the forward strand.
TTCCCTCAATTCCCTGAGATCTCCTCCTAGCACCACATACCTTCACTGCATTTACACGCACATCAGTTACTGATTGGATGTCTACATTTGTTTCAAAGAAAGCGTCTAAGTCAGAATAATTATTATCAGACTGACTAACTTCTTCCACATCAGTTTTTGCTGAAGCTTTGTTGTGGTTCAGTTTCTTTGTCAAAGAGGATACTCTAGCACGGAGCTCTTTGTTCTGTTCCTCTAGCTCTGAGTTATGCTTATACTGTTGTGTAGCTAGCGCTAAACTAAATTCTCTGTGGCAACAGATAATGCCTTTCACATTTTTCCTGCGAATACATGCTCCTAGTACCTTTTTACATACGGACCAAGTCTTGTTTGGATGGATGGATCTCATATTTCTGAGTTAGTTCTTGTCTCACTTTCTCAGTAACTATTAGGTTCATTTGCATTCCTAACAGGGATTTGAATTCACTATCTGACCACACTGGAGTAGCAAGACCACCTTTTTCAATTGTGGGGATTAGTCTAGCATTCTTCCTAAACATTTTGTGAATTGCTTTGTTAACACACAATCAAAACACTAAAACTTCTCTGATCGACAGAGGGTGCACTTGTCAACACAGTTCAACTATTGTTAACCTTCCCTGCCTGAACAGAGGATAACACTCAAATATTAGCACAAAATGCTAATCTTCCCTGCCTGAACAGAGGATAACACACAAATATTAGCAAGTAATGCTAATCTTCCCTGCCTGAACAGAGGATAACACACAAATATTAGCACAAAATGCTAATCTTCCCTGCCTGAACAGAGGATAACACACAAATATTAGCACAAAATGCTAATCTTCCCTGCCTGAACAGAGGTTAACCTTCATCTCTAAAAATAATTTTTTAAAGGATAGCTTAGTTAACCTAACCCTACAGCTGTCTGTTAACTCTTCTCTGATGGTGCAGAGGATAACTTAAATACTGGTCTCTTGTGGTTCTTTGATAGAGTGACACTCACCAATTCATAGCTGAGTTGAAGAAATTCAGTCTGGACTGGTTTCAAGTGAGCAGCTCTATCCGGGTCACGGCACCAAACTGTTGGAAACTTTTTTTCCTTGTCGAAGCAGAGACCAAGAGACGTTGGGAGATCTTTCAAGCAGAAGTTACTCTTTATTGAGAACTCACTGTGCGTCGCTGTAGTCATCCAAGTCTGACTATAGCTCAGCACTGTAGAGTTATATACTTTTCAACATATAGGTGGAGACAATCTAAACAAAGCATGCAAATGCAGTACAGGAATCAGCCCGGTAACAGAATTTCCCCAACCCTGATCTGACAGTATCACTCCTTCAGGTGGTCAGGAAGTGAATAAAGACAAAAAGCTATTGTCTCAGTCACCTGGGTTGCCAGACTTGATGTCATCATCTTTACCTCAAAATGTAAAACCCAATGTACATTACTTTTTAGTTTATATAATTTTATGTTGGAACCTAGATTTAACATTCTATAAATTTGTAATCCAACAGGGGTTAGGATTAGGGTTAGGAGAAAACAAATTTGAACTCCTCCATCCAAGAGGAATCAATGCACACTCCATCCAGATCATCCCGAGCAGGTCTGGCCTCAGGTTTCCCAGGGATTGTCCAGAGTAGCTGTACCAGCACAGTTTACTCCTGTGTGAATAAACAGGAGTATGATATGGCCCTTCTGGAGAATCCCTCAAACCACCGAGGCACGTAAGCCCCTACGCCATGTCAAGGCAGAGTCCTTGTTGGTCCTTGTCCTTGTTATTTTTTTATTTTTTCAAACAAACAGGTAAGTAAACAATGTGTGTGTAATGTGTGTGCATGTGTAATAGTAGTGGGTGCAGTGTCTGTAAGTGTAGGTAAGTACAGTATGTACATGTGTGTGTATGTGTGTGTGTTTGTGTGTGTGTGTAGAACAAGAATAAATAATGTCAGCAGCAATCAAACTCTGAAAACACTTTGAGAACTAAGAACACAGGTAACAACAAACCAAAAGCATCAGTGTAAAGTGTATGTTGCATCTGTAATATGAGTGGTTGCAGTGTGTTCTAATGTAGATAAGTATGCGTGTGTGTAGAACAAGAAAAAATAATGCCAACAGCAATCAAACTCTGGAAACATTCTGAGTACTGTGTTCCAATGTAGGTAATAATGTATGTGTGTGTGTATGTATGTGAACAAGGATCACATGGCTATCGCTTGGCTTTCAGTTCCTCATACTTGTGATAAAACACTTTCTTTAAGGGAACCATGGTCTCCTTGCACGCCTCAAGGTAGCGCTTGTACAACTCTGCCCTTTTGATTTTGGGGTCGGTGTCAATAAATGACTTCTCCTACTGAGTCCAGGTCTTTTTTTAATTTTGCTCCACACGTAGGGCCAGTGGACAGGGTACCTTGTCTACTAGGTCCTCCATGTGGAGCAGGTACTCTCTTGCCCTCCGGTCCATGGCCGAAAGGTAGTAGGGGGTGGGCCAAACCTGCACTCACAATGGTGCCTGAGACTGGGTGCTTGAATAGGCTGTAGAGGTGAACGTGTGGGGAGTCAGCGTACATTTGCAGGACGTTGATCTTTGCTGAACCTTCCATCCAGGTTGGATTGAAAATTGACAGCCTTGTGTATGCCGAGGCAGCTGAAAAGCTTCCCACGCGTCCTCACCAAGTCCTGCAGCCCAGGGTTAGGGTTAGAGGGTTAGGGTAAAGGTTAGTGGTTAAGATTAGGGTTAGGAGAAAACAAATTTGGACTCCTCCATCCAAGAGGGGTGGAGGAAGCAATGCACACTCCATCCAGATCATCCCGGGCACCCCCCCCAAAAAAGAGAAAGAGGCATGGGCCCAATTAAAAATAGTTTAAGAATAGGGCCAGATTACAAAGTGGTTAGGGTTAGGGCCAGGTTATAAGTCATTAGGGTTATGGCTAGATTATACATAGGTTAGGGTTAGGGCCAAATTATCATTGGGTTAGGGTTAGGATTGCTATGACATGGTTAGGCCATAAGAAGTATATCCAAAAGAATGTAGGAGGGCTGAGTTGTGAAAAAGCGAGAGACTAGGGGCGAAAAACATTCTCTCATTGAGGCCTAATGGATAAGGCGTACCTAATTTAATGACCCAGTTTCTCTCTGCTCTTCTACTCTCTTGTAAGGTCCAGTTTGGATTACATTCAAGGACTGAGACAACATGTTGCTGAGTATTCCTTTGTTTAGTAATGTTGTACTTGTGGCCCTGAAACCTCTGATGGATGGTCCTCCTAGTTTCGCCCACATACTTCAAACCACATGCATTACAAATATGCATAAATACATTACCTAACGTATTTATCTTGAATACAGTCATGTTTTGTGTATTGATAACCCAGTAAATTTGTTTTAAATAATTATAATCCGGATTGGACTGCTGTTCCTGGAGAGGTTTGACCCTTGCCCTCACAAGGTAATTTTTTTAATTTCTTATTTTTTCTAAAAGCAGCAATAATTCTGATGTAATATTGTGGTTGATTTTCATTCATCACTGTATTAAAATTTTGTTATTCCCAGCTAGCCTGGCTGTGGAAGATGAGTAGGTGGTGATGAGAGGGAGAGCAGTGGAGACAAAAATGGGCTTTGACATAAGGAAGGTTTTGAAGCTGTTTCTCAGGAAAGTCCTAGAGTACTCTCTAGTGGACAAAGCAGCAAACAACACCTGGGTGGCATGCTTGAAATCCTGCTGTTGTGTACATATTCTATGGAACCTTAATAGTTAGGATTTTATCAGACCTGCAAATGTGTGCTGTTGTGGAAATTTCGTGTGTTCCCAGGTGAGATAGTGCAGAAATTTGAGAGTCCACCAGATTGTCTTTTATGTTTAATTCTGCAGAAGGAACAGGTTTACAGAGAACAAGGTGGTCTGCAAAGGAGTTCAAAAAAGTGGAGTGGGTCACAGCTTCTTATAGGCAAAAAATGGTTACACAAGAGGAGGCTATATGTCATAAGACCAAAATAAATCAAATGGAGGGTCAAAAGGTGAAAGTGCGGGAGGTAAGCATTACGCATTTCTTTGGAGAAAGTGGAGACTGGTGGAGACTGGCACTGCTGACAGTGCAAGCCTCCTCAGTAGAAGATATAATGAAGCAGCAATATTAAAAACATGGCTGATGTTACGAAGTTGTATTAGATATAGGGATTTTCCATTACAGTGCTTGGGGTAATAACTACTTCAGTATAACTCACCCGAGTCCAACCGCCATCGTCATCATCATCAGCTCTGTTCCGTGGTTGGTGAAAAAGGTGCATGAAGTGAAATCCAAGCTTTAAAAAATATGTTTAACAGAAGAGGAAACGATTCTTCTTGTTTAACACTCTGTAACTTTTTTAATAAAAACTTTTTTACAAAAGATAAAAAACTTTATACAAAGTCAGAGAAACAGGCTAAATAGCGACGTTTCAGTCCTTAAGAAAACCTTCTTCAGGCTAGCTTAACCTGAGTGTTAGCGCTCCCGAAGTGAGTCCATGTGGAAAAGGAGGGAGAAGGGAGGAGAGCCTGCTGATAACAGCGAAGCCACACCCCCACACTCCACTTCCCATGTCAGATGGAGACGCCCAGGGATAGAGCACCAACCTGTGGTGACCCTGTGTTACGGCAAGGGATTTTTCCAAAATATTGTGGTTACATTAAGCATCATAATGTCCATAAAAACATTTGCATATGAGGATGGTAAACAAATGACAAAATTAAATAATGTCTCCCAAATAAAAGTTTTCCTAGGCAGTATATCCAGGTTAATGTATGAAAATAAAACATTTTCATGTGATACATAAAACGAATGTGGCAAAGGAGTGGTAAGAGATGGTTGATAGGTACCGAAAACACCACCTCAGGGAATTTCACCCCAAGGAAATACTTTGCAATTCAGCCTACAATAGGCCCACACTAGACAAAGGACACAGGTCCAACAGCACCAGACATGAGACGTGATTCCAAAAATTAACAATTCTTTTTATTCAGGTACTATTAAATATCCATCCATCCATCTTCTGCCGCTTATCCGAGGTTGGGTCACGGGGGCAGCAGCTTAAGCAGAGAAGCCCAGACTTCCCTCTCCACTTCTTGTAGCTCTTCTGGTGGAATCCCGAGGCTTACAAACTACTCTAAAGTCATAATGTTACTACTTATTTAATGGAATACCAGTGATTACCACACACCAACCAAATGACACCCAAGTTCTGTACAGTTAAGGGGACCAAAGACGGGACACCACCACCAGGGGACCAGCCGCCAATCCACCCCACAGCTGCTGCCCTGAGGAAGACAAAACAGTATAGTCAATACCAAAAGGTAATAAAGCCACACACAAACTCATTTCTAAATAAAAATAAAGAATAAGTCAAAATAAACAGCTGAATAAAAAAGGTTACAATAGAAATACAATAACATGCACAACACAATCTGAACAATTCACAAAAAGCAATCTAACAAAAGAACATAAAAAAATAAATAAAAAATGCAAACAAAGCAATACACTGGCCTGATTCCACCAAGTCAGTTTAAGAAATAGCAACACACAAAACAAAAGAGAGCAAACTAACAAACAAAAACAATATATAAGCAACAGTGACTGCCACTGTAATTGCCACACAGGGTTACAATAGTAGCCAGAGCAGTAGTAGTGGTAACAACTTTAAGGATAAGAGCAGCGACAGAAAATCTAAATGGCAGCAATAAAATGGAGACAGAACAGTGGTCAGCCACTGCTTGGAGGCTGAAACTTAGACAGCGCCACCGACAACGTTATGCATGGCCTGGCCCAGTTACTGGAGAGCAGCAGCGCAGCTGTACCCAGTCCATGAGGAAAGTGGGAGCCACAGCTCAATTGCTATCCACAGCAAACTCCTGACACTGATGCGTCCACCCACGGTACAGGGAGCACACTTCAGCTCCATGAGGAGATGAGCACGCCACTCATACAATAGGAGAGTGATCGAGGGTATCGATCACGGCCACTTCAGTCACGCCAAACAGCGATCACAATGTGCAGCAGATTCAGGAAGGAGAGAGGAAGAGCGCATCAGAGGCGCGGCCACCTGCCCACATATATACACGGTGAGTGGCGCTACCCATTCAGTACCCACTAATGACTGATTGAATATGGCCTGGTGATCATTTCAGTCCTTCTTACCTCCTTGTGTGGCAGAGGGTTTAAATCTGCCACACAAGGAGGTAAGTATATTCTTCTGTAACCAATATAAAAAGGCTCAGGTAAGTATTAAGGTTTTCTTTTTCAGATTGATAGGTAAATACATTCCTTTTTCAACCAGTATATCCAGGTTCAGGTAAGTAAACAAAACATTTCCATGTAATACATACAGAAAAGAGGTAAGTATATTGTTCTGTAGCCAGTATATAAAGACTCAGGTAAGTAAATACCAGGTTTCCTTTTCAGGTTGAGAGGTAAATATATATTCCTTTTTTAGACCGTATACCTAGGTTCGGATAAGAAAATGAAACATTTCAATGTGATACATAAAACAAAATGTAAGTAAATTTTTCTGTAACCAGTATGTAAGTCTCAGGTAAGTAACTAACAGTTCCTTTTCAGGTTGAGGTAAGTAAGTACATCATAAAGATGAGTAGATGGAACATATTACGATCTGATCTATAAGTGGGTTCACTTCAAGAAAGTCATTAATAAATAGATAAAATTATTATTATTAAAATAAATAAATGATAATTAAAAAAATTATTTTATTATCTCAATAATTTATAAAGTGTCAAAATGGGAATTATCAGGATAAGAGAGGGCCAGATGGGTCCCAAGAGAGAGCTGGAGGCATTGGCAGGGTTAGGACAAAACAAATTTGGACTTCTCCATCCACAAGGGGTGGAGGAATCAATGGACACTCCATCCAGATCATCCTGGGCTGGGCCCGCCTAGGCCCCTCAAAAAAAAAAAAAAAAAAAACTGGTCAAAGAGAAAGAGGCATGGGCCCAATTAAAAATAGGTTAAGGCTAGGGGCAAATTACAAAGTGGTTAGGGTTAGGGTTGTAGATTGTACATAGTGCCTGGCTCCCCAGGACAGGCACAAGTCTGGCAGCTCCCCCTTGGCTCCCTGGAGCTCCGCTTTACTCCAAGGGGGATCTCTGCCCACTCACAGCCTGGCCCGGGGCTGAATCCCCAGGTCGGACACAAGTCCGGCAGCTCCCCCTGGCTCCCTGGAGCTCCGCCTTCCTCCCGAGAGACCCCACCCAGCCCCCAGCTTAAATTGCCAGCAGCCGCCAAGTGGTCCACATCCCTGGTAACCCAATGGGAATTCCATGCCCCTGGTAACTCGTGGGGGCCTTCGTCACTTTTCTGCCCTGCGCCCTAGAGTTACCCGTGTGGGCCTCTTTGCCTATACTTAGGGTTACGGTAGGGGACCGTCTGCCCCTGGCTGGCTGGTCTCACACCACACCCTTAGTAGTCAGCCGTAGTCGGGGCTGACCCGACGAAAGCTTGGATCGAGGGCTGACTTTCAATAGATTTCAGCCAGTGAGCTGCTCTGCTACACACGAAACCTGGACCCAGAATGAGGTTGTCTGCAAGTGATTTAGCACCAGGTTCTCCGCAAACATGCATTCCAATGAGGGAGAGGGGCGACTGCCTGGGGTTAGACGAGGCAGTCGCCCTAACCGAGAGCCCACTCGGGGCCGCCTCTCTGCCTCACCCGGTAGGTGAAAAAGCGGTAGAAGAGTAGTGGTATTTCACTGGCAGCCGAGACTTCCCACTTATCCTAGACCTCTCATGTCTCTTCACGGTGCTAGACTAGAGTCAAGCTCAACAGGGTCTTTTCTCCACTAATTCTGCCAAGCCCGTTTCCTTGGCTGTGGTTTCGCTAGATAGTAGGTAGGGACAGTTCATCCATTCATGCGTGTTACTAATTAGATGACGAGGCATTTGAATACCTTAAGAGAGTCATAGTTACTCCCGCCATTTACCCGCATTTTATTGAATTTCTTCACTTTGACATTCAGAGCACTGGGCAGAAATCACATCACGTAAACATTAAACCCTGGTCTGCACGAGTTCTAAGTCAGCTGCTAGGTGCCAGCCATCGGGATCCTCCGTTCGTGCAGGGGCTCCCAACGGGCACCATAGCTGGGGAGCTCCACGAGAAGGACCCATGTTTACAGACATGAACTGAGACAAGAGAACTGTCCACAACATGTTTAGGGACATGAACTTCACCCAACAGGAAGTCGGTCATTTTAAAGAGGAAGTGAAATGTAACGTTGCCATACATTGACTGACCTGAATAAAACTTGATATCTGAGATAGGAGAACTGCCCTGAACATATTTATAGACATGAGCTTGACTGAACAGGAAGTCGGCCATTTTAAAGAGGAAGTGCCATATAACTTTATTGTTTAATAACAAAAGTTGATAAAATGTGATATATGAGACATGACAACTGCCCTGAACATGTTTACAGACATGAAATTCACCCAACAGGAAGTCAGCCATTTTACAGGAAGTGAACTGTAACTTTACTGTACTTTGACTGATGTGAACGAAACTTCATATGTAAGACAAGGGAAGTGACCTGAACATGTTTACAAATATGGCCATGACCCAACAGGAAGTATGCATTTTAAATAGGAAGTAAAATGTAACTTTGTCTTACGTTGACCGATTGGCTTTTCGTATGGGAGACCGGGCACTCTCTCTGATTCAGTTGGTCCACACGGCTAAGCACACCAACATGTGTGGGGCGGCTCTGAAAATAATGAGTACCAGGCTGAGTAAAAATTCAGGAAATTTTTGTGAATGCGTCAGACCTCGTGAAAATTTATGTCTGAAAGTGATTCAGTGAATAGGTGTGAAAAAATGGAAGTGGGAGGGGCTAAAAATGTTTCAAAAAACTTCTAATAGGTCAACTGGTGCCACCTTTTATTGTATACGAATGAAAGTTGGTACACATGTTTATTATGTATTTATTACCTATGGTCTAAACGATTTTGCACCTCTGGTATTTGAACGAACTTGTTCTAGAGCTTTTATGCAATCATCTTCAAACTTGGTGAGGTCACTGTGGACAAGTTGAGGATCTAAAGTTATTGAAAGTTTTTCTTAATGTCACATTGCGTACAAGATAGGGGGCGGCAAATCTTATAACTTTGCAATGACAGATCCGATCAAAACAAAACTTGCTATGATGGATGATGGGCCAATGCTGAAGACATCTATGCAAAAATGGTCAAGTTTAATAACAGCGCCTCCTGGTTGTGACAGAAAATAAATACAATTTCAGTGTCTTTACGTTTTCTGGAATAACTTTTACATGGATTATCATATCCAACTCAAAATCTGTGAAATCACTCAAAACATATGGCAGATTAGGCGAGTTGAATATCATGACGCATTGTAAATTGATGTTGCCATGGCAGTGGTGCAAATTCTGATTTTTGCAACAAAAAAACCCCAAAATGTTTTAACTTCATCAAACTGGGTCCAGTCTGAACGAAACTTGCTAGGATTGATGATTGTCTGACCCTGAACACATCTATATGAAAATATTCGATTTATAAAGCAGCACCCCCCGGTGGTGGAGGAAACGTAAAACTTCACAGGTGAGACCACAGACGTGCCCTGAACACGACTGCAAGGGAAGATCTCCAAACAGGAAGTGAAACATCCAAAACAGGAAGTTAATTTTTCATCAAAACGCACTAGTCCTGGTGAACATTGGCGTCAGACATTGTTTTGGTGAATGGTTGTGGAAAAATGGAAGTGGGAGGGGCTAAAAACTGATGAAAGAAACTTCTATTAGGTCAACTGCAACCAGGGATAACATACATGAATGAAGGCTGGTACATGCATTTATTAGGTAGGGACGGTCAAAAAAGTAAAAGAGGACCTATGGTCTAAATCCAACAGGAGGGTGCCATTTTGGTTCAGACACTGACTTGGAGCCGATTTTGGCGATTTTGCACCTCTGGTATTTGAACAAACCTGTCCTAGAGCTTTTGTGCAATCATCCTGGTGAGGTCACTGTGGACAAGTTGAGGATCTAAAGTTATTGAAAGCCCACAATCACACTTCTTCCAGTACTGCTGTCAGGGTCCGTTTTTTTCCCTGCTTCCTGTCTCTTATTTTGTTATGTCTTTTATTTCCTGTGCAACCCTGTCTTTGCTTTTTGATTTCAGGAGGCTTGACCAGGCTGCTGGGTGGAGTCCCTCCTCACACACCTGCTGCACATTTCCCTGATTTCCCCCCGGCCTTTATCAGCTGGTTCCTCCTTGCAGCAGGTGTCAGCGCGTCACTCATGTTACCCGGTACTCTCTAGTACTAGTCGCTTCTCTACTCTGCTTACTTCCATGCGGTTTTATTCTCATTTTCTAATTCATGATTTTTCCCCTTTTTTCCTAGCACCCTGGGAGATGCTCGCCCAGCCAGCCTGTCAGTCTCCTCGCTTTTTTAGTTGGCTCGACTTTTTCTGTTTGTTGTACTTTTTGTAATAAATCCCTCGCACCTTGCCTTTTTGCAAACCAAGCTTCCGCTACCGTTTGTTCCATACATGCCCAGTGTGAAAACCTAACAACTGCCTTGGATAAGTTTTTTTTTTTTTTTACATTCACAGACAGTACTGGGAGGATCTCACCTTATCCTGCCTGTATATATTTCATATTTTTATTTAAATTAAATTTTTATATCACTCTCACTCATCTATCATTTATATAGAATCAATTCATAACATACATTATTAAGACACTTTAACATGGTAAGTTCAAGACCTTTTGGCAGCACGGTTTCAGCTGCTGCATTTAGAACACAAGAATAAAGTTTCCTTATCTTCAAGGGCGATTCACAGGTTTCATACCTGGCCTCGAAATTTACTTCCAAGTCTGACAGTTTCACATAATGACATAAGTATTCAAACATCTCAATGTTCATATCAGGGCATAAGTTACTTTGTCAAATACTGTTACAGAGATGATTACTGTTAATTTGTGTATTCAACATGCACTTTGTCCTATTATGTATTTGTACATAAATATATACATAAACATTTTTCTTGCCATATTTTCCTCAGCTCTTGTATGTTATATTTATACTAATGTTTGTATTGTTTGCACAGTAAAATGATAGGTAGTGTACTCAGGCAAAAGAGAACTGAATGTCCATGCTGGGTTATTGAGGTTTTGGTGATTTATTTAGTCCAATAAAGTAAACAAACAAATCCTTTGTCTCTTCTGCTCTGGTAAAAAACCATGTGCCTGCCACCCAGGTGCACACCAGTCTCCTACCAGCTTCCTGCCTTTATACCAGTGCCCACAGTATTTCTGACCCAAAACATTACAAAAAAACATAATCAAATTAAATAAAAATATTTTAAGCAAAGCAATATTATCAAAAACATTACTATAATGTAAACAAAATATTTCATAATAAACAAACTATTCTATTATCTACCAAAATTACCAACTAAGAACCAAAACTAATAAATAGCTCCAACACTCTGGCCTCTAATTGTCACAATTACTCTACTCTCAACTTACTCTGAGCGTGCACTATTAAACTATGTATTACATATGTTGGGGGGCCAAACCCAGTGTGGCCTGTATTCACCATGTTCCTCCACAAGTGGCACACATGGAAAAACCACAGCCTGTAAATCTCCATTGCAGAGACGGGAGTCCTAACAAAGACATTCCTTTGCATCATGAACAGCAGGTCATAAAAGAGTTCCAGACCTAAATTCTTTCTCTTTTCTTCTCTACCTTCGTTGGGAGGAAGACTTTCTTTCCTCTCCTCCCTACATCACCTCTTGGCCCTGGCGGCAGCATTGGAGTCATCTCCAGGCTCCTCTCATCTGCCCTAACTGTGACTGACTGTGATCACTGCTGCTCCTTGTCTCATACGATCACTGCGGTTGGAGCTGCACCCACGCTCCCATCATTCAACATCGTACTGAAGACATCCGATTCTCAAAGAAATTAGGCCAGTTTCACCCTCACTGGTCAGGCAAGAAACTTGTTCAGCTACGCACCCCTTTTGATCAGCACCTGCACCAGCACCAAAACCAAGCTCTCCCTTGCCGCTGCAAAACAGAAAGACGACAGCGCCTTCTAAAATCAATGCTCGAGCTGTCTCCCTCCACAACGAAGCTGAGGATCAGCCGCTGTTGTCCCCCTGATAGCCGCACAACAGCCCGTCAGCACTCCGCAACTTCACATAATTGGACCGGACCCGAAGATGAACACTCACTTTCAGCCTCCCACAGCCTATGTGGTTTGACTGCCATTGACTCTTGCTACACCTGATCCTTTGTTCATTCATACTAGACATTATGCTTTGAACTTCCCTTCTTGTACACACACATTCATAACTTTACCCCTCTCTTTCTCTCATTCATTTTTTGTGAGATGCCATCTTGCGCCGAACACACGTGCCTACAGCCTCACTGCTGCACATGCGCACACCTACCTAAACATTTTATGTTGTACATAGACTGTGTGTTTATTAGCTGTAGTTAGTGACATTTATTAATTCAAATAACTCGGTTTTATTGTCTATTTAATCTTCACTGATTCAAGTTATTCAATTTTATATTGTGTCATTTGATTAAATAAATTGTTATTTTTATTTCAGTTAGAGGAAAGCTCTGTGTCTTTTTTTATGTTTATTGGTTTTAACACAAAACAAACAACATACAACAAAACAAGACTCGGCTCATAGATCTAAATACACATACAGACAGTTAGCTCATTAGTTATTGGTGACAAAATCAATTAAAATAAAGGAATATGAAATTGAAAATGTGATACAATGACAGGATGAATTATGAAATTATAGATGGATTAAAAATAAGTTACATGAATCCTCTTATTGTTATCTTTGTATTTATCATTTATAAAACAGTTTGATATCCCAAGTAACATGTAAAGAGGATCACATTGCAGTGACATGGACAACATCCTGTTTGGAATGTGCTCCTCTGCTCTAAAACCCAAACATTAAAATCTTATCAGCTGGCGAAGGCCAACTGCCCTTGTTTTCCTCCAGAAGAATCTCACTAGCTGGCTGGCCTTCAACTTGTTGTTTCTTACTTCTCCCATCTCAAGGACTCCTCTGGATCCTACATGCACACACAGACAGACTTTGATACAACCTACCAACCTGCACACACACCCGCACGCTCCCCCCGCCCCTCATCCATAATCCTCCCTCCCTCCCTACTGTTCCAAGCAGGCCCGGCGGCACGGCCGACACTGCGATGCCACATATCCATTATGCCTCTATTTGGATGACGGACTGTTCAAAATGTTAGGGTACATACACAATCAAATGTTTATGTGCTGTATGTATAATTCTGACGTGTGCCATTATTACGTTCAACTTGTAATAATTGTGGACTAATTGATGTTTTTGTATGTAGTATATGGATGTGAAATTTCAATTTCCCAGTTTTTGGGACTAATAAAGGAAATCAATCAATTAATCAATCAATTTATATGTTTAATTTTCCAACAGGACCACATACAGTGAGTAAGATCCCCTATCTCTGTTTTACATTTAGGACACTGAGGAGAGAGGTTACTATTGAACTAATGAAGCTGAGAGGGGGGATATATGAGCTCTGTGTAAAATTTTTAACTGAATTGCTTTAACCCTGTTACAGATGCTCAAGGTCCTCACATTTTCCCATGCCTCATCCCATTCCTCATCTGTAATATCCAAACCAAGTTCTCCTTCCCATTTCACCTTTAGATGTAAAGTACCTGTAGTGAAGTATTCCTTAAGCAGCCTATAAAGGAAACCAATGGAATGTCCCATCTGGAATGAAAAAAGCTGCTGCTCAATGCATGAACTGCTTTGGTCAGGGAGAATTGTATCTTCTTTAATGAAATCTCTTACTTGAAGGAAACAAACAAAAATCTTGTTTTGGAATATCAAACTTAACTCTCAGCTGGCAAAAGGGCATTAGAGTGGGCCCAGCAAACAAATCACATAGCCTGGAGATCCCTTTAGTATTCCAGATCTAAAAACCAGGGTCTGTTATTCCTGGCAAAAAATCTATGTTGCCACATATTGGTGTAAAGATAGAAATACCCTCTAACAACCTGCCAGGCCTTAACGGTGTGGACTGTAATCGGATTATGACATGCATTAACTAAGGGCTTTCTTATAAATAATACATTTGAAAGGGGTAGTTTTGACATAGAACTTTCTATATCCAGCCATATGGATATAGGGTCTTCACATATTCAGTCAGTAATGTAGCGAAGATGTGCACTAAGCTGATATTTCCTAATGTTAGGAAGGTCAAGACCACCGTTCTGATGATGGGAGGCACAGAGTTGCTAAACTGAGACAGGGTTTCTTCTTTGCCCATATGAAAGAGCTAAACCAGCTGTTCAATCGAGGCAAAACATTCATTTTCAGGAGAGCCACACGTCAAGCCAAGAGATAGGCATCACATTCCACTCTCAAGATCCATTTTAATGTGTTCAAGCAGAGGGGTGAAATTAGCTTTATACATTTTATCAAAATCAGGGGTGATATACAGTATATTCCTAGATAAACAAAGCCAGATGTGGACCACTTGGAGGGAAATGGACATGGGGTCTTTGGTTGATACTTTGCTTCTGATTTGTCAAAATTAATTTTATATCCTGAAAAGGCACTGAATTTATTAAGAGTGTTAATGAGATTAGAAGTGGAAATCTCAGGCTTAGTTATAAAGATCAGGACATCATCAGCATAGAGGGTTATCTTGTGCTGTTTACTGCTGATAAGCAGACCACATATATGCGGATTTTTCCTGATCACCTCAGCCAAGGGCTCTTTAAACAGAGCAAACGGGGGGGGGGCAGCCCTGCCTGGTGCCTCTCTGTATACAGAAATTGGGAGATCGTAGTCTGTTAGTAAGAACAGAGGAGAGAGGATTATTATAAAGTAGTCGAATCCAATTGATAAATTTTCCACCTAAGCCAAATTTTTTTAAAACATAAAAAAGGTGGGGCCATTCAACGCGGTCAAACGCCTTCTCTGCGTCCAGGGAGATGACCACACCCTCTATTGACAGTTGGCAAAACTTTTGAATTGTATTCAGCAGTCTACACATGTTATTGCATGAATTACAAACTTTAATGAAGCCTGTTTGGTCCTCATTAATGAGCACAGGTAGTAGGCCTTCTAATCGCGTAGCTAGTATTTTAGAGAAAATTTTAAATCTACATTTAATAAAGAAATTGGTCTATAGGAAGCGCACTGCTCTGGTTGTTTCCCTTTCTTCAAAATCAAGAAGATGTTGGCCTCCCTCATAGATGCTGGCAGAATGCCCCTGATTCTGAAACTGTTTGTAGAACTCACTACTCAGCCCATCAGGCCCAGGTGCCTTCCCAGAGTGTAATGCACTGATGGCAGTCAGTACCTCCTCTTTGGTTATGGGTGTATTAATTTTAGACTTTTGATCATCTGCCAGTTTTGGAAGATTAAGAGAAGTTGCTGGGTTCTCCATATATCTATGTAATCCAAATCCTCACAAAGAGCGTTGATGAATTTAGAATGGTGAGAGGATATTTGACCCGCAGGGAATTTGTCAATACAAGTGGCAGTTAAAATCTCCTCCTACAAATGTATTCCTGACATTGAGATCAGCTAGTTCAGAGAACAGTGTGGCTAGAAATTCACTAGGGTGCCCTGGTGGATTATACACATTCATAATGGCAATCACCTCTCCATATAGTTCCCCTATAACAATGACATACCGTCCATTTTTATCCTTAATGCAATGCATGACTTTAAATGGTAGGTTTTTCTGAAACCTGCTCCTTGATGTAAAAGAGGGGAAAAAAGCTGATCAAACCCCCCTTGCTGCAGTTTTAAATGTTCCTTGTCGTCTAAATGGGTCTCCTGCAACAAAGCAATGTGATGCTTCATGGTGCGTGTTTTTTACGGAGCTTGCCATAACACTTGACACATTAGATGCACTATCTTTGGGATTAATAATATCGGCAACACATTCGCCATCATGAGAGTCTAGGCTGCAAATATGGATGACCTGCTCCAGACAGCCATTCTTTCACATTTTCAGTAAATGCATGATACATTGTAATCTTCTCCTCAAAGTTTTTATTTTGCCTTATAATTTTCTCTTGACATTATAAGTTGATTCTACTGAAGCACATATTTTTCCCATATGTCTTTTGTTTGCTCTTTGCACTCTGTTTTTCTTGACATGTTTGTATGTAAAAACACAACCCTCTAGAAGGCAGTGTAACTGATCGTTTAGATGCCGGCCTTTCAGCATTGCGTGCAGCATCAACATCGGACATTTTCATTTTTCTTTAACTTCTTGTTGCTTACAATATTAGTCAATATCCAAATTCAGATAATAATGCAGACACAAGTGGCAAAAAGTTAGCAAACTAGTTTGATCAAACAGATCCTCTTTGTCACAGAATGACACACATACACACCTCCAGCATTTGAATGAATAAATGCTGTCCAAAGGCATCCAACTTAAAAGATTATGAAAACACTGATTTTCCACCGTTTCCAATACGGCATTATTCACCAGTGTACATATCATATTAAGATATCTTTCATTTTCAGTGTGTTGTTTTTTACAGTTGACAATAGAAATAGCCGTTGAGATGGAGACACCCCTGCTACTGGGGGAGGATTCAAGTCAGATTTACTAGTTATGTGACTAACATGGACTTTTCAGATCCATTTCGCAGAGCGACACAGAGAGACAGTGACGCCCTGCTTTCATAGGCTGATGGTGTATGTTATGACACTTTAGTGATGTATAGATGTGGGAAGGACATAGGGATACAACAAACAGCAACTTTTCAGCAACTTTCCAATTTTCCAATGAATGGGACCTTTAAGGCGCCGTCCACATGGGAAAGGATTCAGGTCCATCCGATAAAGTTTTTTATCTTTTCGGCCTCTCGTACACACTGGAACGGCGTTCTGGGTGCCCTGAAACAATACTTTTTGAGAACGGGTTCCAGAGTGGAAAAATCTGGCAATGCCGCCTTCGCGTTGTCGTGTAGACAAGGAAACCGATACTTTTTGAAAACGATGACATCACGTGACCAGAACAAGACCTCTTGTTCTGGTCACGTGACCTCACGCAACAATTGTTTTGGTGTATAACATTACATCAGTTAATAATGTCTTACATTTCCCAGGAGAATTGCAGTGACAGTTATTATTTCATTCAAGGTATAAACAGTACTAATGTTAGAATAAGTCACCCATAATATCCTGATAACATAATTACCTTTGTTTTCCTCCTTTAGAAAAAGAAAAAGGATATCCAGCATGACATCCTTTGAGTAAATATCTGTGATTTAGTTTAAATAGATAATGAGTTTATTTGTTTTGTGCAGTATTAATAGCATGGACCAACCCAGTGTTGTGAGTCAGATGTTATGTGTAGATAAAGCAACATTATGATGTCAGCATGTTACCCTGAAGTTCTAGGAAACTGACACCGTAAAAGTTGAAGGCAAACACAAAACACATAAATACTGAAAAGATGACACAAGAGAAACACAATAAAACTTTGGAACAAAGTATTTTGCTCTTTCTCTTTTGAAAACCAAGCCTCTGCATCCTGGTGACACATTAGTGGTTTCGATACTCCTTTCTGTGGAAAGCAGGGTGTTTGGGCAGCATTTTGGTTTGCTGCAGTGTTTTCCCCCTTTGGTTGTGGGTATGGATTTACTTTGAGTTTTATTGTGGAATGACCTGGTTCTCTTGTTTGACAATTTTGTTTAGAGACCAGCGGTTTAGGTTTATTGAATTTTGCTTTGAATTTGAATTCATTAATTTTAAATCAACTTAAACTTTGTCTCAGTCTCAACTGTCTCTGTTGCTCTTTTTTTTCCCATCCTGGTACAGAAATGTTTTTTTTTTGTTCGTCCCTTCGACCCAGGGACTTAATAGACATGAAATATTAGAATTAACACAGGTTTGATCAGGTCAAATAAACCTGGTTAAGCTTCTTAATGTCACGCCTGCACTCTGCTCCTCCCTCACCTGCCATGGATCACCTCAACCAGCTGCACCTGGCACTGAGCATAGCTGTGGCTGATTAGGACTTCTTATAAGCCGGCTCCACAGCTGCCCCAGTGTCAGATTGTCTTTTCTCCTGAGACATACCTGATCGCCACATTCTCAGCTTGTGAGTTACCTTTCCCGGGTTTTCTGGTTTACTGCCGAAGTTAGGCCTCTTCTTCGTCCTCTTCGCCTCCTCAGTTACCGGTAGTGATGGCCAGATGAGGCTTCATGAAGCTTTGAACCTTTTTGGACCATTGTATTAAAAAGTTGTTTATGACTCGAAGCTGCATTCATTGAGCATGTGGGTGACATCTGCTGGCACAGTGGTTGTATTACAGCCTTGCAAAGGTGATGCTGATACACCTTGCGTGTGCACTTTTGAATTTTGTTGTATTGTGAAAACTACATAAATAAAGTCTAACTTAATTTTACATGTGTGGGTTGCTATTCTTCCTTACCTCTATCAAGTATCTTAAATTAACTGTTTGCTACCAAAGTATTTTCCCCCAATAAGTCATAACAATTTTGAAATGGATTTATAAATATTGATCTAAAATTACACACTGGATAGAACAAATATTTACAGGGTTCTATGAGACTGTGGATGTAATTAATGCTATTTTTATATAATATAATAGTGAAACATGCTATAATAGTTTTATAATATGATTTAGTATAGCAAAATATTATAAGATATGATGTTTTTTATTGTGCTTGTGTAGACTGGGTGTGCTTGTGCAACTTATGCATTTTTATTCAGAAATGGTTTTAGTCGATTTCTTTTTTTGAGACAACTTCCCCAGCTTTTCAGAACACCCTTTCACAGGGCACAGAAGATGCTGGTGTTGCCAGCAACTGTTTGGCCAGGTTGAACAGGTTTGGGTAAAGGGATTTGTGTATTATCCAGTAACCTAATGGGTCTTGGGATCTTTCTAGAGGGGGAGCAGGCGGATATCGCTGAACTTCAACAATGGCATCTGCAGTCGCGTTCTTGGATCTTCTGGCATCATCTGCATCTCTGTCGAGAAGCTTCCACAGCTCAGTGTCTGAAAATAAAGAACACTAAAGCATTTTAATATATACAAATAAATATATGAATACAAATTAGATGATTGGTCTACTCTACCTGTGGAAGCTGCAGCAGGTTCTTGCTGTGCCGGTGTAGATTTTGATGGATAATCTTGTTGATAATGCAGCAGCTTCACTGCGTACTACATTAGATAGTGCTGCCCCTCTCAAAAAGAAAGTGATGAATCAGAGGAGAGAAGCACCATGGTTTAACTCCCATACTTGCGTTCTTAAACAGGCTTTACATAGAAAGAAAATGGCTTTCCACTAATCGAGAAGAATCTCGTGTAGCCTGGAAAAATGGTCTTGTAGCTTATAAAAAAAGCCCTTCATAAAGCTAAAGCAGCCTATTATTCTTCTTTAATTGAAGAAAACAAAAACAATCCAAAGTTTCTGTTCAGCACTGTAGCCAGGCTGACACAGAGTCACTGCTCTACTGAGCGTCTATTCCCTTAACACTGAGCAGTGACGACTTCATGAATTTCTTTGTGAATAAAATAACATCAATAACATCTTCTCTTCTAATGGTAATGAAACAAGTTCTAGCACAATAACCTTAGAAGTACCAGATATACAGTTACACAGTTTCTCCCCTATAGATCTCCCAGAATTAACATCACTAGAATCCTCATCAAAACCGTCAACCTGTCAGTTAGATCCCATCCCCACCAAACTGTTTAAAAATGTTCTTCCATTAATTAATCACTCCATTTTAAATCAAATTAACCTTTCCTTTTTAACTGGATATGTACCCCAAGCATTTAAAGTTGCAGTTATTAAGCCCCTTCTTAAAAGAAACTACCCTCGACCCAGAGGTTTTAGCCAATTATTGCCCAATATCAAATCTTCCTTTCATTTCTAAAATACTAGAAAAGGCAGTTGCAAATCAGTTATGTGAATATCTGCAGAGTAACAGTCTGTTTGAAGATTTCCAGTCAAGATTTAGATTACACCATAGCACAGAAACAGCCCTAGTTAAAGTTACCAACGACCTCCTCTTGGCCTCAGATAATGGTCACTTTCATTGTTATGCAGATGACACACAACTTTATTTATCAATGAGGCCGGAAGAAATAAATCAGGTTGTTCAAGTCCTGGATGACCTGTAACTTCCTACTTCTAAACTCAGACAAAACTGAGGTTATCATACTCGGCCCTAAACACCTTAGAGACAAACTTTCTGACCATATTGTCACTTTAGATGACATCACCATGGCGTCTAGTTCGACTGTAAGGAGTTATTTTTGACCAGGATATATCATTTGACTCGCATATTAAACACAATCCCAAAACAGCCTTCTTCCACCTGCGGAACATTATGAAAATTAGAAACATTTTATCCTTAAAGGATGCTGGAAAAACTAGTTCATGCTTTTGTTACATCAAGATTAGATTATTGTAACTCAGTACTATCTGGATGTTCTATTAGGTCTGTTAAAACTCTTCGATTAATTCAAAATGCTGCAGCACGAGTTCTAACAGGAACTAGTAAGAGAGACCACATCACCCCAGTGTTAGCTTCTCTACACTGGCTCCCTGTACAGTTTAGAATTCAATTTAAAATCCTCCTCCTCACGTACAAAGCCCTTAATGATCAGGCCCCATCATATCTTAAAGATCTAGTTTCACCTTATCAGCCCAACAGATCACTTTGGTCCCAAAACGCAGGTTTACTTGTAGTTCCCAGAGTCCATAAAAGTAGAATGGGAGGCAGAGCCTTTATATGTATATATGTATGTATATGTACTGTGACAACCCAAGAGCAGGCTGGAGTGTTGTCTGCCTTCAGCTAGGTCTTCTAGCTTTACCTCCTGCTCTGTCTCCTCCCCTTGTCTCTTATTGATTGTGCTTTTTCCTCAGGCCTACCTGATTACGGTGCCACCTGGCGTGGGGTGTGGCTTGATTGGTTTAAAAGCCAGGCATTCAGTGCCGGCCTCGCTCACTTCTGGCTCTCTTGGCTCAACTTAGCTCTGCTCTGCCCTGGGCTCTTCCCTTTGTTTGGGCACTCACTTTAAGTTTTCACATACTCCACACATACATCCAAGCTGGCACACACTACTGATCTTACAGATTACTCATATAGGTCTCACACGTCTGTTAAGTTGGTATGATTTGTTTTAATAAATTACAATTTAATCAGCATTCCTCCTGCTTGTAATTTGTTTGTCAGCCTTCTGCAAGCCAGGTCTGACAGTACACTTATGTAATGTAATGTCAGTATTGTTACTATGTCTATGTTAACCTGTACTGTGCTACTACTGTATGTAATGTTATATTATGTAAACCTGTACTATGTTATTCTCTCTCTCTCTCTCTCTCTCTCTCTCTCTCTCTCTCTCTCTCTCTCTCTCTCTCTCTCTCTCTCTCTCTCTCTCTCTCTCTCTCTCTCTCTCTCTCTCTCTCTCTCTCTCTTTTCTCTCTCTCTCTCTCTCTCTCTCTCTCTCTCTCTCTCTCTCTCTCTCTCTCTCTCTCTCAGTGAGTGAGTGGGTGTGTGCGGAGCATGATTGACTCTTTTTTTCAATCTTTCACAAATTTCGTCTTTGTAAATATTGTGGTGTATCACAGTTAATGGTATAAGGTGTGTATATACAGGTTCACTGCTGGGTTTTGATGTGTGTGTGTGTGTGTGTGTGTGCGTGAGTGAGGGAGTGTGTGTGCAGCCTCGTGGCTGCCGGCGTCGCAGACGCCAACATAGTTGTTGGTGACAGCTTCTCACGACTGACAATCAAACACGGCATCGAAGTTGTTGCTGGGTTTGCGTGCAGTGCTGAGGATGTGGGTCTGGCTGTAGGTGACGTGGGTCATAGCAGTATTAAATCTCTGGCCCGGACGAATGGTGCGGTGGTCCTGTTTCTGGACCAAGTAGAAAAAGTAAATTGGGTCATAGAAACAGGAATCACCGTGCAGGATGCTTTCGTTCCGGTCCAGCCGCTGTCACAACTGGCTACAAAAATAATTCTGTCCAATGTCCCTCCTTTTATCTCAGACGAGTTTCTCTCCAGTGAACTGTCGCGTCACGGTAAAATCGTCTCCCCCATTAAAAAGATCAGCACCGGTTATAAATCACCGCTACTGAAACACATTGTCTCCCATCTGAGAGAGTTGTTTATGATACTAAACAAACGCGATGAAGATCTAGAGTCAAAATCAATCAGGTGAGTGAAGTACAGGTAGGTGAGGTACAAAAAGAAAAAAACAGGTGAGGTACAGGTAGCTGAAGAACAGGTGTGTGAGGTACTGGTAGGTGAAGAACAGTGATGTGTCACTGCAGAAACTAGGTGGAAGTCAAACCAAAAAATTATACGCAGTAAAAATGATAAGAACCTTTCTTCAAGAAACAAAAAACGTTCTGTGATTCTGCCAAGTCTCCAGTCTGCTTTAACTGATCAGGAAGTTTTCAGACTAAAGAAACTTGTACTCAAAGTCAAAAAACAACTTAATGGCGATGGTGGAAAAGGCACAGTTTCAAGTGATTTTAATTGATCATGGTAGATATTATGGTCCATGGACCCGGCAGGTCCATTGTATAATGACATTTTGGAAGTCTCCAGTTCATTGGACATACAGTAAACACTGGTCTAATTTCACTAGATCAGGAAAAGGCATTTGACCGTGTTCAGCATGACTTCCTGTGGAAAACCATGGGAAAGTTTGGGTTCAGCGCTGGCTTCATTGCCAAGATCAGGGTACAGTGAGATTGAGAGTTTGTTGAAGATAAATAGTAGTCTGTGTGCTCCTTTCAGGGTGTGTAGAGGTGTCTGGCAGGGCTGTGCACTCTCTGGCATGCTCTCCACACTCTTCCTCGAACCCCTCTTACAAAAATTACAAACCAGGATTGGTGGCCTCTTTTTACCTGTTTTTAATAAAAACATTGTTTTATCTGCTTATGCAGATGATATGATTGTTTTTTTTAAAAAACAAACAAACCGAAATTTACATTTTGAACAGTATTACTAAAACATTTTATCTTGTTTCTAAAGCTAAAGTAAACTGGAATTAGAGTGAAGCTCTCGCTGTTGGTCAATGGCGTGGCGGCCTACCAGTCCTTCCACAAAATCTGAGCTAGAGACCAGATGGCCTGAAATACCTCGGTGTGTTTTTAGGTAATTAAGCTGTGGTCAGGAAGAACTGGGAGGGCGTCACAGAAAAAACTGAGGGAAAGTTAGCCAAGTGGAAATGGTTGCTTCCACAAATGTCATATTGAGGCCGGGTTCTTGTTTTAAATGATCTGCTGGCTTCTCTTTTATGGCATAGCTTAAAATGTGTGGACCATCCCCCTAGTTTTTTAGCTCAAAATCAAGCCAAACTGATCAACTTTTTCTGGGATGGCTTGCACCTGGCCAGTAGAACAGCCACATTCAGGCTCCAGTTTGTTCAAAGGTTTTTAACAGGTCCATCAGATTTAGCATGGAGAGGAGCGGCGAGCTGCATTCTCAGACGTGTTAACAATCTAGGGCTGGATGCTGCTCTGTTTTTAACTGATCCTAAATTTTTAAGTTTAAGGGTGTTACCTCCATTTTATCAGGGTGTTTTTAAGTCCTGGGCACTTTTTATTTGTAAAAGAAAAAGGTTCAACTCTCTGTACTGGCTGTTAAAGGAACCACTGGTCCATGGAGTAAGGATGGACATCTGCACTGATGCCACCTCTGGACTGATGGCATCCCTAAAAAAATCAGACACTGTTTGTTTGGGAGAGCTCATCTTACGTTTCATGTCCCCCTCCTGAAGCCGACTGTCTCCAGTGATCTAGTTCCGCCTCCGGACCCTCCTCGCCTCATCGATGGAAACCCCGCATACACTGTGAAAGAAGTTCTAGACGTTTGGCGGCGGGGCAGAGGCTATCACAACCTTATCGATTGGGAGGGGTATGGCCCTTAGGAGCGGTCCTGGATTCCCTGGGGGCAGATTCTGGACCTGATTCTCCTCAGGGACTTTTACCATAAGTACCCGGATAAACCCGGCAGGTCCCCAGGAGGTGCCCATTAGAAGGGAGGTACTGTCAGGGTTCGGTTTCCTGCCTCTTATTTTTGTTATTTCTTTGCTTCCTGTTGTGCACCTTTGCTTTGTTTTTCAGGAGATTTGACTGGTCGGCCGTGCGGAGCCTCCAACCTCGCACCTGCTTCCAATTCTCTGATTACAGGGAAGTCCTTTTAAGCTCTGGTCTGGGCTACGGCAGGTGTCAAATCAGTTGAGCTCTAATCAGTTTCTCCAATTTTTGTTAGTTCTCTGCAGTTCACATTTTTTGACTCTGGTTTTCTTTTTTCCTAGGTTCCTGGGAGGCGTTCACTCAGCAGGCCAGCCAGTCTCCTCGTTTTTAGTTCCTCGGCTTGTCATTCTGATTTTCCTTTTTTTTTGTAAATAAATTCACCTAAACCCTTTTATACTCGACTGGAGATCCGCTTTTTGTGATCCATACACACCGATCGTATCATCACATTGATGCTTTTGAGAGTTGTATTCTCTTGTCATTTTTGATTGATCATATGTTTTGCATTTTATGATTACTTTTCATGATTTTAAGTTCTTTAGATTCTTTAACTTTCTCTCATTATGTATGTTTATGTTTGTATGGTACTTCCATTTTATGGTTTTTATACCTTTTTTCATTATATCGGTCTTTGGTTGTTTTGTTTTCTCTGCTGTGCTTCTGGCATTCAATTTGCAGCTTGGTCCTATAACTCGTGTAACCATATGTAATCCAAGTGTTTATTTTTGTGTGTTGTTTTTATATATATTTACCCTTTTTGATTGCTTTCTTTATTGTTGATCTTATGATCAAAAAGGGGGTGAATGTTATGATAAAAAGCATTTATCATTTATATATCATCCATTATTTGGACACAAAAGTATTTAACATTTAGACTTACATTTTAATATCTGCATTAAAAGCAAAGTACAACTTGTCACACAAGATGACTTATTTTAGACAACTTCCTTAAAAACAACTTTCTTATACTCTTTACCCATATCCGCATAACTGTCATTTTAGAACTTCCTTAAAACAACTTACAGACCTCATGTCCACATATGGCCCCCCACTTAGCCCTTTGTGTAGCTTTCTTAATTTTTAGAAATGGACTCATGATTCTTTGCGCAACCTTTCATATTGCTCAGTTCTGCTTAGAAGACTCAACCTTAGGACATACTCCATCTTGTTGAACTCTTTTGCTGCTCTCTACTCTGTGAAACTTGTTCCATTCTGCAGAATAAAATCCACAAAGACAATTTGGTAAACTCTCAATTCTTTTTTTCATCTCTTTCACCCAGGGAACACATGAAAATTTCCACTACACCGTATGTAAAAGGTATGTGTTTGTTCTGATCCAACTTGAGCGATATTTCCATGCTATCGATGTGTGTTTTAACAGAGCCTAAGGTAGTGTGGTTTGTCTTACGTTCTTGTTATCATTCGTTTGTTTGCTCCAGCAATATGAACGATTATTGACAGGGGCATGTAGCTGTCCCCTACAGTTTGATAATCAACAATGTCAGTATAAACAAAATATTGTACATACCCACTTCTATATGGATATGGTGGCATATAACAATCTGGCGGTATTTCTTCATCAGCTAATATAGTATCCTCTGCAGTTTCAAAGACCTCTCCGGGTATAAATCCCAACATCTGAGCAAGTTTTCTTTGAATCGTTAACTGCATGTCTCTTATTGGTAAGCCAGGTAATGGCATTATACTGAAGTTTGATGTAGTTCATACAAATGTCAAGCATTTATGTCCTCCTGTTTGTTTGTTGTCAAACACAACAAATTCTGCATCTTTTGGTGGAAAGCTTGTCCATGTTTTAGGATATTGAATTTCTATTAGCCTCACTTCATAAGGCACATTACACTGAAAAGGCTGGGGTAGCTTAGTTCTAAAGTTTGCTATTGTGTTATCGGGGTAAAACGATGTAGAAAAACTGCTACGCAATGTCACAACAAAACCCTCTCTGTCCATGTCGGGATAAGGTCTAAGTATGCAACTTGTTTGGAACTCGTTACTGCAGTTGAATGATTTGTTTCTCCAAAATCCACGAGTTAAATTTATAAGGCCATCCAACCCATTTGAATAACGCCATATTCTGACTCCTTTTCTTCCTAGATAAGATCTTTTCTATTTTAAAGGCCTGGTTTTTGTCAATAATAATTTTTTGCAGCTCTGGTCCATAAAAGGTCCCATCTAATATCTCTCTGTCATAGTCTTTTAACGTGTAAACAGGAGGTCAGACAAGAGGTACAGGAGTGTGAAGTGCAGGACCACTAGAGCTCTTTCTTTCCCTCCGCCATCAGACTCCTCAACAGCTGACAGGAGTCTTTAACAGTAGACTGCAATACTGCTTAACTACCTCATACTGTTTACTTCACACTGTTTCACACTGTTTACTCTCCCTGACAACTCTTTGCACATTCTTGTAAATATCTGTATTTTGTAAATATTAATTGTATTTGTGAATATCTGTATTTTACCTTTTTTATTATTATTACATGGCATTCAGTGTGGACAGCAAAGTAAGAATTTCACTGTACAGGGTAACCTGGTTCCATACTGTGCATATGACAATAAATGCTTTGAATCTTGAATCTGTCAGGCATATGCAGCACATTCATCACATACACAAGTTTATTCATTATTAGCTCATTCACCTACTACCACCTAATACCACCTACTATCACTACTACCTTCCCTTTTAATTTCAAACCTCTCATTTTCCAAAACCCTAATGTTTTCTTTATACTGTTCACTATCCCTTCATACTGCTTATTTCTCCCTTCTCTATCTGCTATCCCTAGATTCACCCCTAACACCCTAAAATAATCCTTTCTTTCCTTCAGCCCTATCTCACACCTATCTATCCTATCTCCTGCTACATACATGATTTCTGACTTCTCTATGTTGACCTTTGCCCCTGATGCCCTCCCATACTGCTCTAGACTCCTGAATGCTGCCTCTACAATTTCCTTATCCTTGACCATAACTGTTGTGTCATCTGCATACTGATATAATAAACTAACCAACTGTCCATCCGGTAATTCTATGCCCCTTATGTCATCATTGCGTGTCAGGAGTGCCGCTAGAGGCTCTGCCGACAGCGAGTACAGCAGAGCCGACAGCGGGCATCCCTGTCTGACTGACCTTTGTAATCTGAATGTGTCTGTAAGAACCCCATTTATTTTAACTCTGCTAACTGCCCTATCGTACAATGTCCCGATCCATCCTACTAATTTATGCCCAAATCCCATTTTGTCTAACACCCTTTATAAATATTTGTGTTCCACTCTGTCAAACGCTTTATTTAAATCTAAACTAACTACTATCCCTTTCATGTACTGTATAGTGTCCCCGATGCTGCTTACCGTGTCTGCTATGTCCCTGCCTGGTATGCTATAAGCCTGTGTGTTTCCCACCACTGTCCTTATGAATCTCTTTATTCTATTAGCTAACACCCGTGCTAGTATTTTGTAGTCACTGTTCAAAATGCTGAGTGGTCTGTAGTTTTCTAATTTGTCCCTATCTCCTTTCTTATATATGATACTAATCCTATGTTCATACTCTCCGGCATCTGCCCTGTCTGTTCTACCTGTTCAAATAATCTTTCTAATAATGGCACCAATTTTCCTCCCTAAACCTCCTATCGCTGCCTCTATCTATCTCTATCTCTTTTTCACAACTTTCCTTATCTTCCTCAGTTAATCTAGCGCTCATCTTGTCTAACACCTCTTCAATTTCCGTATGCTTAATTTCTTCTCTCCTAAACAGCTCCCCATAAAACTCCTGTACTCTCTCTGCTATACCTACGAGATCTGTTATTGTTTCCCCATCCTTCCCTGCCACCTTCTCTAAATAATTCCTCTTCTGTTTCCCTTTCTCTATCCCTAAAACTCCCTCAACTATATGTCTTGCCCTACTTCTCACTATTGCCCCATTGCATTTCCTCTGTTCTATCTTACACAATTCATCTTCCATTCTCAAATATTCCCCTAAGCCATGCCCTTCAGTCTCTATCTCTCTACTCTCTCTTTCTATTTCATCCTTTAAACGTTTCTCTCTTTCCCTCTCTAGCCTCACCCTCCCTCTACAATAGCCTATGCTTATTCTCTATTTCTTCTTTCACACTCTCCCACCACCTACCAATATTCTCCTCATACCTTTTCTCATCCATTCTCCTTCTAACATTCTCTCACTCTCCTTTTTATCTGTGAAGTTTGATTGTTTCTCCCATGTGTCTAAAAGTAATCCCAATGATTCTCCCCTCCCCATCATCCTCACTCTTTCTCACACACTCGATCACATTTTTCACATCATTCTTCGATCACATTAAATATTGCTACTCCTCGTGCATTTGTCCCACCATTATTGACATATACCTCTCCTATCCATTCATTGTCAATTTCTTTCACACACCTTTTGTCCCCATGTGTCTCTTATAAACAGATTATGTCTGCTTCACATATTTGCAATGCATGCTGTCTCCTGTTTTGTGTTCTAAGCCCATTTGCATTGAATTATTATTTTTGTTATCATGGCTGTAAAAAGAGTTATACTTTTTTTTGTCATTTAGCATTTTTCTTTCTTGGCTTTTCCCTCCCTCTCTTTCCATCCCAGTGGCATTTTCCTTGTGGCAACTAGCTCTTCCCATTTATTTTCATCACTGTCCGTAATGTCTTGATATTCAAATTCCCCTTTCCCATCACCTGCCCTCTGTAGATCCTCCTTGTTTCTATTTTCTCCACCTCTGCCCAGTGTCTCCACTTTTTCATTGGCCTCCTTCGCCCCTTCTCTCCTTTTCCCCTTCCTCCCTCCTCCGCTTCTGCGTTTGGCTCCTCTTCCATTGGACTCTCATCTCCATCCTGCGCCTCGTCCTGCTGCGTCTGCTTCTTGACCTCACCATCGTCGTCCTCGCCTTGCTCCTCCAACTCACTGCCGCTCTCTGGTTCCATCTCCTCCGGTGGCTCTCCTCCTCTCGTGTCGACCTCACCAGCTTGTTCGCTCTCCTCTCTCTCCGGTCTCTTCATCTCTCCTCGTTCTGAGCACTCCCGTGCGTAATGCCCCGTCCTTAAGCAGCGGCAACATTTGAATTCCGGGCATTCTCTAAGGATGGGGCCGGGCTGTATGCACATCCTACATACCTTTATTTGCCTGTCGTGGATGACTCGAAAGTATTCCATGCCCTGAGCAGTGTCGAACTTAGCTGAGTATGGGAGGGAGTGTAGAAGGGCAGGTTCAGGAATGATACCACCAACTCGTTGCCGCTCAGCTCTCTCGCATGCACTCTGGCCTCTCCAATTTTGAACCCTTCCAATGGTCTTTCTTTTCCTGCTAGATGGCTCATCGTGACTTCATAATTATTATCGCTTATGTGGCGGCAG
Source organism: Brachirus orientalis (assembly GCA_016785285.1). Classification (NCBI taxonomy): domain Eukaryota; kingdom Metazoa; phylum Chordata; class Actinopteri; order Pleuronectiformes; family Soleidae; genus Brachirus; species Brachirus orientalis. Next base: position 57,030 of record JAFBJR010000181.1, read on the forward strand.
GCCGGCAGTTCCCTGCACAGCTCTCTTATGCACTTCATTAGCTCAATTGGGCTGATTTTACTCGATGCCTCTACTTTAACATTTACTGTAAGCTTTTTCCTTTCTCTTTCCTTATCAAGTCCATCTCCGTTTGCCGTTTTGCCGTTCCAGGTATGTCCTTCCTGTTGGTCCGTCACGTTTGCAAAAAAAGCGCCCCAAAAAAAGCCCCAATCCCCCAAACAGTGAGACACTGTTGGGGGAGATATGAAAATAAAATATACAAAACGAAAACAAAGCTCTATATATTATAAAAGAAAGGGAAAAAGAGGAGAGTGTCACCAGCAGTGCTCAAACTTTTCTCTCAGTTGATTGCGACCAGCTGTCTCCTTGCACATGCGTGTTCAGGGTGGGATGGTCGTAAGCCCACATTCTGAGAACAAACACTGTATTTATGCACGTGGATGATACCATATATTCATCCTCAACTAGAAAAATACTGCATTTAAATTACCTGGATATTTTATCTTTAACATAACTTTATTGAAGAGTCTTTCCCGAGTTTACTTGAAACCAAAATATTATTGGATTTTTTTGTTTCTTTGTATCTGAAAGACATTTTTCCAGATTATTTGTTTTAATTGTTTCACTTGAAATGTCCTTGTTTCTGGTGTGGACTTGGATAATTACTGTCACCCTTTGTAATCTGTATTTTGAAAAGTGCTATAACACTAAACTATTATTTATTATTATTATAATGTTATCTATTGAGCACGTTTGAAGATCCATATTGCAAAGTTTGACTCACATAAGTTTGTACATATTCTTCCTGTTAAAAGGGAGTTTTTTTTCTCTCCACTGATGCCTAGTGTTTGCTCATTGTGTGAACTGTTGGGTTTCTTTTCTCTCTGTAATATAAAGGTTTTGGCTTTACTGTGTATGGTGCCTTGAGGTAACATATGTTGTGATTTGACAATATACAAATAAAATTGAATTGAACTGAATTGAATTGAACATAAAAGTCATGAACTGTCCAACTTTGTGCCCGCCCCAGCCAAGAAAATGTATGAATTGTCTCCTGGGTTATTTTCAGACCACTAATCGGCACCCTCTGCTGGTTAAAAAAGCTTAGAGCACCTGGTATTCCCAGGCGGCTTCCCATCCAAGTAGTAGGTCATGGCGCCAGTGCATGTGGCACACCGTCTACCCTTGTCTAGTTGGTATATTTTTTACTGTTTTTAACACTTGTCACTAATACTGTCCACTCTTTGCTGGTGTATGATCGCCAGACACTTCTGGAAGTCTGTTTCTCTGCAAAGAATATTGTACAGTTCGATCATTATACAGTTATTCCCCGGCGCTGCCTGGATTCTACCGACACCTGGCTGGTACTGGTGATTGGCTCAGATGACGAGATCCCGTCATCTGTCGAGATGCTACCATGGATGCTTCCATTATTTGACGTATTATTTGGAAGCATCCAAAATAAAACTAGGATGTTTGAGAAAGCTGTGTTAAACATTTTTTGCTCTGTTTAACTGCATGTGGGAGATAATTAAAAACAATGACATTTTCATAGGGGGGGCTAATAATTTCATCCTAGAGTGTACATTTACAGACACACTCAGACACTGCTACCTTTCTCTCACACAAAAGTGAACACATACTCAGCTGCGTTGCTTAAGCGCATGCACATGTCATAATTATTATTAAATACTGTGAGGTTAAATTTTTTAGTCATACAAACCAGCACTAGGTAGATGTGATGTTATTCTGCTGTGATATGATAGATGTTGTGAAATGAGGTAGTATTTTCATTGAGGTTCAAGTTTTGATCAGAAATAAGCTGATATTTAAAAGTGTTCTGTCAAAATTGCCTTAGATCCAGTTGGCTTGGGTCTTACTGTTGACAAGGGCCTGCTGCTTAATTGTTGAATGTTGTGAAGGTCGGCAAGATATTGTATATTGTTTAAGATAATGTTTCATTGTTGTTTATTTATATTTATTTATATGTTCAGTAGTACAACATACACTTATATCATGTTTTGCAGTTTAATAACAAACCGCAGTTTTGATGGTTTTGAAGCAATATCTGTTGCTCAGCAAATCTGTCCAATACCTAAGTTTGGTTGAATGACTTTTTGCTATTTGCCAATAAACATACCTGCTGAATCAACTCAATATGTGTTGTCAATGCAAGGTTTTGGGGCATTTATTTACACTAAGTATTTAAAGATACATTTTTAGGTGTAATTATTACAGTACAATTTTTAGAAATTGATGGGTAGTTAGTAATTGTTGTAGGATTTTTGTTGTATTAAAATTAGGTTACAACAAATCTTTTAATTTACTTAAATTAAGTAACATAGGACAACTAACTTATCAACTTAGCAAGTTATTTTAAGTACTGCACACTCACAATAAGCAAGTTACATTAACTCTCCCATCTTAAGTTTACTTTACTTAGTTTTTCTGAGGCAATGAGTTTGCATACTTTTTTAAGCAATAACATACTTTTCTAAGCAATAGAAGGTTGGTGCATGCGTTCATTAGGTAGGGACGGTTGAAAAATTAAACCAGGACCTATGGTCTAAACCCAACAGGAAGGGCACCATTTTGGTTCGAGCCGATTTTGCCGATTTTACACCTCTGGTATTGGAACAAACTTGTCCTAGAGCTTTAGTGCGATCATCTTCAACCTTAGTGAGGTCACTCTGGACAAGTGAAGGATCTAAAATTATTGAAAGTTTTTCTTAATGTTGCATGGCGTACGAGATAGGGGGCTGCAAAGTTCAACAAAATTCCAATTTTTTGACACAGAGAACAAACTCTTATGACTTAGCAATGGCAGGTGGGATCTGAACCAAACTTACTAAGATTGATCATTGTCCTGTCCTGAGGACATCTATTCCATTTGACAACAGCACCCCCTGCTGAAGTCAGAAAACATGACATTTTACAGTTTTTTATGCTGCTCTAACAGGAATTATCGTATCCACCTAAAACTCTGTGAAACCAGAGACAAGTCCTGAACACGTCTGCAAGGGATGAACTCCAAACAGGAAGTGAAACATCCAAAACAGGAAGTGAACTGGCATTTAGCCATACATTGACCGATCTGAACGAAACTTGATATGTGACACAAGAGAACTGTCCTGAACAGGTTTATGGACATGAGTTTGACCCAACAGCAAGTCAGCCATTTTACAGAGGAAGTGAACTGTAACTTTACCGTACATTGACTGATCCGAACAAAACTTGTTGATTCACCCAACAGGAAGTTCACTCACTCATTTTCTACCGCTTTTCCACTAAGGGTCGCGGGGGGCACTGGTGTCTATCTCCAGCCAACATAGGGCGAGAGGCGGGGCACACCCTGGACAGGCCCAACAGGAAGTTAGTCATTTTAAAAAGAAAGTGCCATATAACTTCATGGTATATTAACCAATCTTGATGAAATTTGATATGTGATACAAGGGAACTGCCCTGAACATGTTTATGGACATGGGCTTGACCAAACAGGAAGCATGCCATTTTAAAGAGGAAATGAACTGTAACTTTGCCATACAATGACCGATTGGCTGGAAATTTCATACATTAGACCAGGGATCCTCTCTGATTCGGTTGCTCCACACATCATGGTGACTATGCACCCCAACATGCACAGGGGCCGCGCTGAAAATAACTAGTACCGCAAGCGGGACTGGACGGGGCCGAGCTTGGCCCACGTGCATTGTGGTGGCCACACCTTGACGTGCGCAGATCAAGCGAAGACCCGTTCATAACTGCTCGCGGTACTAGTTAGGGCTCAAGCACTCACACAGTGTTGTGAGGACCTATTGTTCTTCAAGGAATTATTAGGGTCCAAGTGCACAAGGTGCAGAGGACCCTATTGAAATTCAAGGAGTTCTTCTACTTCTTCTTATTTTTTCCTCCAAATGAATCACATTTTTGAGGGCCTAAATATGTTCAAAAACTCATGTTCAAAACATGTTCAAAATGAAATTTTGTGAATGCGTCAGACCTGCTGGAAAATTACGTCTGAAAGTGTTTCAATGATTCAAAAAATGGTAGTGGGAGGGGCTAACAACTGATGCAAAAAACTTTCATCAGGTCAAGTTGGTGCCAGGTTTAACATATGTGAAAAGTTGGCACACGTGTTTATTAGGTAGAGATGGTTGAAAAAGTAAATGAGGACCTATAGTCTAAACTGAACATGACATTTTGGTTTGAACACCAACTTGGAGCGATTTTGCACCTCTGGTACTTCAAAGTTGGTGAGGTCACTGTGGACAACTTAAGGGTCTAAAGGTATTCAATTTTTTTCAAGAAAATTCAGATTTTTCACCACAGGCACTGAAACTCCTATAACTTTGTAATGACAGGTTCGATCCGAACCAAATTTGCCATGATTGATGATGGGCCATTACTTTGATAGAACAGTCAATTTTGATAACAGCGCCTCTTGGTGGTGACAGAAAAATTTAAAACAAATTCACTATCTTTACATTTTCAGGTATAACTTTTATACGGATTATCGTGTCCAACTCAAAATCACTCAAAACATATGGCAGATTAGGCATGTTGTATATCATGTTGCATCTTCAGAGTTATTGAAAGGTATTCTTAATTTTGCATGGCGTACAAGATAGGGGGCGGCAAAGCTGGGGAAATTATGATTTGTCGCCAAAGACACAGAAACTGTTTTAAATTCATGAAGGAAAGTCTGATCCTAACCATACTTGCTATGATTGATTACTGTCCCGCCCTGAAGATGTCCACATGAATATATTTGATTTAGAAAACAGCACCCCCGGTGGAGACAAAACATGACATTTTACAGTTCTTCATGCAGTTCTTACACGAAATATCATATCCACCTAAAACTCTGCCAGCAAAGTTTGACAAAATTCCAATGCACATGACCCAACAGGAAGTCTGCCATTTTAAACAGGAAATGACGTAACTTTGCTGTATGTTGACTAATCTGAACAAAACTTGTTATGTGAGACAAGAGAACTGTCCTCAACACGTTAGAGACATGAGCTTTACCTAACAGGAAGTCTCCCATTTTGAACAGGAAGTGCCATATAACTTCATTGTATATTAACCAATCTTGAAGAAATTTGAAACGTGACACAAGGGAACTGCCCTGAACATGTTTATCGATATGAGCTTGACTAAACAACTGTAACTTTGCCATATATTGACCGATTGGCTTGAAACTTCATAGGAAAGACAGGGCACCCTCTCTGATTTGGTTGATCCATAAGTCACAGTGCCACTATGGCTTGACGTGGATGGGGTGGCGCTGAAAATAACTAGTACCATGAGTGGAGCTGGACGGGGCCGAGCTTGGCGCCATGGTGGCCACACCTCGACACACGCAGGTCAAGCGAAGACCCTTTAGAACTGCTTCCGGTACTAGTTTTATTTGAAGCTGAAAGTAAGTGTAAAAATGCACTTGCAGGCTGGAGTGAATGTGCAATGACAGATATGACCACAGGGCAGACAGACAATGTAATGTGTTGTATTTTGTTTGACTGACCCTTAATCTGATTTTGATCTATAGCATTGTGTTCACAAAAACAAAAATGATGATTTAAGAAAACAACAGAACAAGAAAAAGAAATGTGTCTTTGTCCATATGAGGTACGGTATGCCTGTGTGTGTGTTTTCACAACATGACAGTGTGACCATGATGAATATATAAAGGGACAGAGCTGGAACACAGAGGAGAGGTGGAGGTGTGAAAGTGGTTGCTTTTCACCTCTGTATCTATACAGCCATTGCACCCTCCTCTCTCCTGGGGGAAGCCACACTCCATTGGCTTAAATATGTCACTTTCTCTCATTTCTATTCCCCCTCTGTCTGACCTCTCCCAGACAAGCCAGCCAATTATTTCCACTTTACACCCATAAAGAGCAGCAGGGCACAACCACGGTCATGCAAGGACAAGGGACAGCTTTGCCTCCAGCATGTGTGTTTGTGTGTGTATTTGTTACATTTTTTACTGCTCTTGTCAAGACCAGTAGTCTTTATGGAGACCAAATCTTGGTGTCTGTTGTTACTGGATACAACAGACACCAAGGATACTGGATATTTCTCCAAATGTCAATTGGAGAAATACAAATGCAATGACATAGATGCCATGATCATAACTTCATTATTTCACAATTGCCTTTATTGTCAGAGCTCTGAGCAAACTGGTGGGCCAGTATCGTGACACATGGGATGATTACTTAGAAGCTGTAATGTCCGGCCTCATAACTGACCATCAATTACTCCCCTTACTTTTTGATGTTTGGCAAAGAGGCTCAATACCCATCACAAGTCCCGGGAACACTACAGGGTTGGTGTATGATCAAATCAGTCCTTTCTTTCTTTCTTTCTTTCTTTCTTTCTTTCTTTCTTTCTTTCTTTCTTTCTTTCTTTCTTTCTTTCTTTCTTTCTTTCTTTCACAACTTTTTACTTTTAACTCAAACATCAAATAATGTTTTTTTCTTTAAAGGTTGACAACATTATGGTGAACATTGTTGCAAGAGAATTTTTTTCTGAGGAAATACAATGACAACAGGAGCTGATGGAGAAATCTTGCCAAGGGACATGAGAAAACCAACCAGGGCAAAATAAAATCAACAGACGAAACTCAATCACAGACAAAAATTCAAAGTCTGGAGACAAAACAGGGTTATATTTACCTGGGTAATTGCAGTGGAAACTAGGTTTTTTTAATTACCTGGGTAAATGAGAAAACTTCCTATTGTGGAAAAGGGTCTCTACTGTCCAAAATTGGAGCGTACAAATTATATTAATTATATTAATTGACCCTGTTATGGAGTTGGAAAGTAAGGTACAAGTATCTCATTTAAACATTTTTGGTAGATACAGTATATAGATTTGTTTTGTCCTGTTGCTTGGACAGTTTAATTCCTAGCAACGTTTTTATTCAATTTGAATACATGATGAGCAAATCAGGTATGCCCTTTTCCTCTTTTTCTTAAACAGATTATACTAAATTAAACAAGTTGTTGTATGTTGTAGAGTTTTGTTGAATACATCTGATTAACTAAAGACAAATATTTTATTTTTGTTCCACTTAAAATACTGTATATTAAAAATATAACATTAGCATTCTGATCAGGAGAAATTAGTGAATGAAAATAATTATTTATTACCAATTTCACAGAATTATATAATGTCTCATGCTAACATATTGATGGAGTCCTCGGCGGTTGGACACAATGCAGAGATAATGTAATTGACAGGCATCTAGCCTGAGCAGCATGATATAAATCCACCCATGGAGACCAAACACTGGTGATGGTGGATGATGACTTATGAAGGATAGGAGAGGTGGAGGGTGTGCCAAAGGGCAGCAAGAATGAACTAAGGCAGAAAGAAAACCCATATTTAAAAAGGACAGCAGCAAGAATGACTAACAATGATGGTGTGTTGCTCTACTACTGGACAGGTAATACCAGCTGATGAACAGCCCCTGATAATGAGAGTAAGACCTAAGACTGACTGATAAAGTAAAGTTTTTGGATAAAGTAGGCTTGAAGTCTTCAGAGGACCAAAAATTAAGTGAATAAAACAATTACTTTAAAATGTAGTTTCCTTCCATGGTGAAAATAATCATGATAATCATACAATCATTTTTCTCTCATAATAATCGTGACACTAAATTCTGACATCATGACATCCTTAACACCAGCACTCTACAAGTTGCTAAAACAGGAAGAAATCTATCCTATTTTGTGTGTATCAGTGATGGTAAAAATTTATTTTACTAAAATGCATTTTAGCCTACTTCTACTTAAGTACAAAATGTGAGTACTTTTGCCACCTCTGACAGAGGTTTGAATGAAAATTGGTCCTCATACTAGAGACAAGTACACATTCACCCGATGACCATATATTGACCTCATAGATATGCCATTGTTGGACCTGAGCAACAGAACTGGAACCTGAGCAACGGACACCAGAAACACTATCGTTTCAGGACCAACAGACAGCACCTCAAAAGCACACTTCTTGCATCTTTCAAGGACTTGGTAATATCAGACTGTTAAATCTTGTGAAATATTGTATTGTGCATATGTGTTGTTGTCTAGATGTAGGTTAATATGATGTTAGTGATGTCCATGCTTCCAAGTTGACACCTCATCCTACATACAAATGAGGCCTTAACAAAGAAGCACAGCAGCCATGTGGCCACCTTTGACTTTGCCAACTTGAGTGCTTTATGAAGTAGGAGCAAATCCAGATTGCACATTTCAGTGTATCTCCACAAAAACATCTAACTGGTAAAAATAAGCTTGACGTTAAGTTTGAAGTACAGGCCATCAATGAAGTCACCAATTTCTGATGAAAATGTTACAAATTGAAATAAACTAATTGCTTATTTAAAGCACCCATGAATTTGCTATATGGATCTCTTTTTTACTTATCTGTTTTCAACTTTTATACTCAAACTGTAATTAAATATGTAGCTTTTTATATAAAGGTTTATGTCCACACAACGTTTTTCTCTGTAATGTAATGTAAGGTAAATATTATTTACAATCTTTTTCACTAGTATTATATGGTATGTATAAAAGTACTGGTGTAGACTTGTATTGTACATTAATATTCAAACTGTAATTTTAAATCAGACAAAGAAAGAAAAAAGAGATGCTTATGTATTTGAATATATCAGCCTACAAATAAAAATAAACTTATTTTTTTTATAATCTTTTCTTGATAAAGAAAACAATACCACGCTGATACAATTGCTATTGGCTGTCTTGCTTTGAATGTGATTGGTTGATGTGGCTGTCATCAAGAAAACTGGCCAATGACAACTGTGCGGACCTTCTTTTTGAAAATGCGTCACTTTCAATTGAGTATGGCACTACTGTCAGTCAGGCTATCTGACCACTAATGGATTACCTGGATTATTACCTGGTTTAGTTTATAAACCCCAATTTGTGGGATTTCAACAGAGAACAAAAAAATGGAGTGTGAAAATGCAGTTGAAAGGTCAGACGGATCTATTTGGTCAGCTAACATTAACTGAACTTCAGTTACAACTGTTTTCCTGCTATATCAGGTAATAAAACACTTCCCTGTAATTTACTGTAAATTAACTGTACTGTACTGTAACCTAAAGCAATGTTTGTGTTCAATCCCTAACTTAAAGTGATGGTGTTTTCAAACCGATTAGCTAACCTTAAGTAACGTTAAATTAACAAAAGTGACAGGTGACAACGTTAGCTTGTTGGCCTTCGTTCAAGAGAGTGCCAGTTTTCCATAAAGCCTTCCAGGCGAAAACCTGGCAAAAACACGCCATAAAAAGGCCTTAACATTTGCAATTTGCTGCCGCTGCTCACCGGTAACTTTTTAAAGTGTTTGCAGACAAATGGACTTCAACTCAAGTGTGAGTCACTACATGCATAAATCCATCCATCACCCTTGGATAATCATCAGTCCTGTTGTCACTCTGGGGTGTTTGTGTTTGGAGCGTGTGAGCAGGCTAATAACAGCCTAGCCAAGCTACCTCCTTGACTCACGATTTCATCCACTGTCCTAAACTCACATTGTGGGCCAGCAGGATCTTCATCTGGTCTGCTCTCACCTGGATTCTCCGGTCACTTTACTCTAGTATACGGCTGCTGAGCTCCTCTGGCTTTGCCGTCTCCTGTCTGTGCCTCCACCAACAGCGCTACACCTCCACCAAGACATTGCTCGCCTGCCTCACCAGTGATATGTCCAACGTGGGTCTCGCAGGAATCTCCATTTCAACAACTCTTCTCCGATTACATCCCTTTGGTACACAACTCATCTCCGTCTCAGAAACACTGGTCGGGCTGTTGACCACAGTGCATTAGCCAGCTTAGATAGGTCGGCTAACGCTACTGTTAAGCTCGACAATGCTGCTCAACATCCGCTCACTCACAAACAAGGGACAACTCATCCAAGACCTCCTCACTTCTCTGTTTAATTGAAACTTGGCAACAACCCAATGACTTCTCACAACTAAATGACTCCACGCCTCCGGACTTTGCTAACATATATTTTAAACCCAAGCCTCTGGTCACGGAGGAGGTGTCGCGATAATTCACTGAGATAAGTGGAAAGTCGTGCCAGTATCCATGCCTGCCTTCAGCTCACTGGAATGCGTTGCATGTAAACTGTCTGGACCCTCTGCCACCATCGTCGTCACGGTTTTACCGTCCCCCAAAGCCACACACTGCCTTCATCAATGACATTTCTGCTCTTCTCTCTCATCTATCCACACTCTCACCTAATGTAGTTCTGCTGGGAGACTTCAACATACATATGAACTATAATCATCTTCCTCTCACCATTGACTTCTCATCCTGTCTTGATTGTTTTGGTTTTCATTAGTTCTCCAACTTTCTCAAACACAAAAAAGGTCACACCCTGGACTTAATCTGCTGCTCTGGTCTCACACCTCCCATTGCACTGCTGATGAACTCCACATAACCAACCATTTCTTCCACTCATTCAGTGTCACTCTCCGTCTCTCCATAACCAGGCCTACACGTCTCATCTGTTTTCGCAATATTAAGGACATTAATAGGCGCACCCTCTCCTCCAGTATTGACAATATTATGATTCCAGACTATTCCTCCACCAAAGATGAACTTGTTACTCAGTATAACAATTTAAATAACATTCTTAACTCTCTTGCTCCAGTGAAAATCTGGTCTGCCTCCTTCACTTACTCTGCCCCCTGGTTTACCCCTGAACTCCGGTCAATGAAAGTCAAAGGTCGTCAACTTGAGAGTCTCTACAAAAAAATTGGTCTCACCATCCACCAAGAATTATACAAAACTCATATTCTACACTATAAGGACTCAATCTCTCAAACCAAATCCAAATATTACGCTGGCCTACGCTCCATTCAAAATAATAACAAGACACTGTTCTCATTACTCAATAAAATTCTCCAATCCCCAGACTCCCTACTCCCCCACCTGTACTCAATGGACACCTGCAACTCCCTAATGCTATTCTTTAATAATAAAATCCATAAACTCCACCAGCGCTTAGGTTCACACCCCTCACCCCCTTCTTCCATTTACACATTTCCCATGCAGTCAACCTTTCTCCAGTTTCCACCTCCCCACTGCATCTGATGTCTCAGAACTCATCCATCAATCCAAGCCCTCCAAATGTCAGCTTGACCCCCTCCTCACAGCTCTGGTCAAATCCTGCCACCTGTCTCTTCTCCTCTTCATTTCTGCCATTATTCACTCCTCACTCTCCACTGGAATTGTTCTCTCACTCTTCAAAACTGCAGCTGTCACTGCAATACTGAAAAAAAAACTGGTTCAGATCCCTACAACTTCAGTAACCTCCACCCGATTTCTAACTTACTATTCATCTCCAAAATACTTGAAAAACCAGATTCCACTCAACTCAAAATAACCTCTTCATCATCTACCTCCTTCCCATCGGCAGAATTTTCCATAAATTTAATATCCATTTTCACTACTTCGTGGATGACACCCAGCAGTATTTATCTAGTAAACCAAATTCCACACTTCCACCAACCTGCCTCACCAACTGTTAATCTGAAATAAAATACTGGTTCACCTCCAATTTTCTTAAATTAAACAGTGATAAAACAGAAATCCTCATTGGCACAAAATCTACACTAAGGTGTCAACCTTTCTCCCTCACCATTGACAGCTCCTCAGTTTCCCCCTCCCCTCTGGTTAAAAGTCTGGGTGTCATCCTCAACAGCTCACTATCATTCCAATCCCACATAAATAATGTTACCGGGTCATCTCCGCCCTTCCTTTCCTTTTCGTCACCCCCCGTATTGACTACTGCAACTCTCTCTTCTCTGGTCTCCCTGACAAATCCATCCATAAACTTCAAGTGGTCCAGACATCAGCTGCCCGCATCATTACTAGAACCCCCTCATTTCACCACATCACCCCCATCTTACAACAACTACAACTTGGCTCCTGGTCCAATTCAGAATCCAATTCAAAATCCTCAGGTAGGCCTACAAGGCCATCCATGACCTCACCCCTCCTTATCTCTCTGACCTCCTCCACATTGTCACTTCCTCCCGCTCCCTCAGATCCTTCTCTTCTATCCACCTCACTGTGCCCCCCGCCCCCCTCAGCACCAAGGGAAGCAGAGCTTTCAGCCATTCTGTTTCCCATCTCTGGAATTCACTCCCACCAAACATCCGTAACTCTGACTCTCTTCGCCTCTTTAAATCCAGACTCAAAACTCACCTATTCAAAACAACTCACACTATGTGTAGTTTTATTGTTCCATGTGTCGTCCTTCTCTGTTGTTGTTATTGTACTGTTTTGTTCTGTAAAGTGTCCTTGAGTGTTTTAAAAAGCGCTTATAAATAAAATGTATTACTATTATTATTATTACAATTGTATGAAAAGGTCAGTGGTGATCCAGGTGGGAAAAATCAGACCTTTTTCTGTAAACTTCACCCGCCAGGTTTCAAGAAGCAACTCCGTACATCAGCAAATTCAACAGCAAACCTGAAACGGCACATTGAACTGAAAGCACATGACTAGCCTTTCAAGGTATGTGCGAGTGAATAAAAAAATCAAAGGACACAGCAACAGTGAGCAAAAACAGGTCCTCTATCACCCAAATCGCATTAACGGCGTACAGTGGCATCATCTGGACAACCTGGTTTTGCAGTATATTATCAGAGACCTGTCTGTGGCTCTGTATGGGCTGTGGCAATAATTTTGAAAAATAATAGCTCACAGCAACATATTGAAAAAAAGAACTATGAACTAGTTCAATTTTGGAACTGTGAAATTAGTTCAAAGTTTTGAATTATGAACTATAAACTGAACTAGTTCATTTTAAAACTTGTGAACTGAACTTTAAACTAGTTCATGTAGAAAGTGAACTTTCCCAACACTGTGTGTGTGTGTGTGTGTTTACATGGTAAAATAAGTAAAGCAGTGGCACTTCTCAGCCAGGAAAACAAGGTGTAAATGTGTAATACGTGAACATGATGTGAGCAGCAGAGTACACATTACGTTACATTGTATCTGTCAGGTAATACCCTTTCCTCCCCTTCACACACATCCAAACACATACTGACACATTGACATGTAAATGATCTATTTACTCAGTGGTGTGAAATATTTTCTATTGGATCTGAATTTTGGTGTGTTTAGGGTAGATGGCAGATAACAACATGTAATTAAATATGCAATTCTTAATTAAGTGCCTGTATTATACATAAATAAGTCTTGTGCCTCCGCACTGGCGATAGTGCAGAGTCAGTGAGCATATAATCTGGATGTTTATGACAAACTAAAATATATGAAGTAATATTCTCAATTTTGAAGACAATATCCACTACATTATTTTTCAAAACTTCACTACATATGTTATATGTATCTGAACACACATGAAAATAACATCTGTGCAAGAGGCATACAATCGCCTTGAGGTATTTCTAGTTATTGTCTTGTATTGTGATAGGCCATGTGCAATTTATTGCCCCCCCCACACACACTCTCACAGATGTCGACAGGTGACCAGGCGGTTCACAACCATCAGAAGCAAAGGACACTTCAACATGTGGACAGGAGGAGTCAGGGATTGAACCATCTGATTGGACGACCACTCTGCTCCCTGAGCCACAGCCGGCCCGATTCTTATTTTTTTATGCAGTTATATGTTAAGAAAAACAGCATATGAATATTATATTCAATTTCTGTCAGGTCCCCTATATAATAATAATAATACATAGGTTTTATATAGCGCTTTTCAAAAGAAACTTAAAGACGCTTTACAGGCAAAAAAAGGACAACAAAAATAAACACAAATAAGCGTTAACTTAACTAAATGTAAATATAATACATAGTAGTATTATATAGTAACTGTATGGACTAAATACCACTAAATATGACACACTGGACTTTGATATTGATATATTTGGATATTATATTTGGCATTATGTATGTGTAACTGCCTGTTTATTTCTGAATACTTTTTACACTGATAACTGCTAATGATGAGAAATTCAACTGCAACATATAAAACAAGATATTGGTCAATGTTATCCACTATCCCTTACATTATTATGGAGATCTGTAAGTGCAGACAAATCTTTGAAAGCGTTGGCAGAATAGTATTTTGCTCCAAGAGCTGGAAATACAGACAAGTCATCGGTTACAACTCTCATGGGCCTCCCAATTAGCTGTCTTTTCACATGTGACTTTTGCCACACTTCTGCCGCAGTAGATTTGCAAATGTGTGTGGTGATTTGTGTGATTCTTTTTCACATTTAGAATTTGATTACACGCACAGGTTGAGATACAGACACAACCCTCCGCACACATTTGTAAATAGTTTTACTGCAATAAGAGTGCCGAAGTCACGCTCCTTCCGGTGTGCACCATGGGTCTTTATTTCAGAAAAGGTTTGTATGGCAGTCAATGGTGAGAGACAAATTATTTCATGAGCCTGTTTGAATTGAGCCACACCCCAAAATAGCAAACAGGAAACTCCTCATGGCTGTTTAAATAAATGGCAAAACAAAAAAAAAAATCCTACTTTTTAACTTTTTATAGTAAGGACTTTTCAGTGGTACTTACTTTGTCCTTTTCCCCTTCCCCCACCTGCAGATGCACCAAAGATCCAGCTGATTACTGGCAGTTTGGAGGAAGATTCTTCCTTATCTGCTGCATCTGTTGCATTGTCACTTCTGGTACAGATTCATTGAACTTGTGGTATGTTTTGATTTTATTTAATAGTACACTGTATATTCAGGGTTCTAAATCAATAATGCATAATATAACTGAATTGGTAAATACAAGCTAAAACACTGCAGACCACAACCCCCTTAGCCCAAAAGCTCTCCACCTGTTTCAAAGGTGAAATCATGACCTCATTATCATAGGACTGTTAACAGACAATATACACATATGGACTCTGAGAATTCTCACTTCATTAAAAGTGTTTGATTGTCATAATTTAGCAAACTTTATTTGAATTAGGATATTTTACTTTAATATTACGGTTTTTGTTTGGCAGCCGTAGCTGCCAGTCATTGACCGTTTTTTTACTTTTTTTTTTTTTTTACAGTTTAGGCATGTTAGGATGTGTGCGACTTAAAGGCCTGATATGTGGTGGTTGGACCACTTGACACAATCACTGATGTCCACTACAACATTGCTTCCTGTGTCGGGCCAGGTCATACATGTCCACAGAATGCCCCTTCACATTACCAAATCTGTTCCGTTCATACTCAAATGAATGCCCGTGCAAATGAAGCATTCCAGTGGAATGTTCCTAACTTGAAATCTCATTCTAGTGTAACTTATTTGGCGGAGTTCACCCTCTTTTGTATGTCTTTTTATTCTTAGAGCACTGAACATGAGTGGGTACTAGATCATAGATACCTGAGAGTAAGGATACTGTACATTAAGACCTGATAGGGGCTATCGGGTCTGGCTGCGATTTGGCAAAAATTCTGAAATGATTCTCGGACTTATTTCTGGTGGAGTTAAATAGGGTGAATTTATTTTATTATTATTTTCTTTTCTATTTCTTCATCAAAAATGTGTCAATTTTTTAAATAATGCATAACAAGTAAAAATAAGTGATAATAAGTCTATGTGTGGCCCTACAATGGACTGGCAACCTGTCCAGGGTGTACCCTGCCTCCCACAACCCTCATGTGGAGGATAAAGAGGTAGAAGATGAGTGAGTAAGTGAAGTAGCAACATTTGTTTTGTTTAGAACTGCTGTTTACAACTTACATCATACAGTGAACACAACGCACACAGGCTACTGAAGCCATCCACGGGGGGACATTATCCTTACCCTCCAAAAAACTCAAAACAAATGCTAAGCACTAACTAAGATACACTGATGGTCATTAATGGTGAGACTAAAATTCTAATATACCCATAAGTGCTGGTGATGACTCATAAGGTGTGTGACTTGTGTGTTTCTATGTGTGTGTGTGTGTGTGCGTCATGGGGCAACTAGAAGCGAGTCACAGTAACTTTTGTCATTTGCCAGTGTGACGGAGCGACCCCATGTGTGGGCAGTGCACAAACACACCCATACAAGCATACACATTGCAGACACTAATGCCACTTTTCCACTACACAGTTCCAGCACGACAAGGCTATATTCTTTTTTTTCTGCTTTTCCAATAGCGATAGAAGTACCTGGTACATTTTTAGTGCCTGCTCTGGTGAGGTTCCAAGGGAGCTGAGCTGATACTAAATGTGACACCTGAGCCACTGATTGGGAGAGAGTGTAGTCACTAGAAAAGTTATCAGCACCACATCCGACACAAGAATCAAACGGAACAATGTCAAATCGGAGTGGAAAGTATGATCCGACCCATACACAGGTGAACTGAATCAGATAATTAAAAAGGCTGCCCCACAGATCTGGTAAAGGTTAGAGTATAATGAGGTGGAAGTGTTAACAATTGGGGGGGGGGGGCTTTTCAAGGGGGTGGAGAACATGGTCTCTGAATATTGAGCAATGTTAAAACCTGTGCATGGACACTCCAGTGACAGAGGCCTCAAGATATACGCTTGCTTGGCCCTGGAGTTTCCTAAAGCAGGTGCCTGGCGTAGACAGTGGCAGTGGTAGGGCTGCGGGAGGGGCAGTCGGGTAGACCCCCATCAACAGCTGTGTCACTGTTAGGTCTGTGTCAGCAGCAAGTGGATGGATGTAATAATCCACCATATAGATATACTCTTATGTGTGTGAATGGATATGAATGGTAAGACTCTGCCAGAGATTTCTTCCTGTTGAAAGGGGGTTTTTCCTCACCACTGCTGCCTAGTGTTTGCTCACTGTGTGAACTGTTGGGTTTCTTTTCTCTCTGTAATATTGTAAAGGTTTTAGCCTTACTATGTACAGTGCCTTGAGATAATGTATGTTGTGATTTGGCGCTATACAAATAAAATTGAATTGAAGACTGTAGTGCAAAAGTCTATGGACCCACTGAGACTTGATGTTAACATCCATCCTCAATGATCATGCAAACACCACACAGAAAGGCCCTCGGTCAAACCAGGATTTGAACTGGTGACCTTTTTTCTCTGAGGCAACAATACAAGCCACTGCTCCACTGTGTTCTCTGACAACTCAGCATTATCCGTGTTGTGGAAATATTGGTGATAAAAGAAATGAAGCTTTGTTTTTCATTTTTTTGGACATCCACCAAGAATTTGGGACCATAAAATGAATGGAAGATTTTAGGTTTGATACCGCAACTGCTTATTTTTTTATGTTTTGAATCTGCATTTATAAAACTAAGGATGACAGTGTGTGACTTAAAACTGTGATGAGGTTCCTAATATCAATACCAAATCAATCAAATTTTATGTAATGACACATAACAGCACATGTTTTCTGAAATGAGTAATATATAAATGTTATTTAATTTGTATTACAATGTCATTTTATATAAACAGTAGCATGATTGTTTGCAAAACAGGAAATTATATGTCAGGATCCTGCTTCGCACTGCTTCCTGTCCCTTTTATTTTGCTATAGTTTGTATTTCCTGTGGAGCCTGTTCTGTGCTTTTTGTTTTCAGATGACTTGACTGCGCAGCCGGACGGAGTCTCTCTCCTTCGTACCTGCAGCTTGTTTCCTGATGAGGATCACTCCCTACTTAAACCATGGTCCTGACAGCTACAAGTGTCGGCGTGTAACACAACCAATGTGGTAAAACTGTAACAGTTTAGATCGCAGTTCTCACTCACTTCATTACTCTTAGTTTTTCGTCGTTAATTCTGTGATTCTTTTCCTTTTAGTTTTTCCCTCGGGAGACCTCTGCCCAGCCTGCCAGTTGAGTCACCTCGGTTTCTGTTGCGGCTGAGTATATTTTGTGTTTTTTTGGGAATAAAGACTGTTCATAATATTATCGACGTGGTTTCCACACCTTCTTGGATCCATACTCATCCATAATTTTTATCATGGCAAAGTAATGATGATGATAATACTACTGCTACTAATAAAACTGGATGTGGATCCCGCAGGCCAAAAGTCACAGGTACCTGTGAAATGAGGACAGGGAGGAAAAGGCACTAGATTTATTTAAGTTGGTGTCAAGTATTAACATGATATTCATATAGTGTGAGGGAGTGAGAGTGAGTCTACCACATGAATTCTCCCAGCAGTCTAGGCCTATAGCAGTATAACTGAGAAATGGTTTAGGTTTCCCTGAGCCAGCTCTAACTAAAAGCTTTTAAAAAAAGGAAGGTTTAAGCCCAACTTTAGACGCAGAGAAGTACAAAAGTAAAAATTAATTTTTACCATCAGTGATGCACAATACCTCCTACTTGGCAAAACAGAAAAAAAAATATTGTGCTTGTATTAAGGATGTCACAATGTCAAATTTTAGTGTCACGATTATTATGAGACAAAAATGACTACGATTATCCTGATTATTTAGACCATGGAATGAAACAGAATTTTTAAATTAAATCTTTTGTTCACTAAGTTTTTTTGGTCCTCTGAAGGCCTACGTTATATATAGTATTTCTAAATTGCTGTTTAGGAGAGGGGAGAGGAGAGACCACCTGGCTGCACAGCTCTGTCCTTAAATGTTTCCGTTTGTAAATTTTTGTCCACAATTTAATCAAACGTCTTCACATCTTTGATTTTGTGTAATCCAGAGTTACATGCCATAATTCAATTAGGTAAGACAAATTCATATTACATGCAAACACTAGGGCCAGACCACAAACTTGGCAATGCGTCCTTTATGCACAGCAGGTGCTTCAGATTTCATCCCTGTTACACATGGTATTTGTTTATGTTGTGACGTTGTGCACACTACTCATCTTTATTACACTGGGTTTAAATATAGGTTACTAAACATGAGTGTCTTTATTAGTGGAAAAATATGTTTACCTTAACCGTAATGCCAACCTCAATCCCACCCAAGCCCTCGATGCTTATGGCTGAGAGGGTGGAGGGCAAAATGTCCTCCACTGAGCTCATGGCCACACTGGTGGAGGGGCCACTCCCGGAGCTTTTGTTTGGCCCTTCTTACATAAATTGAACCATTTTTTTTTACACTGCGCAATGGTTCTCAGTATGTCAGGGCAAACCTGATTAACAAATATTGGTAACATTTTGCATCATCAGCCCGTGGAGGTCTATTGGTGTGACCATATATTTCGCCACTGGTAGCTTGGACCTCTGGGACCAGAACATCAGTTTCCTCCTGGGAGTTCGCTGCTGCACCAGAGCCCATTCTGTCTAGGATTAAATTATGTTGTACTTATGACATTAGCTTATTGTCAGTTGACAATAAGCTTGACAGTTGACAATAAGCTTGACACAAAAATAATTTTCCAAGGCAGTAACTAAGTTAAAAAAAAATCTTTACTTGAAAAGCAAAGAAACTTATTGCTCCTTTTAGTGCATAACGTTGTCTGAGAGTTAAGTGGCTGTGATGTCACCATCAGTATGATTAAAGGAGCATTTTTAAAGGAAAACTATAAAACCATTATTAACGATGTCAATATGGCTCTTACATTTCCGGCCACTCATTTCTTATGCTAGATACAAAACAATTACAAAAAATTTGCAAATCTGAGCCATATACGTTCATCAACATAATACACAAAAATGAAAAAAAAAATACTTGGATATAGGTCTGTCCAGTATGTTAGTCTTAGTCTGCATGCTGTTTTACCTCATTGTATCACTGGACTCTGATAATGTCTTTATTATTCGACCAATATTCCAAGAGTTGCGAGAGGCAGATTCATCTATTATCAGTACAAAATCTCCTGGTGAGAAATTCCTCTGTGGTGTGAGCCATTTTTGTTTCTCCTGAAGGAGTGGCAAAAAATCTCTTGTCCATCTAGTCCAAAATAGTTTGGCTATGTATTGTATCTATGTCCATTGCTGCCGTGATAACTTTTCTCAAAGACTCCTGGTGGAATGTTGGGTTACATTTTCATTAGCAATAGGTGATTAGGTAAATGATTAGGGTCATCTGATGCAAGTGTTATTGGTCTATTGATGATGGCCTCAACTTCACACATGAGAGTTTGGAGTCTTTCATCCTCTAGTGTCTGTTGCTGTAACATGGAATTCCATACTTATTTTACAGTATGGATTTGTAGTTCCCATACATCACCTTGGTGTGAGGCTGTTGGGGTGTTTTGGTCTGATTCAGGTCTTCCACTGCTTTGCACAGTTCTTTTTCTGCTGCAACAAAGTTGGTGCCATTGTCTGAGCATAAAATGTTTCCCTCTTCTCCATATAAAACAACACCATATGGCATTGATGCAGGGATCTGTATCCAGACTATGAGCTATCTCAATTTGAACAGCTCTTGCAGTGAGGAAAGTGAAAATCATGCTATATCGTTTGACAAGGCTCCTTCTTCATTTGACCTTAAATAGACCAAATAAGTCCCATGTTGGTAAAAGGTAGCTGGTCAGCAGGTCTGCCTTTTTTTGTCTGTGTACTTTTAGATAATCCTCCTTGCAGCTGAACTAGCTTGAGGGATCAATACTTAACCCTCAACCCCATTCAGGAACTTCTTTACCTGGGTAAATACATTTTTGGTAATACAAGTTGGATTCATGTAATATTACATGAATCCATCTTAATGGAGTCCCTGTCTAAACATTCTGTCCATTTTGACAGCGTTGACTGCTGCTGTCCGTTCCAGTTTTGGTATTGTGACATGTTTTAGGGTTGTCACTCATGACTTTCTATTAGGAGGGAACATTTTTTGTTTTCTATAACTGGTAAGCAATATGTTGGAAGCAATAGCATATCCATCCTCACTTGCACCCGCAAAATGATGCAAGCTTCCTGACCACGTGTATCCAAACTCTTCTTTCCTTTTGATTCATCTGGGTATGCTGAATTCTGAAAAGCTCTTTAAGTTTGCCAACCATTCCTGACATTTTTTCACATCTTCACTTTTCCAGCTCTTCATCCCAACCATGTTTAGTTTTGCACAGGTCATGCAAAATGAATTTTGCGTGGTGCTGAGTGGTGCTGTTGAAGGCCGCTCCTATGAACTGTGAGGCCTATTGGAAAAACTGAACTTTGAACATCACACTGCCACTTTGAACTGTAGCTCTTGGACTATGAACTGTTTGCGCCTGATCTAGGAACAGACCCTTGGAACCCATCAGGATGGTAAAGCCACAGCCCATACAGGAGCACGATCCATCGATTGCTCTGAACCCTTCAACAATCCCCCCGCCCCCAGAACAAGGGGGGGGGTTGTTGAAGACCACTCCTATGAGCTGTGAGGTCTACTTGGAAAATTCTGGTCCAAAGGGCCACATGTTGCAGTAAAGACAAAGACATTCCTCTTACACCACAGGAGGTCGTAAATTAATTGGGACTTCACTCCCCACAAGCCATTGCGACCAGTGAGTCAGCAAAATGCTCTGAGCCCCCATTGGTAGAGGGGGCACAATCCTCCTCACAGCAGCACATCTCTATAATTGTCGGACGCACTGAAGTCCAACCTCTTTCCTGTGCATGACTTCAAGCCTCACGATCATGCCTATCTCACCCTCGCTGGACAAGAATAGAGATTTGCCTCCGTTTGTCTTTGTCTTGTTCTTTGTGGATCCACTGGAGAAAACTTGTGGCCAGAGTTGCTCCCACCTTTACCTGCAGAAGAGGAGTGTCTGTTACCACTCCTGTCTCGTTGACAATGCTGTGTCCCGCTGCCAGCTGCGTTAGGAAGCTTTCATCTGGCTCCTCCGTCATCCCGCTGCTCGTCACACACACAAGTTGGACCCTGCAACAGATCAGAACTCCTATATCTTGCCTGAAGAAGACGGCTCACAGTAAGAGGCATTGTGTCTGAGCAGACTTGGATTAGGATTTAGTTAATATAGTGTTAGATGTGGGTAGTGCACAACCACCTAATTTCACAATTTTTTTTGCTGCAGTTATTGCGGTCTGCCGTGTCAGCTTATTTGCTTGTTAATTCAATGTGGATTGCTTATCAGTGTGATTATTATGTTTAACACAGAGTTGATTGTGATTTAAAAGCAGCGTTATCTGTATCGCTCTGCTGTGTCCGGCGTGGATTGCGATCACAGGGAGGGGATGAATAGGAGATTTTGTCGGATCTGTTAAGGTGCAGCTTAATCTGACCTGAGTCACGTTAAGCTGCATGATCCGAAGGAAATCCCTGTTCATCCATGTTTCTCACACCCCTTTATTAATTACACACCTGTACTCTCCATTCTTGCTCTCCATTTGTCCCTACTCTCTAAATCTCCCTCCGTGCTGTCAGCTTCTTCCCTCTCTCGGCTCCCCCTTCCACTGATCATCTGATCGTTGGGAGAGCTGGTGGTTGGAAACTGAGTACAGGTGCCATCTCATGTTGACACGTGGTAATTGCGATCACCGCTATTATTTGTGTCCACGCGAGATTAGCGGCCATTTTGACAGTTGGAAACTGAGTACGGGCACCATATCGAGTTGTCACATGGTAATTGCGATCACCACCATTATTCGGGTCTGGAAGATTTGCGTCCATTTTGGCGGAAGTCGTAGGAGGACCGTTGCAATGGTAACCGCCACGTCACAGTCCCCCTTTTCAACTTCCTCTCCCCCTCCTTCTTTTTTCCATCCAATTCCTGATTTTCCCATGCTGTCATTAGTGGGCAGCTACACACCCACACACACATACCTAGGTGCTTGATACACACGCACACATATATACACACTACCAGTCAAAACTTTGGACACACCTTCTCATTTAATGTTTTTTCTTTATTTCATGATTGTTTACATTGTAGATTCTCATTGAAGGCATCAAAACTATGAATGAGCACATGAAATTATGTCATAAACAAAAAAGTGTGAAGTAACTCAACTTGTTTTCTATTTTAGATTCTTCAATATAGCCACTCTTTGCTTTGATTACTGCTTTGCACACTATTGGCATTCCCTCAATGAGTTTCATGAGATAGTCACCTGAAATGGTTTTCAGTCTTGAAAGAGATGCTGAGCACTTGCTGACCCTTTTGCCTTCACTCTGCGCTCCATCTCATCAAACCATCTTGACTGGGTATAGGTCAGGTGACTGTGGAGGCCAGGTCATCTGGCACTCTCCTTCTTGGTCAAATAGCCCTTACACAGTCTGGAGGTGTGTTTGGGGTTATTTGTCTTGTTGAAAAATAAATGATGGTCCAACTAAATGAAAACACCTCCTCCTCTATGCTTCACAGTGGGAACCATGCATGTATCTGTTCACCTTTTCTGCGTTGCACAAAAACACGGTGGGTGGAACCAAAGATCTCAAATTTGGGCTCATCAGACCAAAGCATAGATTTTCACTGGTCTAATGTCCATTCCTTGTGTTTCTTGGCCCAAAATATTTCTTCTGCTTGTTGCTTTTCCTCAGTAGTGGTTTCTTAGCAGCTATTTGACCATAAAGGCCTGATTCCCACAGTCTCGTCTGAACAGTTGATGTAGAGATGTGTCTGCTACTAGAACTCTGTGTGGCATTTATCTTCACTCTAATCTGAGGTGCTGTTAATTATTTCTGAGGCTGGTGACTCGGATGAATTTATCCTCAGCAGCAGAGGGAGGTGACTCTTGGTCTTCCTTTTTGGGGCGGTCCTCATGTGAGCCAGTTTTGTTGTAGCACTTGATGGTTTTTGATTAGTTTTTGCAATTTTACAGACTGACTGCCCTTTATGTCTTAAAGTAATGATGCCTGTTGTTTCTCTTTACTTAGCTGATTGGTTCTTGCCATAATATGAATTCTAACAGTTGTCAAATAGGGCTGTCAGCTGTGTACCAACCTGACTCCTGCACAACTCAACTGATGGTCCCAACCCCATTAAGAAGGCAATAAATTCCACAAATGAACCCTGACAAGGCACACCTGTGAAGTGAAAACCATTTTAGGTGACTACATCATGAAGCGTGTGTTTTCACGATAAGATGGCAAAGCACAAGCTTTTATTATGAAGGGCAACATTTTAGTTGTCTGGGTTTGTTTTTGTTACATTAAGTGTTTTGCTAATAAACTCTTAGAAAAATCTGTTCATGTAATCTTTATGTTATTGTTTAGACATAAATACCAGAGAAAAGATCTCTTTATCACCAGAAGTATAGCGGGAATTTTATTTTCGAAATGGCACTTGCCACATTTCGGGTAGCTGTACTTCTACACCTCTTTTTTTCGTGAGAGGTCCTTCAGAAAGGTACATGTTTTTGCTGCTCTGTACATTTTCAATACTTTCTGTGTTAAGTGTAAACCCATTACTTGGGGAGAAGTTTGTCAAAGTTTGTGTTTGTGCAGGCCTGTTATGTAGCTTGTCATTCTGGGGTGTGCTGTGAGATTGGCTGCTAACAGGAGATGTTTAGCGATTTTCTTCATGGTGTTACAGAACATTGCATGATAACCTGTGAATGTATTCTCCTTCATAACACGGGAAAATAAATATTTTTGGTGAACATCCAGGAGGTGTGTGTATATATACATAAATAAGTAGGTAGACATACACTTACTAGTTTAGAGGGTTGGTGACAATGGTTAATTGTAATGTTGATTATAATTTATTAATAAAGCCTGATCCAGTGTTTAAAACACTATACTCTGTGTTACTGTATTTGTGTTTGTTTGACTGTGATGGTGGTAACTGCAAAAAGCCAGTGCACATATTCATAATTCAACTAATTAATTTTGGATATGAATTACTTAATTATTGATTTGAGACTGTCTTTGGGACATTCGGAATTAACGGTTTGCCCCAATCAGAATCTGATCAGATCAGATCAATCAATCAATCAATCAATCAATCAATCAATCAATCAATCAATCAATCAATCAATCAATTAATTATATTCAAATTCATAACCAATCACATTGTTTTCCCCCAACAGTGCCAAAAAACCAAGGGGGGGTCAAATACAGATTTTACTGTGGACAAGATGCGACGTCTGGTGACAGACTTGCTTTGCATGTTTATCTGGAAGTTGAACCTGTTCTCTGTGCACAACTGCACGCCACGTCTTTAACTTCAGGTGCTCTTTCATTTTCTGGAATAGACAACAACACTGTCATGCTGTTGCTCACCCACTTGGTCAGATGGAAACCTCCTGTGGTGCATAAGGCAGTGAGTTCTTGCATCAGGCTGACTGACTGATCACTTGTTTCCACTGAACTCTCCTGAATCCTAACTTCAACAACAAAGACATCAACTCCATCTGTGGCATCAGTGGCACACAACACCACTGGATACTCTCTGAACCGTAATAGTACACCAGTTAGATTGTTAGTTAGGGCTAGTCCTTGAAGCAACTCCTCATTTAGTGAGACACCCTCATATGTAGCCATTCAATCAAGTACTACTCTTATTTTCTTTTTCTTGGGATGGTGACCCCCATGGGGAGGGATGTACCACGCATGGCCATCACTGTGACTGATCTACTCAGCTGGTATTTTCTCGGTGTAGCCTTTTTCATTGATGTCCAGGAATAATATGTAATCTTTATGGAAGTCCGGGTTTCTCATGAGACTGTCAGCCCACTGCTGAGCCATGCAGCGATTAATTGGCATTTTAATGTTTTCATTTCTCAGGGGCAATCAACTAACTGTTTATCAACTAACTTTTTTGAACTTGTATCCAGGTGCACAAACTTGATATTTTTGACATTTCCTATTATCAATTTAGCAAGGTTGAAATGAGATCCAATCAGACATTCTATAGCACAGTTGTGTAACAGTTTCATGTTTTTGTTAAGTCATAAGACATTGATGCAAATTTGTACACTGCTCATTGCTAATGCTAATGTTATGCTATATTCTGGTAATGTGTCAGTTGACCCCAGGATTCCACTGAATGCCTATTGTGGCGTGTTGCGTCTCTATTGTTCTGTTGCTGTGTGCACTCGATATGTCAACACCCACCGGATGCACTCACATCTCCGTCCACTGTGTGACACAGCAGGACAGCTGGAGTCATGAGACAGGGATTTCACATGATAATTCAAAAACTGCATATGTAGTGTTGACACAAAAAACAGAGGTTTCAATCACTGACTGGAGAACAACAGGGAGTGCTGGGTTTGCAGTAGCTTTTTTTCCCCTACTTTTAATATGTGCAAGTATATGATCTTCTATTTCATGATGTAAAACCTGTTGACCTTTATGACTCCAATTTTGGCTCTGTCCATTATGATGTGTCATTGATGTAGTTGAAGTGAACTAAGATATGGTTTTTATTCTGAAAACTTTAATGGACACTCTGGACACTTTAACGTTGTTGGTGTTTGACTTTTGGTCCCACTTGACCAAAGTCAACCCAAAATAGAACTCTTGCCTCTTCTCTGCATAAGTGGCGGACTGCTGGAGCAATGACAGAGACAGTACACAACGCAAACATAGTAAGCGAAAGATGACACATTGACTAAAGTGGATGCGAATCACTTCTGATGCTGCAATGGAGACACATTGTGACACAATATGACACAATTCGGTGCATATGCATTCAGTGGAATCCTGGAGTTACCCTTCCAGTGAAAACAACCCTCTCTTTAGAAGATAGACTCAAGAACAGAATATTAGTCACAAAGCAAAAGTTTGTCCATTTGTTTCCCTCCAGGCTTTTGTAAACTTTAGTGACTCCTTGGAGTAAGATGAAGGTGAGATGTCAGGATACTGCAGGTCTAGAATAATGTCCTCTGTGGCTGTTCTCAAACTATTACAATTACAAGGATATATTCAGTATGCCAGTGTCATGCGGTTCTGCTGCACCTCCTCAATGTATAGGGAAAAAATGATGGCATAGTCAATGGACTGTTTTTGTACTGCAACTTTAATTTACCAAAAGTGCACATGGTGTAAAATATTTACAAGGAAATCAAGATCAAGTCTTCAAAATCAACAAATAGTCAAAATCTGCTCAGTTTGCCAAGCAACCAATATAGGTGTTACCTCTTCTGTAACTCACCACACTATGGCTGTGTCTCATTTAAGGTACTGCATCCTCCTGAGTGCGCAGCCGACGAAGGAGGCGGAAGTAGTGCGCTATGTGAAATGAGACAGTCCAGCCGACGGAGGGTGGAGTGGGGTGTGATTTCCCTTTTTTCCCTCTCCTAATAAATTCCAGCAGGCTGCACATCGAGTGCTTCAATACTGCCATCTACAGTTCAAACTCCTAAATCAGAGTTCTTCTACTCTTTGAAGTCTGACTATTGATTTAAGCCCTAATAAGCCAAAACATCCTAAAAATCTGATAAATGTAAACATATTTGATGTAAAATAAAATATATTTTATTTAGAACTAAAAGTATTATTATTTAGTGTTTTTTGTCAGTTCTATTTTTTGTTGTACCCGTTTATCAGTTTTGTGATTATTTATTAGTTTTGATGAACCCTCCAGTTAATATTATGATTTATTTCATGTAATACTGGAGTAAATGTAGATGACACTGGTGTGTGGTGTATCACAGGCTGAGAGACAAACATGGACAAGACAGTTTCCCTTAAATGTGACAAACCTGGAATATGATTTATGATAAATATAAGTTATCTCCTCACAGATTTATGATGTGAACAACAGATAGAATAAAACATCATCTCTAAAATAATATTTTAACAACATCATGTATGTAAGTCAACTAACCAATGCAGTCAACTCTATATTTATGAATTACTCACAGCAGATAATTTTGGACATTAAATATTAGAACTAACACAGGTTTGACCAGGTCAAATAAACCTGGTTAAGAATGAAATATATGAAACATACCTAATTATATCAAAATTATATTTTATTTTGTATTGTTATTTTTATGGAGTTAATTTTATTTATTCTTCTTTTGCATTTGGGTTTAGTTTACTATTATCAGGCTCCACCGGACCTGTTCTCGTGTAATGTCGGCCGCATTCGTCGGCCGCATTCAAAGGAGTCGACGTAGACCGGTCGAAATGGGACAGCCTACGTTGCTGCACTGTGACGCATTTTGACGACATCCGGCCGATGAATCTGCACTCCACAGGATGCAGTGCCTTAAATGAGACACAGCCTATGACTACTGATGCTTTTAGCAGCCTGTTTTAAACAATTTGCCCCTCCCACCAGCATTAAAATAAACCACAAAGATAATTTAAAATAGTTCTAAAATGCTTATTTAGTCATAATATTTGAAATTAAAATACCTCTTCCCAATCCCAGGATTGGATGCTTCAGATTGGTGGTCTCAGTTTGGAGTGTCTCAGTACTGCCTAATATTGTTCCACACCATCTACACAAACATTTAGCATTGTCTTATGGAGTAGATCTTCCATATGTATTACATGTAGATTGGATTCCAGCCCAAGTTTCTGCCCGGGCTTGGTAACATATTAATCAATGCCAAATAAAGTATCCAGCACAAATTATGTATGATTATGTATGATGTATGGCATACATTAATCATTTGTATATTTTACTTTACACTCATATTTAGTTTGCGGGACTGCAGTTTATCATCCCACCCACCAGCTCCTGCATTGTGCAGTACAGCTCCGCCCGCAATAAGCTTTCAAAATGTGTCCCGCGGGACCCGACGCAAAACAGTGCGGCGCAGGAGTGCAGGGCTCTACTGTCTAACCCCTAACCCCAACCCAGGCTGTAGGCAGGCTGTAGGCATATATACGCTGCCTGGCCAAAAAAACGCTAATATTTTGTTGGACTGTCGTTAGCTAATTACTGCAAGCATTCGCTGTGGCATTGTTTCGTAAGCGTCTGTAATGTCACAAGATTTATTTCCTTCCAGTGTTAATTTTTTACCAAGATCTTGAACTGATGATGGGAGTCAGACTACTGCTCAAAGCCTTCTCCAACACATCCCAAAGATTCTCAATGGGGTTAAGGTGTGGACTCTGTGGTGGCCAATCCATGTGTAAAAAAGGATGTCTCATGCTCCCCGAACCACTCTTTCACAATTTGAGTCCAATGCATCCTGGCATTGTCATCTTGAAATATACCCGTGCCATAAGGAATTCAGGTAATTCACTATATTCAGGTAGTCAGCTGACCTCATTCTTTGGGCACATAATGTTGCTGAACCTAGACCTGATGCACTGCAGCAAACCCAGAACATCGCACTGCCCCCATAGGCTTGTGCAGTAGGCACTACACATGATGGGTGCATCACTTGATCTGCCTCTCTTCTTACCCTGATGCACCCATCACTCTGGGACAGGGTACATCTGGACTCCTCAGATGACATGACCTTCTTCCATTGCTTCAGAGTCCAATCTTTATGCTCCCTAGAAAATTGAAGCTTTTTTTCTATTGGCTTCACTAACTAGTGGTTTTAAGGCTACACAGCTGTTCAGTCCCGATCCCTTGAGTTCACATTGTGTGTGTGGAAATGCTCTTACATTCACTATTAAACATGGCCCTGATTTCTACTATTGTTTCTTGTATTGTTTTTCACCAAATGTTCAAGTGATTTCTGACCACATTTCTTCCTCGAAGATGATGGTTCCCCACTATCTTAACAGCCCTTCTCAAACAGACTAACATTTTTTCCACGATCACAGGATGTGTCTTTTGACATGGTTGTTTAAGAAATGAGAAGCTACTCATTGCATCATTTTTGGTTGCCCATGCAGTAAATATCCAAAACTCTTACCTATTTGCTTAGTTAAATCTGACTATTTTGGCCAGGGAGTATATATATCGTAATACTAAAATGTAATTATTATTGCAATCCATGAATTTTGAAATTTACTGTTTAACAACAAACTGAAAAAAATACAAAAGCATATTATAATTTCTTGATTAGGATGTAAAAATTAAATTAGAGTTATTAACTTGCATTCCTGAATATAAAAATTTGTTGTAGTGGTTAAATGTTATGCTTGATAAATTTCTGACTTCTCAGAGAAGCCCAGTGAGCTGGCCTTAAATTTTGGTATAAAAAGGTGAATTCATTTGCCAATAAATAACAATACATTATTTAGTTTTAAACAAGGGAGAGGGATATTTATGTTTTTTTCGTTTTTATGACAAGTGACGCTGTAAATATATTATTTACATAAGCAAGCATACATTTTATGGTTCAAAGAAATGCCAACCACTCCCAAAAAAATATTTTATACAAAAAAAAACATTAACTAATGTTAATTACCAAAAAAATCACCTTTTCCCAGTCTTCATATAGGCTATTTTTACCTTTCATGACAGTAAAAGCCCAGCTTGTCATTCCTATTTGTTTGATGCTAATTGTGTTTTCTGCTACCCCTGCTTTATTGATTGCTGCTGCTATTTTGAAAAGCATTTTGCTGCCTTTATGTCCTGGAGAGCTCATTCTCTCTTTTCCTCCACAGCAGAACACACAAAACAAGTGCTGACTCCCACTGAGTCAAAAAAAGGCAATACTTTTATCTCTGCTTTTCACATCTCTCTCTCTCTCTCTCTCTCTCTCTCTCCCTCCCTCCCTGTGTGTGTGTGTGTGTCCCTCTCTTTCCCTCTTCCTCTCCAGTTTGCTTGTATTATCTCTCTGTGCTCTTTATTGTATTACACATGAGTGGGTATGCCTGACAGGTCAAGAGTGGATCCTGAGATATGAGGTGGTGGAGAAGGAAAGGAAAGGAAATGGAAAGCGGTAGGGATCAAATGAGGAAGGAAGAGGGGGCAAAGTAATGGTGCAGGTGGTGGATCGCCAATCCAGATGGCCTCAGAGTCAGGCAGCATATGCCACACGCCAACTGGCCACACTCTTACATCTCCCGGGGGTGACCTGTGTGAGTAAGCAAAAGGCACAGACAGAGATGAGAATAATGTACGAATGCAGATGCAGAATGCAGGTGCAGGAAAACACACTCACACACACCAAATCAAGACATAAAAACACTTGAAAATTGTTTTGACAACGCTCCTTTTCAGTGGTAGTGCTACTTGGGCTCACATTTGAGCCCAAGAGAGGGTGTGTGGCTGGCCATCTACCCCTGCTCTGTGGTTCGTAATTTTGTTGTTTGACCATTGTCACCCTTCAAAACAAGTCTCTACGAGTGTATGATTGACAAAGTCTCTTGGATCTTCGACTTTCTGCCAAGGATCTCGTCACATCTGGACGCTGGACAGAAAACTTTGCCCCCCGCTCCTTTCAGGGATTCTGGCTCACCTGTAACGGCCCTCAGATCCACCGTCCTGGCATAAGCGTCCCCGTCGGTAAGCAGGTGGCTAGTAAAGATGACGATCTGTCTGGTGTGCTCTTCCACTGCTTCCAGAATTGATCATGGATTACCTCTTCACCTCGCTGTGTCATAGGGTTCCCTGGATACCACTGATACATGTCTGATTCCTGTGACTTGGATGAGGGTTTCCAGCACTGCCCCTGCTCTCACTGACTCTGCTAGCACGGGGTGAATCTCCACATCCTGATGCCACTGCACTGGACTCCCCGGTCCACTGTACGATGTGTCCCAATCCCTGCCAGGATCGGCCTAGTAAATGCAAGATCGTTGGCAAACTCCACTTTTTTTCTTCAAGGATTTCTTCATCTCCCGTGATCTGGATTTCCTCTGTGTGACAGAGACGTGGCTAAGTGGTGGTGAGTCTAGCACCACCGAACTTTTCTGACTGCTTATTTTAACTCCCCGCAAATGTTGGGCCAAGATGGAGGAATGGTGGCTGTTTATAAAAATAACTATAAATGCAAGTAGCATGTTCTACCAGCTTCCTTTTCCAGCTTTGAATTGACTTTTATCTCCGACAATGTGCTTTCTGATCACAAGGCTGTATTATATCAGTTTGGTTTTATCCTGTACTGCATTTAAAACTTGCACTCCTGCTTGATAATGTCAGATTCTTAACCCTTTGACTGCTGCACAGTTCTCTGCTGCTTTTATCCCATTCTTTGTCCCTCCATCTTCAATTATGACAGATATTGAGGAGCTCAGTTTGTGGTTCCATTCCTCCTGCCAAACCATTTTGAACTCTGTTTCTCCATTAAAACCAAGCAAGTGGAAACAGGAAAAACAGCAGGTGTCATTTCAAATTCTGAAGGACTGCTGGCACTATTACCACAACACTATCAGAGAGGCTAAAAGGGAATACCTGTCCAACATTATCTTGTCCAAATGCCATAATCCACTTGTATTATTTAAAACAATTGACTCTGTTCCTACAAGTCATAACTTTCAGATCTTTTTTTATTGAAAAGGTTTTTTACCGCTAGGGTGATCATATTACCACCTGTTCCTTCGATCAGTCGTTGTTAAAGGATTTGGTTGGCCATATCAAACATTCTGATTCCCCTCATGATGCAGTTAAGTCAGTCAGTTTGTGCCATTATTAACAGCAGTCTGTCTTCTGGTGGGGTGCTTGCAGATTTTAAACATGTAGTAGTTCAACCTCTGATTAAGAAAGCAGGTCTTGATCAGTCTGTGTTGGCTAATTTTAAGCCCATTTCCAAGCTGCCTTTCATCTCAAAAAATTTGGAAAAAATTGTTTATGGTCAGCTGAAGTCTTTTCTGGACGAGCATGATATCCTGGAGGTTTTTCACTTGGGATTCAAAAACCTTCACAGCACAGAATCAGCATTATTAAAGGTTTTTAATGATTAATCTTACTTGCTTCTGATTCTGGTGACTATGTTATTCTTGTCCTGCTTGACCTTACTGCTGCTTTTGATACAGTGGACCACAACATATTACTATTGCACTTACAACATCTAGTGGGCATTTGTGGTACTTTAGAATGGTTCAGGTCCTATCTGGTAGATAGAACTATGGGGTCTAATTTTTTGGTGCAGCAAAAGCTGGCGCAGCATAGTGCAGCTTGCGCAGTGGTAACTTTGTCAGGCACAACACCGTGCGCAACAAATTTGGCAATTTGGTAGACCGAGGTGCACCGAGATGGTGTGGTGGCACAAAAGGGGGAGGTGTTGACAGATTCAGCTTGGCGCAGTAACAATTTTGTGCCAAAAGGCTGTGGTGAAGGTGCGCTGAGAGCTCGCCAACTCCAACCTGGTCTACTCTCGGTGCAAAGCAAAGTGCAGTCTAGTGGTAATTTGGCCGACTGGTGCACAGTATACACACGTCACCAAAACCTCACAGGCCGGTTTACAGAATGTCAGGCACATTTCATTGCAATTAATAATCACAACAACCACTATTTAATATAACTCTCTGAATCAGCACATACATTTGTATCTATATTGACTGTCCCATCACATCTGATGTCAGATCAAAGGTGGTTTGGCACGTGTAATGAAATTTAATTAACGCAACTAAAACTGTGATGCAAACTAACGACTTTACATCTCTCTCAGCCAACCACAAACAGCCTTGGCATCAGATAGTGAATATATAATTGGCTTCTCATCTCATAATGCATTCTATGCAGGGAGAGCAGCAGAGCGCAGGAGAGAGGAGGGACCACCTGGCTGCACAGTACTGTCCTTAAATGATTACGTTTGTACACTTTTGTCCACATATTAACTCAATCACATTAAAGATACATAAAATTACTCATGATACAAAATGATGTTAACATCAATTTTATTGATTTATTAAACTATTTTCCTTCTTCCTCATCGCACAGGAACCTGGTTGGATCCGGAAGTTAATTTGGTTTGGGGTTAATCAAATGTATTCACATGTTTGATTTTGTGTAAACCAGAGTTACATGCCAAAATAAATAATTCATAATTCAGTTCGGTAAGACAAGTTAATTTCACATGCAAACACTAGGGCCTTGAGTTTGGTAATGTGTCCTTTATGCTCAGCTGCATTAGATTTAATCCCCGTTTACACATGGTATTTGTTTATGTTGTGATCTGTGCACACTACTGATCTTTATTACACGGGGTTTAAATATAGGTGACTAAATATGAGTGTCTTTATTAGTGGAAAAATATATTCACCTTACTCAAAATGCCAACCTCAATTCCACCCAAGCCCTCAGTGCTTATGGCTCAGAGGGTGGAGGGTACAATGTCCTCCCCCAAGCTCATGGCTACACTGTTGGAGGGGCTGCCCTAGGTTCTTTTGTTTGGCCCTTCTTACACCATCGAATCATTTTTCTTACACTGGGCAACGGTTTTCAGTATGTCAGGGCAAAGCTGATTAACAATATTGGTAACATTTTGCATCATCAGCCTGTGGAGGTCTATTCGTGTGACCATATATTCGGCCACTGCGAGCTTGGACCTCCCGGACCAGAACATCAGTTTTCCTCCGTCTGACACTGCAGCTGTCTCCTTAGTCCATGGCGAAATGAAACTTGCACTACGCCTCGCTGCAGTGCATTTAAAGGTGAGGACCTCATTTGATTTGTGAAGACTGTGTTAAATCCAGTCACGCCTTCTCTTCTTCTCTTTGGCACTTGCTGGTAGGAGAGACGGAGGTGGGACAGAGGAGTACTTGTGCCTGGCTGAGCCTGGCTGTGCACCCTGCGCTGTGCACGAAACTTGCAATACGCGCCTGGACACACCCCGTTGGTGTGGCACACCTGCCCCTAGCCTACGTAATTAGAGCCCTTTGTCTGTCCCCTGACCTACTAAATCAATAAATCAATATTCCATATTCCAAATTCCATCTAATAAAAATCAACACTAATAATTAAATGGATTTCAAAACTACCACTCTTAAATGTGGACTATTCAATAAAAGATCAAAAGCAGTTTAAATTAATGATCTTATAACTGATAATTATATTGATTTACTGTGTCTAACTGAAACATGGTTACATGAAGAATATGTTAGTTTAAATGAGTCAACACCAGCCACACATACAAACATCCATATTCCCAGAAGTTCAGGCCAAAGTGGATTAATCACAGCCATTTTTACCCAATGACCTCTTGGCCTCAAATAATGGTCTAGTCTCAATACTTGTCCTATTAGATCTTAATGCTGCATTCAACACCATTGATTATAACATTCTATTGCAGAGACTGGAGCAGACTATAGGGATCTCAGGTACTGCCCTCTGCTGGTTTCAATCATATTCTGATAGAGTCCAGTTTGTTCATGTTAATAATACAAAAGTTAATTATGGAGTTCCACAGGGCTCAGTACTTTATATATCAATGAGGCCGAAGAAATAAATTAGGTTGTTCATCTCCAGAAATGTTTCAAAGACATTAACTCCTGGAGGACCTGTAACTTTTTACTTTTAAAATCAGACTAGACTGAGGTTATTATACATGGCCCCAAACACCTTAGAGATAAACCTTCTGACCATATTGTCACTTTAGATTACATCACCATGGCATCCAGTTCCACTGTAAGGAATCTTGGAGTTATTTTGACCAGGTTATATCATTCAATTCACATAAAAAACTAACTACCAGAACAGCATTCTTCCATCTGTGGAACATTATGAAAATTAGAAACATTTTATCTGTAAAGGATGGTGAAAAACTAGTTCATGCTTTTGTTACATCAAGTTTAGATTATTGCAATTTATTACTATCTGAATGTTATGATACGTTCTGACAGGAACTAGTAAGAGAGACCGCATCACTCGTATTAGCTTCTCAACAATGGCTCCCTGTAGAGTTTAGAATTAAATATAAAATCCTCCTCCTCGTGTACAAAGCACTTAATGATCAGGCCCCATCATATCTTAAAGAAATAGTTTCACCTTATCAGCCCAATAGATCACTTCGTTCTCAAACCGCAGGCTTACTTGTAGCTTCCTGTCCTCTCTCTCTGTCCTCATCTTGCAGACTGCAGAATCCAGATTCATTTTTCCGATGCTATCATTATTATTATTATTATTATTATTATTATTATTATTATTATTATTAAAAGTAGAAATGTTATTTATGCTTTAAAGTTGATATCATTAATAATCTCTACTGCTGCTTGAAATGACACTATAGTTCTATAAAATGATATAACTGATTTAGATACTGTATTTATATATGACAAAAATAGACGTGATATAACAAGAATAAAGTGGTGATATTAGAAGAATAAAGTTGTAATATTGCAAATATAAAGTCGGAATATTATGACAAAATTGTGAGGAAAAAAAGGCTTAATATTACAAGAAAATTCCACATGATCAGCTGTAACCTGTGAAAAGATGAAGAAAATGGAGCTTTTGTGAAGTTACACTTTGGTTTGGGCTGGAATATGTCAGTTTGAATGAGTCAACACCACCCACACATACTAACACTCATGTTCCTCAAAGCTCAGGCCGAGGAGGAAGAGTCACAGCCATTTTTAATACTAGTCCAATAATTAACCTCAGGCCCAAACCTGAATACTTATCTTTTGAAAGCCTTATCCTTAGTCTATTTAATCTTAGTTTAAAATCACAGAAACCAGTTCTGATAGTCACTGTTTATCGTCCACCTGCACCTTATTCAAAGTTTCTGAATTTTTATCTGAGTTAGTGCTAAGGACAGATCAAATCATAATTGTGGGGGATTTCAACATCCATGTAGATGTTGAAAGTGATAGTCTCACTTCTGCATTTAATTCACTGTTAGAGTCAATTGGTTTCACTCAACATGTGAATAAACCCACTCACTGCCTTAATCACACCCTTGATCTTGTACTTACTTATGGTATAGATATAGAAAATATTTCTCCCCAAAACCCTCTTAACTGACCATTATTTAGTCACATTTAATTGCACAATAACTAACGACAATAACATTAAGAAAAAATACCACTACAGTCGGTGCCTGTCTGATAATAACATTAATACTTTCAAAGAGACAGTGCAGCCATTATTTAACTCCGTGCTATGTCTAAGTCCACCTGAAGTTAACAGTTATGATTTTACAAACACTTTCATTAATAATCTTGTTGATAATGCAGCAGCTTCACTGCGTACTACATTAATTTGTGTTGCCCCTCTGAAAAAGACACCAAGGTTTAACTCTCACGTATACTCACGTTCTTAAACAGGCTTTACATAGATTAGAAAGAAAATGGCGTTCCACTAATCTAGAAGAATTTCATGTAGCCTGGAAAGCTTGTAACCTTCATAAAGCTAGAGCAGCCTATTATTCTTCTTTAATTGAAGAAAACAAGAATAATCTAAAGTTTCTGTTCAGCACTGTAGCCAGGCTGACACAGAGTCACTGCTCTACTGAGCCGTCTATTCCCTTAACACTGAGCAGTGACGACTTCATGAATTTCTTTGTGAATAAAATAACATCAATTAGAGGAAAAATTGACCACCTCCTCTCTCCTAATGGCAATGAGACACGTTTTAGCACAATAAACTTTGAAGCACCAGATATACAGTTACACAGTTTCTCCCCTATAGATCTCCCAGAATTAACATCACTAGTATCCTCATCAAAACCGTCAACCTGTCAGTTAGATCCCATCCCCACCAAACTGTTTAAAAATGTTCTTCCATTAATTAATCACTCCATTTTAAATCAAATTAATCTTTCCTTATTAACTGGATATGTACCCCAAGCTTTTAAAGTTGCAGTTATTAAGCCCCTTCTTAAAAAAGCTACCCTCGACCCAGAGGTTTTAGCCAATTATCGCCCAATATCAAACCTTCCTTTCATTTCTAAAATACTAGAAAAGGCAGTTGCGAATCAGTTATGTGAATATCTACATAGTAACAGGCTGTTTGAAGATTTTGGTCTCTATACTTGTCCTGTTAGATCTTAGTGCTGCATTTGACACCATTGATCATAAAATTCTACTGCAGAGACTGGAGCAGACTTTGGGGATCTCAGGTACTGCCCTCTGCTGGTTTCAATCATACTTATCTGATAGATTCCAGTTTGTAAATGTTAATGATAATGACTCAATGCAAACAGAAGTTAATTATGGAGTTCCACAGGGCTCAGTTCTTGGGCCTATACTTTTTACCTTATATATGCTTCCTTTAGGGAACATTATTAGAAAGCACAACATACACTTTCATTGTTATGCAAATGATACACAACTTTAAAGACATTAAATCCTGGATGACCTGTAACTTCCTACTTCTATACTCAGACAAAACTGAGGTTAGAGACAAACTTTCTGACTTTAGAACTTTAGATGACATCACCATGGCGTCCAGTTCCACTCCACTGGAACCATGGAGTTATTTTTGACCAGGATATATCATTTGACTCACATATTATACAAATTTCCAAAACAGCCTTCTTCCACCTCTGGAACATTATGAAAATTAGAAATATTTTTCGTTCAGATCGGACCTAGACAATTTGTTTTTTGTTCCAAAAATCCAACTTTGCACCATTGCCATGGCAACATCAATTTATGATGCGTCATGATATTCAACTCCCCTAATCTGTTATATGTTTTGAATAATTTCACTGATTTTGAGTTGGATACGATAATCCGTGTAAAAGTTATTCCAGAAAACATAAAGACACTGAAATTGTTTTTATTTTCTGTCACCACCAGGAGGTGTTGGGTTGGGCTGTTGGGTTTCGTCCATGGGCCACCATTGACTTTTTCGACCGTCCCTACCTAATAAACGTGTACCAACTTTCGTTTATGTACATTAAAGGTTTCACCAGTTGACCTAATAGAGATTTTTTGAAAAAGTTGTAGCCCCTCCCACTTCCATTTTTTCACACCAATTCACCGAACATTTTCAGGCATAAATTTTCACCAGGTCTGATGCGTTTGCAAATTTTCCTGAGTTTTTGAGCATGTTCAGGCCCTCAAAAGTG
Organism: Brachirus orientalis; assembly: GCA_016785285.1. Classification (NCBI taxonomy): domain Eukaryota; kingdom Metazoa; phylum Chordata; class Actinopteri; order Pleuronectiformes; family Soleidae; genus Brachirus; species Brachirus orientalis. The sequence goes on from JAFBJR010000181.1 coordinate 95,637, forward strand.
CGATTCATTTGGGAACAGAATAATAATAACATACTGAGAATGGGTCCTCGCTCGATCCTGACGTTGCAACCTCGACATATGCGGGCCGAGCTCAGCCCCAGCCCACGGTACTAGTGTAAACATGTTCAGGGTAGTTTCTTTGTCTCATATCAAATTGCATCAGCACTGGTTAATATGCAGTAATGTTATGTGGTGGTTTCTGTATAAAATGGTTGACTTCTTGTTGGGTCATGCTCATGTCTTTAATGTGTTCAGGGCAGTTGTGTTGTCTCAAATATCAAGTTGTGTACAAGCTAATCAGTTAATCTATGGCAAAGTAACAGTTCAGTTTTTGTTTTGGATGTTCCATTTCTTTTTGGGAGGTCAGCGTTTGCAGATGTGTTCAGGATGTGTCTCTGTTGTTACCTATGAAGTTTAAGGTGGATATGATAAATCTGTTATAGCAATGACAATGTGGAAAATGTCATGTTTTGACTCCACCAGAAGATGCTGTTTTGAAAACGGAATATTTTTAAGTGGACATCTTCAGAATGGGATCCTCTATTGTGAAGTTGTTTTTTAATATAAAATGAAATTACATGACGCTTCCTGGTTTAAATTGCTGACTTTTTGTTGTGTCAAGCCCATGTCTATAATTGTGTTCACACATGGGTTGAGGTGTGGCTACTGTGATGTGTGAAGTAACTATTAGAGCAACATAAACAAACAGTTAGTGGCAATACATCTTGGATTGATTTGGACTAATAAGAGTAAGTGTGATGTTGATTTGAATAATTTAGCAGGAATTATAATTGAAAAACATCTTCACATTATTGTTTTTTTTTTTTTTTTTTGTTTGGTTTTTTTTTTCCAGACTTTACTTCACACCTGCTTTGAGTTAAGTCTGGTAACATATTTTTGTCCACTAGAGTGTGCTCTTGGGTTAAAAAGACCAGGGACCAGTGTCAGAGTGCAGTTTTGAAGGTCCTAATGTCATTGCTCAGATTGATGAGTTATTGTGCAGGGCAAGACCATCAAAATGTTACAAAATGGTAAGTGAAAGAAAAAGAATGACAGAATGAGAGAAAAGGTGAAATTTTAATTACAATGGAATTGCAGAACATGCATAATATGGTATAAGGATATAAAGAAAAGGCCAAGATGGAAACTGAATCCTAGTGTCCCAGAACAAAGGCACACACTGTAACCACTACAGTATTACATTTCACTTGTTCTAATGTAATGCTTTAATGGTAGACACATATATGTACATTGTGATGGTTAATCATTGTGTATTGTTTTTACAAAAAACTAACATGTATTGCTTTGCCAACATATGTGTATTACTTACATAATTATAACATTATATTTTATATTTAAATGTATTTGTCTTACAGTATGTATGTTTTGTTGTAACAATATGTTAGTTTATTGTAAAAATGTTATACAATGGTGTGTAGTTTTTTTCATTAGTAGAGGTTCTCATATTCTCTGTATTGTATATAGCTTTAACAGCAAATATAGCAAGTGCAGATTGTTTTAACAATATATGTGCTTTGTAAGAACAATATATAAAGGGTTGAAATGTATATTGGTTCAGACAGAGGATAATAGATTTTAAGTAACCCTAACCCTAACCCTTTAAGTACAAAATAATCAACATGTCAGTTATTGTTTTGTTATTTATTAAAATGTTAATAAAAGAACAATTTAAAAAAAAAAAATTCTTAAACAAAAGCTCTTCCTCTGGAGCTGTTATTGTGCTATGAAGGGAAAAAGACAAAGAATTACTATTGGAAAATGTGAAGTGCATTTCTTTATCTTAAAATGGATTTGCACATTAAAATACTTACTATACCTTTTACAATGTTTTGGGTCCATCATCTTTAGCAGGAAAAAAGGGAGTTGTTTTATCATGTGTACATCTGTTATGTTTCAGTTTCAATTGTTTCATTTATGTTTGTTTAAATTCAATTACTAAGTATTTTCAGTATGGAGGTTTACAGTTGTCTCACCTTTCTTTTCATCTGCCTCTGTAGAGGTTTTGATAGAGGATAGAATAAGGATACATTTATGTTGACATGCACTTGACAGTGATACACATGTACATATATATATTGTATTTTGTTTGTGTTTGATACAATACTTACTTGTTTCCTCTTGCTGAGGTCTTGTACCATTTGTTCATGGAAAATGTGTTTTGTTTCATCGGTAGGTTTTGAGAGTGGCTAAAAAAACTCAAAATGCATATTTTATTACTAGTTTTTGCCAGTATGGTGTTTTGTACTTGTCTCACCTTTCTGGTCATTCTCTTCTGTTGACTGTTTGATTGAGGACATAAATAAGACACATTTATGTTCATAAAAAATTGACAGTGATAGATACATTTTGTATTTTTTGGCATTTGATACAATACTTACTTGTTTCCTCGTGCTGAGGTGATCCATCTTCTGTAAATGGAAAAAAAAATTATTTCATTAAAAGAGTGGTTAAAAATATTTATTATTGTACATTTTATGTAGTACTAACCAGTCACAGTAAGCTATCCTGTGTGTTAAACCATTCTTGGGTTTCTTTTAATTGCTGTTCAAGAAACTTTCTTTTTTCATGGCTCCTTAATTGTCGGCCTGCCTTATTCAAGGTGATGGCAGTCATTGTTGCTACCTCAGCAATTTTGGTTGCCAAGACAGGTCTTGGCATAGCAGGGTCAGTGGATGAGTACTGTTGTTGTAGAACAAGTGATGGAGTCATTTTATATGTAGCTGGAAAATCATCTTGATAGTCATATGTTATAACTTTTTTGTTATTGTTACTGATATTGTTGTTTGTGAGGGTATTGTCATTGTATTGTCAAGTCATTTAATTTGAGTTGGAAAATGTTTAGATTCCATTCCATATTGATTTAAGACCCTCTTTTCTTACAATATCAAAATTATGGGTGCATTTCATACTGAATCAAACAAGGGAAAAAATAAATGTGCAAAATTTGAATTTGTGTATCATGGGAGCATGTTGGACTAATAAATGTCATGATATCATCCAACCATTTAGTTGGAGCAAACTGGGCACAAAATTCACGGTGAAATAAAATTTTATTTTGTGTATAAGGGAAAAAACAACCAAAAACAACCATAAAAAAAGGAAAAAAAAAAGTTTCAAAGCGGAAAAGAAGTAGAAGGGATGGATCTTGAGGGAGGCTGAGAGCTTAAGGCGAACCGCCGCTGGGTGGATGACCCGATCCACCTCGAAGGGACCAATGAATCATGGTGCCAGCTTCTTGGATTCCACCTGGAGTGGGAGGTCCCGAGAAGCGAACCAGACCTTGTAGCTAGGGCGGTAATTCGGTGCTGTATGCTCACAATATTGCGTGCCTGTGAGCATACAGAGAGGGGGGCAAACAGACAGTTAGGGGGTCCGGTTCCAGGGTCCAGGTCATTGTCCTGGGCCTCTTGTACGACTCGCTCAATGTCCCAGGAAGTGGCATCAATGAAACAGGAAGGGGGCAGGATAGGGTCGTCATCCACCCCCTGGTGGACTTGGAAAGGGCGTCTGGCTTCTGGTTCTGAGACCCCAGGCAATAGGAAAGGGTGAACTGGAACCTGCCCAGAAACAGAGACCACCAGGCCTGCTGAGAGTTCAGTCTTTTTGGCTGAGCAGAGGTAGGTGAGGTTTTTATGGTCGGTCCAGACGATGAAGGGGTGTTCTGTCTCCACTCCTGCAACGCAGTCACCACACCACAACACCTTATTGCCAATATCATAGTTGAGTTTAGCTGTAGTCAACTTACGTGAGTAGAAAGTGCAGGGATGAAGTTTCTGATCCAGAGGACCCCTCTGAGAAAGGACCGCCCAAATGCCAGAGTCTGAGGTGTCGACCTTCGCGATGAATTGGAGCTTGGGATCCAGATGGGTGAAGACAGGAGCTGTGGCGAAGAGCCGTTTAAGCTCTGCGAACGCCTAGTCTGCCTCCGGAGTCCACAAGAAGAGTAAAGAGGTAGAGGTTAGTCTGGTGAGGGGAGAGGCAACCCCGGATAAACCTACGGTAGAAGTTAGCAAACCCTAGGAACTTCTGCAGCTGCTTACGTGACCTAGGTGTGGGCCAGTTAGCAACCGCTTCTATCTTCTTAGGGTCTGGTCTGAGTTGCCCCTCAGCCAAGATGTAACCTAGGAAAGTCAATGAGGAAACATGAAACTTGCATTTTTCAGCTTTTACATACAACTTGTTCTCTAATAGTCTTTGCAAAACCAGTCACACGTGCTGTTCAATAGTCATTGGCTGAAAAAAATTAAAATGTCATTAAAGTATACAAACACAAACCGGTTAATCATGTCTCTTAAAATGTCATTGATCATTGCCTGGAAGACTGCCGGGGCATTTGTTAACCCAAACGGCATCAGGTACTTGAAGTGACCCAGGGGCATATTGAATGCCGTCTTCCACTCGTCTCCATCACGTATCCAAATGAGGTGATAGGCATTGCAAAGGTCCCTTAGTAAATATAGTGGCATTACACAGGGGTTCAAAGGATGGGTCAATGAGCAGCAGAGGGTATTTATTCTTTATGGTAATGTCGTTAAGTCCTCGGTAGTCAACGCATGGTCGAAGGGATTTGTCTTTTTTTGGCTACAAAAAAAACCCTGCCCTGAGAGGCGAGGACGAAGGCCGGATCAGTCCTGAGGCTAGAGACTCAGAGATGCAGAGTCAACAAAAACCTGTAGTGAATGAGTGCTGCCCTGGTGAGAAAGTGTGGCTGAAAGTATAGTCCGTTGCGAGGAGTGGGGCTGAGTCTCAGTCTTACTCACCTGGGTGCTCCTGTCCCCTGCGAGGCCCCTGCATGGGTTCGATGACCAGAGGGGAGGTAAGGACAGGATTGGACCCCTGGGGCGGAGAGTCTGCGGAAGAGGGAGAACAGCAGACCTGGGTGGAGCTACCTGGGGATGTACTTGATTATGTACCCTCACTTCCCTATGTCTCTCACGAATTCGATTATCTATCCAAATCGTCATACTTATCAGAGACTCCAGGGAATCGTGGCTAGTCCATTTTTTAAATCATCATTTAGCCCCCGATAAAAAGCTGTCTTAAGGCAGGCTCATTTCAACCTCTTTCTGCAGCTAAAATGCGGAAGTCTATGGAATAGGCAGCAGCTGATTGTTTCCCTTGAGAGATTGTTAGGAGCTTACTGGCTGTCTCAATCCCTTTGAATGAAATGTCAAACACACGTGTCATTTCAGCAAATAGAGAGTCACATGAGTGCAAAATAGAGGAGTTAGATTCCCAGAGGGCATTAAGCCAAAGAGCTGCCTTTCCCCTAGCCAGGTTATTTACATAGGCTATGCGGGAGCTATTGGAAAAGTAAGTGTATGGTTGTTGGTCGAAGACCAGCTTACACTGACGGAGGAATCGTGTGCAAGCACCAACCTCTCCCCAGTAGTTCTCTGGAGTGGGTATCTACGGCTCCCGGTACGAAGAAAAGACGGTCTTTGAGGCAGGTGGTTGGTTCCGGTCAGGCGGCACAGCAGGTAGCGACTGTTGGCTGGTGGTGGTGAACGGTGGCTCACCAAGCTGCCGGGAAAGGTGGGCTACGTTAGTCATGAGGGTCCGGATGGCGAAAGTCCGGAAGTATTTTCATTTTATTGTTACTGTGCACATGCTCAAAACAACTTTAGGGTAATGTAAATGTAAAAGCTGGTTTGTGATTTATTATGTTATTGGTTTAATAGTCATATTAAGGCTAGAATACTAGCTGAGTATCAAAATAGTTGTTATAAGTAGTCCTAAATGTAATTACATTTTTATAATGTTTTCTTTATAATTTTCTTTTACAAAAAGTAGTTTCACGTCACAGATTTTAGAACACATTTTCTAGTGAGAAGGGTTTGTGGTTTACTTACTGCGAGGAGTTCAAATTTGTTTTGCAGACCTTCATGGTGTTTCTCCATTCCAAAGTGGTTTGGTGAATTATCAAAATAATAATAAATAATAATTATTATTATTATCTGAATTTTGTCGAACTTTGCTTCCCCTTATCTCGTACGCCATGCGACATTAAGAAAAACTTTCAATAACGTTTGTACGTTATACCTGGCAACACTTGACCTGATGAAAGTTTTTTGCATTTCTTTTTAGCCCCTCCCACTTCTATTTTTTCACGTCTATTCACCGGACTACTTTCAGATGTAAATTTTCACCAGGTCTGACGCACATGAGTTTTTAAACATGTTTAGGCCCTCAAAAGTGCGATTCATTTGGAGGAAAAAGAAGAAGAACAACAAGAATAACTTTCTTTGGGGTCCTCTGACCATATTAATGATAAGAAGAATAAACAGAGCAATAGGGTCCTGCACACATTGTGCACTCGCACCCTAATAATAATGAATGGAGCAGTTCCAATAGAGTCCTCCACACCTTGTATGCTCGGACCCTAATAATTCCTTGAAGAACAATAGGTCCTTGCACCACTCTGCACATTTTGGGGCGTAGCCACAGTGACGTGCAGAGCAATTGAATCAGAGAATGGTCAGGCATGTAGCCACCGCAATGTGTGGATCAACCGAAACAGGGAGGGTGCCGGTATCTCATATGAAGTTTCAGGCCAACTGGTCAATTTATGGCAAAGTTACAGTTCACTTCCTGTTTAAAATGGCAGACTTCCTGTTGGATCAAACTGGGCCATTGCAGGAGACGTGTATGTAAAAATGATCAAGTTTGATAACAACGCCTCCTGATGGTGACAGAAAATAAAACTGTCTTTCCAATTCCAAAATAACTTTTACACGGATTGTATCCAACTCAAAATTGTTGAAATCACTCCAAACATGTCTGCAAGGGATGATCTCCGAACAGGAAGTAGAACATCCAAAACAATATCTTAATGTCGCATGGTGTGATAGGGGGAGGCAATTTGGGGAAAATTGCTCATCACAGAACCAAAGCTGTGTTCATTTCACAATGGAAGGTCCAGTCTGAACTAAATTTGTTATGATTGATTATAGTCCCGCCCTGAAGTTTTCCATTTGAAAATATTCAATTTTGAAAACAGCACCCCCTGATGGAGGCAGAAAACATGACATTTTATAGTTTTACATGTGGCTCTAATGGGGACTGTTTTATTCACCTAAAACTTAATATGACACCAGAGATCCTCCCTGAACACATCTGCAAAGGGAAAAGGAAGTGAACTGTAACTTTGCCATACATTGACCGATCTGCATGAAAAGATATGTGAGACAAGAGAACCTGAACATGTTTAGAAATATGACCTTGACCAACAGGAAGTTGATGAACTTTAACTTTGACGTACATTGCCTGATGTGAACAAATCTTCATATGTAAGACAAGGGAACTGCCCTGAACATTACGGATACTAGCCGTTTCTCAATATGCAGGACATGCTGGAACATCGGGATCTGCGAAAATCATGGGCCAATCCTGAATCAGGATTCAGGATCCTGGATTACAGATGTACACATCCAGGAATTTTCCCCCAGCATTACAAACACCCTGCAGTATTAGTGCTGGGAATAGTTTTCTGTATAAGTAACACCTCTTCTGTGGTTCTTTAATGGGAACAACACGGATGTGGCACCTACCAATGGCTCTATCAACCAGACGAAATGCCTCATGTCCAGCCAAGTGGGCAAAGCCAGACCCCACCACCTCCAGTTCGTCTGGTTCAGGGAAATGGATGACTCTGTGAATTATAGCCATCAAAATTCACCGGGCCATCATCGTCCACAATCGTGTGGATGATTCTGCACATCGTTGACAGGTCTTCAGGTCAGCAGCCTCCTCCCAAAGGCAAGAACAGCCTTCTTTAAACTTTTATTAAACTTTATTTGTAAGACCAACAACCTGCCACATGTGCTGCATACAGTATATGTACGTGTGTATATAGACACATACATTATACTGTACACAGTTAGGTATGTGTATACACACATACATATACTGTATACAGTATATGCATATACTGTATACACTGCATTTTAAAAGTATTTTACATGTTCATTTGTTAACAATCTGTAGGTGGGAGTAATGAGGGTTTAAGTTCTTGGCGCCACCCACCATTAAAACAAAAGAGGAAGCAAGTATGCTGCTGTTCCAATTGCATTAACCATAGTTGTGTACTCCTGTTCTTGGTGAGTATATACTTGAGTCTTACTTGCAAGTACATACTTGGGTATTGAGAAACAGCCATGGCCTTGACCCAACAGGAAGTCTGCAATTTCAAACAGGAAGTGCCACATAAGTTTATTGTATGCTAACAAATCTGGTTGAAATTTAATATGTGACACAAGGGAAATGCCCTTAACACGTTTATGAATGTGACCTTGACCCAACAGGAAATCAGCCATTTTATACAGAAAGTGAACTGTAACATTGCTTTACATTTGTCAGGGTTCGGGTTCACTCTGCTTCTTTTCTGCGTCTTTTATTTTGGTTTTGTATTTCCTGTGGAGTTTGTTTTTGTGTTTGGTTTTTTCATGAGACTTGACTGTGCGGCCAGGTGGAGTCTCCTCCCCCCCCGCACCTGCAGCTTGTTGCCTGATCACCTCTCCTGCCTTCTTATGCCTTGGTCCTTGCTGCTCCAGTCAGACCAGATCGCTTTTAATGCTGCGTTTTTTCCTTTTCAGTTCTCCTCGGGGACCTCTGCCCAGCCAGCCAGTCAGTCAGTCTCCTCGCCCTTAGTTCATTTACCTGTGGCTGAGTATAATTTGGATTTAGTTTTTGTGAATAAAGACTGTTTTTCTAAACCGGACCCCCATACTCATCCAATACAACAATCATCACAACATTGACCGATTGGCTTGAAGCTTCATACAGGAGACAGAGAACCCTTTTTATTTGGTTGCTTCACACATCACGGTGGCTACACACATGCATATTATGCACATAATAACAAGAACCACAGAAACTTTACAGAAGTACATTTTAGTGGTGGAGTTGTGACCTCTTTGCCCATTAACTTGCCAGTCATCAGATACACTGACCAGCCCCCACCCCTCCAAAAGTCAGTTATCATTGTTATCTGAGCTATGTAAAATATGCGATCAAGTTACAAACAGTCTGCTTCTGCATACCAAAGAGGCAACAACAAGGTCTTTACTCCATCTGTTTCTTTAACCAGCGCACACCCAGTATGTTTGTCTGTTTGATGCCAAAAGCACTCATTTGAATCACAGAGCTGAATGTTTATAAGCTCATATGCTAGCACACACACTCCAAGTTTCCCTCCTCGCTGACAGTGCGTCACTGTTGTTGTCTTGTTTTGGCTGCTCCCCGTTTTGAACACTGAATATTTATTATGCAACATTTCTCCTCCAGTGTTTTTTTGTTTCTTATTGTTAGAGTCATTTGGTGTTAGCTTGAAGCTAGTGGGGAGTCCTCACTGAGCTGTCACCAGCAGCCAGATGCTCCCTGCAAGACCCTTCTGTTGCTACTTCTCATTATCTTTCAGAACGACAGGAAATGATTCATGTTAATTACAAGGACAAAAAAACACCTGAGCAGCAGCAGTGAGGCTTTATCTTATTATTTTTACTATTTTATAAAGTTGTACTCATCACAAGCAAAGACATTGTGTCTATTTATGTTGTGACTCATAAAAAAAAACTAAGGAGAACCCCAAAAAAGCTTAGACTAAAAAAAGGAAAGTTCAATGATGGTTTATTTTATAAAAAGACAAACGAAAAATAACCAGTCCATAAAACTACATCTCAAAGCACTGAGGCTGGCCGGCTGGCGAAGGCGGCGCTCAGGAACAGAAATTTACAAAAAGAAGAAGGAAAAGTCAAGGGGCTGAAAAAAATGCAAGGAATAGAAAAAAGGTAAAATGATCTGAACTGAGTCACTAGGTAGAGTGACATGGAGTTAACTGACTTGCGAAACATGACGCGTTGACAATGAGGAACAGGAAATCCAGGTATAGGTAGGTTGAGGCTGATGAGATGATTGGAGACAGGTGTGGTGATTATGCTCCATGCCGCTCCATGCCCAGCCATGCAGCCAGCCTCCTAAACAAAAGCCCTGTCCCATTTAAGGGACTGCATCCTGCAGAGTGTGGATTCATCTGCCGAGTGTCGGTCAAAATGTGTCACAGCTTAGTCATGTAGGCGACTCCTTTGAATGTGGCCAACGTATGAGGCCGACATTAGCTTGGCTGGTAAGGATAGGTCTGGTGGATCCTTCACGGTTGACCATATCCCAGAATTTTTTTTGCGTGCCAGTAAAAAATCTTTTCCAATACAAGCAAGATGGCGGAGGGACATGTCTTGCTGCAGAGCAAGTTCATTTTTAACCCGTTAATGTTCCGAGGGCCCGTGGGCGATTTCTACATCAAAGGCAGTATTGTACTTTTTTCCCATCTACATATCTACATATGTTGTACACCGTAGGAAAGTTACGTTTCTTGAGATTTGAATGATCTAAAGCATTTCTAAATGATCTAAAGCATTTCAACACTTATGTGAGACTAGTTGCAAACATCCGAGCACTGGCTCTCTTAACCCCCATTTGTCACAGTATACATGCACAAAAGACACAGAGCTTTCCTTTAAGTGAAATAAAAATAACAATTTATTTAATCAAATAACACAATATAAATTGAATAACTTGAATCAGTGAAGATTAAATAGACAATAAAACCGGGTTATTTGAATTAATAAATGTCACTAACTATAGCTAATAAACACACAGGCTATGTACAACATAAAATGTCAATAGGTAGGTGTGTGTGTGGGAGAGAGAGAGGGAACATGGGCGTGGTTAAGAGTGGAAAACAGGAAGTAGGCAAAGACGAAAGGAAGTGACGCGACGCGGTTCGTTACCGGTAACATCACTCCCCAAAATGGCAGACCTTGGGGAACAAGCAGGCACAGTAGCAGTGACTGTAGGGCCATTCTTTCGCCACAAGATGGCGCCGAAGAGCAAGTCAAAGAATGCCGCAGATCTCGGACTGAAGCGCATGCGCAGCAGTAAGGCTGTAGGCACGTGTGGTTGGCGCAAGATGGTGTCTGTGAGCAAAGTCTGAATGAGAGAGAGAGGGGAGAAAGTTATGAATGATGTGTGTACAAGGAGGGAAGTTCAAAGCATAACGTCTAGCATGAATGAACAAAGGATCACATGCAGCGTGAGCCGATGGCAGTTAAACTACATAGGCTGATGCCAGCAAAGCCGAGTCAGTCTATGAATTTAAAGTTTACACAGCCACCATCCCCACGCACAATCTGTCCTCTCGCCGGACACGGCGAAGCAGACGCACAACAGCGAAGCGGTGGGCACCGCAAACAACAATAAAACATAAGAAGAGATCAACATCATTCTAAACAAGATTAAACAACAATTTAAGCACAGATAAAACACTTGAGTTATACGAACGTGTGGATGCACAGTCCGACATGTTCAACACAAGCAGCTCAATCGTCGACTTTAGGAGGTGACGTCGTCCTTCTGTCTTGCAGCCGCGAGGGAAAGCTTGGTTTCGCAGACGCTTCCAGGTGCTGGTCAAAAGGGGTGTGTAGCTGAAAGCAAACAAGTTTCTAGCCCGACCAGTGAAGGTGAAACTGGCACAATCACTTCAGGGATGTCTTCAGTACGATGCTGGATGACGAGAGCGTGGGTGCAGCTCCAACCGCAGCGACCGTATGAGGCAAGGTGCGTTGATTTCGGCTCTGTCACCTGTGTGAGCTGGATAGGAGCAGCAGTGATCAGTGATCACAGTTAGTTGCAGTTTCCATGGAGGACCGATGAAAGGAGCCTGGAAGCGGCTCCCACACGGCCACTAAGGCCGTGAGGTGGTGCCTGCCAGAAGGCAGGGGCGAGGCCGGAGTCTACCCTCCACGAAGGGCAGAGAGGAAAGAGGAGAGAGACTACCTCCCCCAAGGGAGGTAGAGATAGAAGAGCAGAAGAGCAGATAGAAGAGAGACTGCCTGGGAGTCTAATATATAGAGACATGGCATCGAAGGGAAGCAGCCAATGAAATGTAGGATTCTCCCTTGTGTTTACTCTACAACTCTTTTATGACCTGCTGTTTATGATGAAAAGGAATGTCTTTGTTAGGACTCCCACCTCTCCAATGGAGATTACAGGCCACACTGGGTTTGGCCCCCCAACAGTGTGTGCGTGTGTGTGGTATGTGATGTGTGTATGAAGCATGTTGACATCTAAGGTGCGAAATGCCAAGACTACTCCTCATACCATAATGTCTATAATGCGATAAATATTGGTGAAGGGCAGCCAACCATCAGGGGAGATTATGGAGGGAGAGACCACCATGTAGCAATCCCATCCTCCAACTGTCCCCCTCTGACCTAGCTGTATCGTCCCCAATGCCCTGAATGTATGTTTGGGAGGATGTACCAAGCCTGGTAGAGGGGGTAGGGGATAAGCACGAGTGACCACCCATGGGGTGCCAGCTTCCTGACTGGCAGCGCCATATACACCCATCCCGCCCGGATCCCCAGCCAAGAGGGGAGGCAAGCTCACCCAGGCCAGAGGCACACCAAGACAACCCACGGGCACCACCAAGGTAACAGAGCCAGGCCCGCCCCCACCCAACCGAGAGGTAGGTCCCCAATGAGCACAGTCCCCCAGACAAGGCGAGGCCTACGCACGGGGCAGCGCAGTGTCCCCTGTGGCAGAGTCCCCGGGCCCCCGCCCCATCCATAACTCAGAGGTAGTCCAGACCAGGCCCACGCCCTGCCCCCCACCAGCCCCCAAGGACCCCCCAAGACAAGGCAGCCCTCCCAAATGACCCTCACACTCATCCTCAAGGGTAGGGGACACACCAGTCCGCCCCAGGATGCCGCCAGGGCACCGTAGCGTGGACCATGAGGGACCACCGACCCCCACTAACAGGAGTCAGCCCCACCAGTATGTAGAGACCCCAACCCCCCAATAATAATGCATTTATCTTAGATGATATTTTAGGAGATGTGAGGTTTAAGAATTGTTTTATTATTGGATTTAGCTCTAGATTGAATTTGCTAGTTCTAAACCTTGCTTGAATTGCTGATTTAATTTGTAGGTATTCAAAGAACTTATTACTGTTGATGTCATACTGTTCTACTAGACTCTCAAATGGAATTAATTTGCCGTCTTTGATTATTTGTATTTGGCTAAATTGTTTATTGTGACACTTTAGTGATGTTTAGATATGGGATGGACACAGGGACACACCAAAAAACATCAGAGATTTGATTTTCTAGTGAATGTCCTTATTAAATTCATCATTCATATCTTTACAAATTTTAGATTAAATATTAAAAATTGAAATGATCGATATAAAACAATAATTCAGAGGCATTTTTTTTTTATATTTCTCAGTGGGTTTTTTGGGTGGGTGAGTGGATCAGTTTCAAATTGTGGCAGAGAACCTGTTTTGTCATGTTCTGTCTCCTGGCTGGTGGAGTTTGTTGGTTTTGTATTTCCTGTTTTATTTTGTTGTAACTTCCAGTTTTCCCCCTAGTTCGTTACAAACTTTTCGCTGAGGGGAGGCGTTAATTATCCCAGCTGTTTCTCATTGCCTCATCAGTGGAGACTACTTAACCCTGGGCTTCCTGTGTCTCTGCGTCTGCACGTAACCTCACAAGTGTCTGGTAACTCCACGTCTCTCTGCTCCATTTGCCTCCTGTTAGTTTATTATTTTTTCCTTTTGAATTATGCTCCACTGATCATGACCTTTTTCTCCTTTTTCTAGTTACCTGTTCCTGAGATCTGCCTCGCCAGCCGGCCAGCCTCAGCATTTTTATTTATTTATTCATGGACTGGTTATTTTTAGTTTGCATTTTTGTAAATAAACCATCGTAATCTTTACTTCAGTTTTCTGTCTATTTTGGGTCCACCTTAGTTAAAGTTGATTCACTATGTGAATCGTAACAGTATGCGCAGACCCAGCAAACAAGCATTTGCGGCTCAGGCTGCCGCCGTCTCCCACCACAGGCAGGGGCTCAGCGACGTCATGGATGCAATTCCCCAGCCATCTCCGCCTGGACCGGCTGCTCACTCGTCCTCCTCCTCACCCCAGGAACAGCCCCCATACCCCATCTCTTCCCACACCTCTACACCTTCTTCCTTCTCGCCCACCTCAGAACCCATGCAGCTTGGTACTACCCGACTAACTCTCACTGAAAAACAGAGACGACTCCGACTGGGACTTTGTATTTACTGTGGTCAACCAGGACACTTCTGACGCGAGTGCAGCTCCAGGCCTCACAGGGGTGGCTCACCGGGGGAGAGGAACATCCTGGTGAGTAGCACTGAGACTCAGCCCAGCTATTGTTAAAATAACTGTGAAATATTGTACTGCACACATTCTGTTTCAGCACACATTCTGTTTTGTTAAACATTGTACTGCACTCACATTCTACTTCAAGGACACAGAGCAATGGAATCTTTTAATTGATACACACTGTCCTGCTCTCATCACTCCCGCACATTCTGTGATAACTACCCACACATCCTGAGATAACTACAAATCAACTTCATTATAACAACTCCATAAATGGGGTTGGCAACACATATATTCCTTTACTGTTCTTTGTTCTGGGTCTGTTTGCCCTGACTCCTAGAGAGGGAGACACGATCCCATTGAGGTGACCTGTCTGTCGGACCACAGAGATCTCTGTAAGTTTTGTGCACAAATAAATTGTATCTGTTGAAACTTTCATTCCATTGTTGTGCCTTGGATTCTCTAGTATTAACCAGAGGTTTTTCCTGTTTATCTCTGATCACGCACCAACAGGCGGTTGGGCCCGCGGGTCCTGAAGGACCCCAAAATCCAACACTATTCACCTCAGCTCCTATCCTGACTCATCCAGATCCCGCTCGTCAATTCATTGTGGAGGTGGGCGCTTCGGACACGGGCATCGGGGCGGTCCTATCACAAAGGAGTCCAATGGACCAGAAACTACATCCCTGCGCCTTTTTCTCCCGTAAGTTGACTGCAGCAGAATCTAATTATGACATTGGCAACAGAGAACTGTTGGCTGTTGTCTGTGCCCTACAGGAGTGGAGACATTGGTTGGAGGGAGCTGAGCAGCCGTTTATTGTAGGGACAGATCATAAAACCTCGCATATCTTTGCTCTGCCAAAAGACTTAACTCACATCAAGCACGCTGGTCCCTCTTCCTTGGGAGGTTCCGTTTTACCCTGTCCTATCGCCCGGGTTCCCGCAATACCAAGCCGGACTCCCTTTCTCAGATCCACTACCCGGTCCATCAGGACGATGAGGACCAGCCCATTCTCCCTCCAGCCTGTCTCGTTGGTGCCACTTCCTGGGACATCGAAAAGGTGGTGCGGGAGGCCTAAAGGATGGACCCTGATCCCAGCTCTGGTCCCACAAACCGCCTCTACGTCCCGGCCTCTGCCCGGTCCCAGGTTCTGCAGTGGGGGCATTCATCCAAGCTGGCCTGCCATCCCGGGGTCTCCAGGATGCTGCACTTGTGGGGATGTGAAGGAGTTCATCGCAGCTTATACTGTCTGCGCCCGTAACAAGTCATCTCACCACCCTCCTCCTGGCCTACTCCATCCTCTCCCCATTCCCAGTCGCCCCTGGTCATATATCTCAGTGGACTTCATCACCGGACTCCCCCCATCAAATGGACTTAACAGTCATCCTTACCATCGTGGATAGATTCTCCAAATGTGTACATTTCATCCCTTTACCCAAACTTCCTTCTGCTTTGGAAACTGACGAATTATTGGTACAACATGTGTTTTGCATTCATGGCATCCCTCAGGACATTGTGTTGGACCGAGGTCCCCAGTTCACCTCTCAGGTGTGGCAGGCTTTTTGTCAGGCAGTCGGCGCATTCCCGGGCCTATCTTCCTGGCTACCATCCCCAGTCAACGGACAATCTGAATGGGCCAATCAAGACCTTGAGGCAGCCCTCCGCTGTGTAATGGCCCGACATCCTGCTTCTTGGAGCATACACCTCCCCTGGGTCGAGTATGCCCATAACTCCCTGACGAACTCCTCCACAGCCATGACCCCTTTCATGGCCAGCTATGAATACCAGCCCCCTATGTTCTCTTCACAGGAGGAGGAGGTCGCGGTGCCCTCCGTCCGGACCCATCTCCACCGTTGCCGGGCAGTCTGGAGAACCACCAAGGCTGCCTTAATCCGCTCTGCGCAGAGGAATCAACACCTGGCACGCCACCGCACGCTGTCACCGCACGCCAGCTCCAGACTACCAACCCAGCAACAAGGTATGGTTCTCATCCCGCAATCTCCCCCTCCAGGTTGAGTCCAGGAAGTTGGCACCACAGTTTATTGGACCGTTCGAGGTGGACCAGGTCATCAACCACCTCTGCTGTGCGGCTCAAGCTCACTCCTTCTCTGAAGATACATCCTACATTGTATGTCTCCCTCCTGAAACCTGTTGCCAACAGCGACCTTTTTCTAGTTACCTGATCCTGAGCTCCGCCTCGCCAGCCGGCCAGCCTCGGTGTTTCATGGACTGGTTATTTTTAGTTTGCATTTTTGTAAATAAACCTTCGTAATCTTTTCTTCAGTTTTCTGCCTCTTTTTGGGTCCACCTTAGTTTAAGTTGATTCACTACGTGAATCGTAACATGTTTTTTGTAATTGAGGTATTACCTCAAGCACAAAAGTTGTGTTGTCATTCTCCCAATGTACTTTAGTCTATCGTTACTGCTGTTGCAGTGGGGATACTAATGACCTGGCACACCAACACTTGATGTAATGTTTAAGTCCATTTTGATATTCAGGACCAAAGACATTAAATACATACAATTTAAATTGAATAATGTCATAATACACAACCTGTCCAGGGTGTACCCTGCCTCTCGCCCTATGTCAGCTGGAGTTAGGCACCAGCACCCCCCACGACTCTTAGTGGATAAAGCGGTAGAAAATGAGTGAGAGAGAGTCATAATACACATTAACAGCTTTAACAGGGAGATGGTGTATGTAAAATAATAGCTGCCAGTAGATTGCAGTGCAGCTCACTCTTTCAGTGGAATACGAGAATTAAAGAAGGGAACCTAAAGAGGGTAAGGTCACATGCTTCTAATTATATAATAAACTCACATGGCAATGTATCAGTGTATGAAACACAACAGAAACAGGTCAGGAGATTCAATTGATGCTCAGAATGGAGGGGAAAAAATAAACTGCCTTACTTTCCCAAAAAAAAAATATATTCCCTCATGTTTTCCTATGTCTAATATGAAGATTTCTACAACTTCTCAACAGGAAGAGGACAATCTGATGATGGCACGCAATTATAGTGATGTCCACGTGGGCTGCATGGAAAATGTATTGTTTTTGCATGTGTGCATCTCCTTTCTGCAGGTTTGGTGCTTCGGTTTTCCATTTGCGGCATTCTTGCAGATTGCTCACATACTCCTGTTTCCAGTGCTGCCAGAATGTGTTTGCTAGACTCTGCACATGTCTCCATTAATGTTGGAAAAGGTTGCTGTCATCAAACTGGCCTGGAGGTACAGGAGACAGACCCACACTTTGATGAAAATTATGAGAACCTTGTACGTCAGTTTGGCTGTTCCATGTTTGAGGAACATAGTGTCCAAGATGTGGCAAGTGATCCTGATCATACACTCCCAGTTGCCGCCCATATGCAAGGCATGTGGAGGGTTGAACTGCCATGTGCACTCCTGTAGGTCTCCACTGTCTTGTTTTTTGCAGGCCCCTACGAAATTGGTCTGACCTGAACAATTTCACTTCCTCTGAGTGCGAGGAAAGGCCTGAGGGCATTGATGAAGCAGGAAATGTCCAACTCCAAAACTTCGATGTGTATTGCCCTTGAACTCATGCACATGAAGATGAATGCCCATCGCTTGCTGTTCACATGGCCTCCATTTGTTGTTCTTGAAGTCACAGAGCAGGGGCTGAACACATCCAACCCTACATGGGTAAAGGTGGGTTCATTACTTAGATGATCAGCAGGTAGGTCTGTCATGTTTTCACTCATACTTGCGACATGTTACACAGAAGTGGATTCTGCTGCTGACAGCTCTCTTTACCCTGACTATTTAAGAGCCTGTGGCCCTTATAGCTCCTGTGAAGTGCCAACCTTGGTGAAAGTTCCCGATCAGCAATGTTGCAATATGTTGGTTGCCAGGAACCAGAATGCGATGGGCTTCATCAGAAGTAATTTTTTGCCTTTGCGAGATATCCTCCAATTCTGAGGAGCCCATGAAAGTCCATTAAGGGGCAAAGTTTGCTGAGAGGGCTTTGGTTGGGAATAGATTTTCCAGCCTGTGGCCCTTATAGCTCCCATGAAGTGCCAAACTTGGTGAAAGTTCCTGATCAGCAATGTTGAAATGTGTTGGTTGCCAGGAACCAGAATGCGATGGGCTTCATCAGAAGTAATTTCTGCCTTTGCGAGACATCCTCCAATTCTAAGGAGCTCATGAAAGTCCATGAAGGGGCAAAGTTTGCTGAGAGGGCTTTGCTTGGGAATAGATTTTCCAGCCTGAATGCATTTTATTTCCTCATCAAAAACTTTCTTTTGCATGTTGAGAATTACTTTAACCCTGGCCTGGTCGAGTTCGTCTTTGGGTAAAAGTTTGTCACAGACATGCCAGCCACTGCAAGTATTGCACCAGACTCTTGCCCTCCTTTCAGTCCTCTTCAACCCATACATTGCCACAGCTGGTAAAGGGCAGTTGCCAAACACATGGACCTTCACGCAGAACTTGACTACTTCACCATTGAGATCATGGTCACAAAACAATTGAAACCTGAGCTAGTCGCAATGGTCCTCTCTGAACAAGAAGCTGTGGAACAGTTTCTGAATGTCTGACATGATGGCAACTCGTTCACATCTGAAGCTGAGGAGGACCCCTATCAGACTGTTAATATCTGGACCTTGGGGCAACACCTCATTCAAAGATATGCTATTATGCTGTGCACTTGAGTCAAACACAACTTTGATTTGTCCCGGCTTTATGGGATGATAGATTCCAAAGGTAGGTCTTGGTCCTTCTCCAGTGCTGGTGCAACTTCAGCATGGCCATTGCTGAAGATCTTCTTCATGAAGTGGTCCTTCATCTCTGGTTTCTTTAGCAGAGTTTGGTGGAGGGACATAAGGCAATTGAGTGCTGCCAATTGTTGGGCAGGCGCTGGGAGGAGAGCCAGCTAACTGTTAGAGCTGTCCTTGGTGAACTCTCTATTTATAATGCGACGGAAGGTTTCATCTTGACTGACGGTGCAAGTTTATTATGAGCAACTGAGTGACTGAAGAAGTATTTGCCCAGAGTTTTGCAAAGAGCTTTATGTTGTTCACCTGCAAACTTTTCCTTCACATGCATGCTACTCCCACATTGTTGGAAGAGACTAGGCTGTCCGTTTTCCAAGATGTTAGTCATGAAGACATTCACGTTTGCTTTGTGAGCTCCATTGAGACAGACGTCACCAACAATAACCCACCCCAAGTCTGGGGTGGGCAAAGGTACCATTGGGTGGCCCATTATGCTGACTGCATACGTTGTGGAAACGGGTTATGTCCCAACCAAGCAACAGCAGGATTTCTGCTGAGGAGTAAAGTGGTGGGATTTTGGTAGCTATCGTTTTCAAATGGTCATGATAGCTGGCAGCTTCAGATGTAGGAATTTCCTCCCTGTTGTTGGGAATGAGATTACCCTCAGTGAGGGTTGGTAATAGGTGCAATTTTTCATCATTAGACTCTACAATTAACCTACTTGCCCTTCTCCTAGTTGCATTGGTTGTGCCAGAGCATGTCTTCAAGGTATAGGGGATGCACCTCCCTGGATCCCAAATACTGTATGTCAAAGAAGGTGGACCTTGCCAGTAAGGTAGCCATCACACTTAGCTGCTTCAACTTCAACAAGTAGATCTGCTAATTATTGTAGGCACTGGTATTTTTTGTTCTGGACTCTTGGGAAGTTCTCTAGTCTTGTAAAAAGAGATGCTTCCATGGCCTTGGGAGAACCATGACTCCTATCCAACCATTGCCACACCATCTTCAGACCGTTAGCTGGGTAATTGACATGCACTGTTCTGATTTTCTTTGTGTGGCAGCACCTCCCCACTAAGCCACTTGGTGAGTAGATCTAGCTCGTCACTGGGTTTGAGGTTCAACCCCTCAATTGTATCACAGTAGCTAGCTTTCCAAGATTGATAATTTTCTGGTGATTGTCAAACATCTTAAGCCCTGATAGGATTAAGTCTGGACAAGCCAAGTAGGTGACAAGATCAAAGGTCATTGACCCCTATGATCAATCACTTTTGTTGCTGTGGTAGAAAGGGGTTGTGGACATTAGCATTGAATTGAGTGGGACTTATTGGCTGGTGCCCATGTTGGGGTGGAATTTGAGGGGGTCGTAAGGCACTAAGTTGAGCTACATAGGTACATGCAGGACTCTCAAAACATCAAGAAAAACTAAACATTTTGTCATTAAATATGCATAATAACACTAGAATATTAGACATTGTTACTGCTCCACTGTTACTGTTACTACTATTCCAAGCAGGCCCGGCGGCGCGGCCTACACTGCGATGCCACATATCAATTATGGCTCTATTTGGATGACGGACTGTTCAAAATTTTAGGGTACATACACAATCAAATGTTTATGTGCTGTATGTATAATTTTGATGTGTACCATTATTACGTTCAACTTGTAATAATTGTGGACTAATTGATGTTATGTTATGTGGTATATGGATGTGATATTTCAACAATTTCCCAGCTTGGGATTAATAAAGTAACAATCAATTAACCAATAAACTTACAGATTGTGCTTCTTGATTAGCGAACCAAAGAGGTTGGAAAAAGGATTGTGTGCAGCTGTCTTCACTATGTGCAGCATTCATCAAAATGGCTAATTCAAAACTCATTGTTGAATCACATGGATTCACAGGCAATGACAATATAATGCCGGAAAACAAGGATACTCTCAAAAGATCACAAAGATATAAAGTTACCCTACCTGTCCAGTAGAAACAGTGGCCTTGATGCACCCATCATGCCTAGTGGGTACTGTATAAGCCTGTCTCTTCTTACCCTGCACCCATTACTCTGGAACAGGGTAAATCTGGACTCATCAGTCCACATGACCTTCTTCCTTTGCTCCGGAGTCCAATATTTTTGCTCCTTAGCAAACTGAAGTGTTTTGTTTTTCCTATTGGCCTCACTAATTAGTGGTTTTTTAAGGCAACACAGTTGTTCAGTCCCAATCCATTGAGTTCCTTTCACATTGTGTGTGTGTTAATGCTCTTACTTTCACTATTACACATAACCCCGAGTTCCACTGTTGTTTTTCTATGATTTGATTATCCTTTTAGTTTTTAATAATGCGATGGACAGTTCTTAACCCAATTTTAGTCGTTTCTGCAATATCCGTAGTTGTTTTCTCTGCTTGATGGATGCCAATATTTGACCCTTCTCAAACAGACTATCTTTTCCACAACCACGGGATGTGTCTTTTTTGACATGGTTGTTTAAGAAATGTGTCATGGATCCTCTCCCTCTCCCCCTTCACTTCCCTGCTGTGCCGTTTCAATCATCACACCTGCGCTGGAGCGCACCTGTCGCCGATCTCCTAATCACCACCTCCCTTCTTAAGCTCAGGGCTTCTCGGGACTCATCGCCAGTCCGTGTCAACTCTTCCAGTTGTAACACGTGTTGTTCTGGCTAAACTCTTTTTGTCTCGCTGTTTCTCGACCCCCGTATTAACCGTTGTTTCCTCCTCCCCAGAACTGGATGGTTTCCACTCGTTCCTGTCTCTTGCTCACTGAAGTGATTCACTGCTCACCTGTCGTCCTTGGCTGCACTGTCGTTGATTGAAGATTCTCACTGCCTGTCTGCCTCGCTATCCCTGCACTGTTTTGGATTTCCTCAGCCACCGCTGGAGCGGCTCTCCCCCTCTGCACTGCCCGCACTGCAACCCCCTCCACTGGACCGCTCCCGACGTCACCGCTGTGACGGCTGCCCCACCACCCTGCACCTTTGATTGTGACTTTACCAATAAAACTGTTAAAACTCTTCCGCCTATAGACTTTGCCTGCATTTGGGTCCAGCCTCTCCTCGCTACTGTGAAAAAATGGGAAGATACTCCTTGCATCAGTTGGGGTTTAATTACCTGCCAATTAAATGCCAGCTGAAAGATAATCGTCCATGCAGTAATTATCCAATATTAGGCTCTTACCTATTTGCTTAGTTAAATAAAGGTGGCAACTTTTTTTTTTGACCAGGCAGTGTACGCAGGATGTATGTAGGCAAAGCTGCATAGTAGCCGCATAGTATTTGCAGTTTCTTCTTCAAAACCCCAAACACACAGTCGGTCTGGTTTGTTCATTTAAACTGCTGTACTCACTCTCAGTCATTTATCCACTAAGGGTCGCGGGGGTGCTGGTGCCTACCTCCAGCTAACATAGGGCGAGAGGCAGGGTGCACCCTGGACCGGTTGCCAGTCCATCACAGGGCTGTTGTAGTAACACTGCAGTGAAATATGGCAGAATTTGTCAAACCAAGACCTTCGCAGTTCATATAAGTGACTTTTTTCTCCATTACATTTACATTGGAACCAGAAGTTGGAACTGGGAATAATGTTACCCACAGGTTCACCACATTCCAGTTGGGAATTAGAAATGCAAACATAACTGGGGTTAGCCACTATTAGAAACACCACTCAATAATAAAGCTCTACATGGCAGTTTGTGCATACAGTGTAGCAAAATATCTATGGTTAAAAATTAAACATCACCATGTGAACAACTGAGTGCCCATAACATAAAAGTAGCATTGTTTGTAAAGTGGCAGCTGTCTTGGAATCCAGTGTTAGGGTTGGAAAGGTTGCTTAGAGTTTCCAAGTTGTAAAATGCCCAGCTCTTAAAACAAATGGAACACACTATTATTCTAAGGCTATGGAAAAAAAAAAACAAAAAACAAAAAACAGTTTTAAATTTCAAAGTGTGATACACATAAACATACATACAGTTGGACAATGAAACTGAAAGGCCTAGTTTTAGACCACAATAATCCATTAGTATGGGGTTTGGCTATAGCAACCTGGCCATGTATATTGACCCTGTGGAGCTCCCGACGGACAGTTTTGGTGGAAACAGGAGAGTTGAGGTGCACATTTAATTCTGCAGTGAGTTGGGCAGCTGTGGTTGTATGTATGTTTTTTGGATACAATCCGGGTTAGTACCCGGACATCCCTTTCAGACAGCTTCCTCTTGTGTCCACAGTTACTCCTGTTGCATGTGGTTCATCCTTCTTGGTGGTATGCTGACATTACCCTGGATACCATAGCTCTTGATACATCACGAGCTGTCTTGGTGTTTTCCCTCCAGTTTTGATTGTCTGCCCCGCCCTCATTAGATTCACCTGTGTCTCGTCATCTCCCTTCACCTCAGGTGTATATAAGCTGTGTTCCTCTTCCCCTCTGTGCCAGTTCGTCTTAGTACCTCAGAGTCTGAACGTCTCAGCCATTTATTTACTTGTATCTGTTCTCCCTGGTTTTTGGATTATTGCCTGTGTATGACTTCCGCCTTTGCCTGCCGTTTTGGATTTGTTTGTTTGAACTGACTGATCTTTGTGTACCGACCACCTCTTTTGGACAAAGTAAAGTGACTTTTTGTTCTCTATCTGAACTGTCTTGGAGTCGTGCCTTTGAGTCCTGTTTTTTGTGAAGAACCAGTCTTAACACCCGAAGAAGACCACTGCAATTTCAAAATGATTCAACCCCCTGAATAGAATTCCTCAATAGAGCACACATTTGAAAACCATGTGCTGCATTAAGGGCTTCATTAGTTGCATCAGGTGTGCTTGAGATATATCACCTCAAATACCTGGATTGTTGACAGTGACATTTAGTTGCATGTTAGGAATATGGCTAGGTCAAAAGCTGACATAGGATTTCATTGAGACATTATGCCTGAACCGTACACCTGAAGACGTACACCACTACTGACCAAAAAGTGTGATGATTGGTGTATGGGATGCGTATGGATCAACAGCAGGTGAGGAAGCCAGGGCGGTTAGCAGGAGGAACAGGCTTTATTAACAAAAAACAAAATCCGAACTATACCAAGCCAAAAAACGAAGGTGAACACAAAGCGAGGAGACTGACTGGTTGGCTGGGCAGAGGTCCCCGTGGATGACTAAAAAAAGGAGAAAAGAGTAATTAGAGACGAGCAGGAAAAAACACGGCATGCAGAGTTTGTGGAGCAAAAACGCAGAGTTAACTGTAGTGTTACCACTCTAGGAGTGAGACGCGCCGACACCTGCAGCAGCGAGGAACGAGGTATAAGAAGGCAGGGGCGGTGATCAGGAAACGAGCTGCAGGTGCGGAAGGGGGGAGGGGACTCTGCCTGGTCACGCAGTCAAGCCTCCTGAAAAAAACCAAGCACAAGGGGAAAAAAAACAGGAAAACACCACACAAAATAAAAGACAGGAAACAGTGTGAACCCGGATCCTGACAAAAAGCACAAGAAAAGTCTGCTCCAATTTGTTCAAACCTATAAAAAATAAGCCAAAGAGGTTTTTGGAGTTGGTTCTGTGAAGCAATTAAACAAAACTGGAACTATTTTGGGCCTATAGATCAGCAGAATGTCTGGTGGAGAAAAATGAAACATAGGCTGAAAAGAACACCCTGCCTACAGTGAAGCACGGTGGTGGATCAGTGATGCTCTGGGGCTGCTTTGCTTCCTCTGGCACTGGAAACCTGCAGCATGTGGAGGACAAGATGATTTATCAAGTATCAAAATCATGAAGTTTCCCATTTTGACTTTAGCTGCCAATTTGCCACAAAATGGGAAGTGCCACCGTCTGAAATGTGGCAAATTTTGATGATTCACCACAAGACAGGAAGTGCTCTATAACTTTGTCATACATTTACTGATCACCTTAACATTTCAGAGGTGACAAAAGAGACAGACCCTGGGCATGTTAACAAACACAAAGTTGACCCAACATGAGATCAGCCATTTTGAATTCAGCTGACATTTTGCCACAAAACAAAAAGTGTCCTATAACTGATCTGCTTGAAGCTTAATATGTGATACCAGGGACCTGCCCTGAACATAAATGCAAGCCATTTCATAAATATGTGCAAAGTAGTCAATTCCTTGCAATTGGACAATTATTTCATGCTTGTTACAGGGCATTTTCTGTTTTGGATGATCTGTTTCCAGACAAGTTGAATCTTGTTTCAATCAATGTCACCATTCATAAAAACATTAAATTACACACAAAGTGTGCGGGAGCCCGCGGAGAAATGGGGCCACAGGTGTAACGTTTGGGTGTGGAGGATCGAAGGACCAGAGCGCAGAGACAGGGATCAAAAAGATAACTGAATTTATTCGGAAAAAACAAACTAAGGATCGCCTTAGATCGAGTGGGGATAACAAAAGAGGGGGAAGGCAACAAAGGGCGCTGAGGCTGGCCGGCTGGCGGGGCAGGACTCAGGGAAAAAACTCGAACAGGGACTGAAAAAAAGAGAAAAGTTCGCTGTTAGACAATAGGAGCAATACAGAGGCATGAGAAGCTATACTCAGATAACGGGGTTCGGTGACGAGACGCAGGTTACCAGGGACTGAGTGTGACACGCTGACGCTGAGCAGCAGGAAACCAGGGTTTAAGTAGGGGGAAGTAAATGAGAAGATTCGGGGCAGCTGCGGCAATCAGTCACCCTGCCTCACCTGCCAACCAGCCTCCTGAAATGAAAAAGCACAGCACTTCCCCAGAAAACATACCAAAACATACAATAACTAAAACAGAGGGAGAGGGCAACTCAAGCCGGACAGAGAACATGACAACAGGTGCTGGATCTTCGTGGGTCTTGCTTTTGTAAATAAATTAGTTAATTTTTTTTTCAAATTATCTGGATGTCTGCTTTTTTTTTGGGTTCAGTTTAGTTAAGATTTTTATGATCATCAAATAACCCTTCCTTTGGTATTATTTCTATTATAAATTTAAAGTTAATTCATTGTTACATAGTGGTTAAGCATATAAAAACAAATAAATACACACACATGCAACACTACATTCATTAATATTGCGGCAATTTAATGGTACTGCAGTTTATTACCTCCGCCAAGGAGGTTATGTTTCTGCCAGCATTTTGTTTTTGTTTTGGATCACCACCTGGATCCAGGAATTGTTTGAAGGACTAGTTATCATTGCTTGGCGGAGGTCTGTGCTCTCCAAGTACTTCTAGTTTCAAATTTGTTGTCTTCATACTTGGGCTACACAATAATTATTAGAGCGTTGTGAAATCGTTAAACTTTGCTTTTCTGTTTCTAATACTTCTAGCCACTTTAATGAAGAATATCAAGGTTTTTTAGCCTAGCCACACATCTCCTCCTCTTATTTAATCACCTTTATCTTCTCCTCGCTCACTCCTTTTATTACTCGAGGCTATGTTGGCAAAAGCGGCGCAAGGCTAAACATTATTTCAGAAGCAGCACTATTGTGATTTTCAACTCACTTTCCTCCAATGATAATAATGATGTTGCACCTCCACAAGAGCAACATCAGCTGCCTTCTGAGCAGTCTTCACGGCATCAGTATGCCCTGCCATGTCTGTCTTCCATTAGACCCAAACAAGGCAATTACCTATAGCTTGGACTTGATGCTGTATATAAAGATACTTCTTTTACACAGAGTTGATGTACTCTCAGTTGATGTAGACTCTTGATAAAATGCAAACAATACAATTAGTAGAAGCTTATTTTTTTGTAGGTTGTATCCCAAACAGACCAGATCAAATAAAAATAATAAAAAAAATATGTTACAGTCTTTAATAATAGCCTAACTTTTCTGTAACTTACTAGTAATAGAGTCAGAATTGTTATTTACAAATTTGATCGGCTCAATTTATATTTTTAATTGGGTCATATAATTTGTTTAAAAAGTGGGTCCCGATAGAGAGAGATTGGGGAAACACTGTCAGGATCCGGGTTCACTCTGCTTCCTGTCATTTATTTTGTTTTGTGTTTCCTGTGGAGTCGTTCTTTGTGTTTGGTTTTTTCAGGAGACTTGACTGTGCGGCCAGGCGTTTATTCTCTGCTCACACTGCATGCCGTGTTTTTTCCTGCTCGTTTTTTAATGCAGCGTTTTTTTCCTTTCAGTTTTCCTCGGGGACCTCTGCCCAGCCAACCAGTCAGTCTCCTTGCCTTGAGTTCTTCTTCCTGTGGCTGAGTATCATTTGGATTTTCCTTCTTAATCGACCTGGCTTCCTCCCCTACTTTTGGTCCATACTCATCCCACACACCAATCATCACAAACACCTTCATATATGATAGTAAATTCTGTAGTTCTGTAGTTTTGGACTGGTGGTTTAACAAATGGGGCTCAATCAGACAGCAAACTTATTACTTTTTAAAGTATGTGTCAACAGTGTATTATCATATTCAGCTATTTAGAACACAGAATGTGGGTTTCATTCTTCATCACAAGTCCGCTCAATATATCACAGTCTATATTTGGATGGTTGCCATTGTTTGAACCATGGCTTGATAAGCATTTCTGTTCTCTGTTGAATACTAAAGCCAAAGGGGAAGTAGCTGAATACTGTATTGTCTATAGTGGCCATAAAGGGGAGACTCTAGTGGCTATTTTTTTTTCTAAATTTTAATTGTTGAATTATTGTTTTTTTTATTATTTTCTTTAAATATTTGTCCAGTTTGTTTCTAATTTGAGTGAGACATGACAGAACAGATTATTTTTGCACTTATTTAAATGTACATAATGTTTACAGTAGACAGGCCTGAAGCATCAAAGTTTTATTTTACTTTGTGTGTATTCCCCTGGCTGTGGTTTACCATATAAGCTGCTACAGGTTTCTACTGCACCCTCGCTCATTCTTTTATTATCTTCATTATATTATTCTTGTGTTTATGTTCAGTTAAAGACAAAATAATTATGCCATTATGCCATGCTGTTAAACAGAGCAAATCATTTTTAACAATTTACACACAGTATAAAATCTTCAGTAAGGGTTTTAGCTGTCACTCCAGAACAACTGCCAAGACACTAGTGAATGACTTAGCCAAGAAGACAATTATTGTCAAAGAAGACAATTACTAGAGTAATTAATAATGGAAAAATCCTAAATAAAAACTAGGATGTTTGAAAAATCTTTGCTTTTCTCTGTTTAACAGCACGTGGAAGATAGAAAACAGTAAAATTTTCATGGGGGGCTAATAATTTCATCCTCAAGTGTATGTGAAATAATTAATAATAAGTAATAATAAGTGTATTAGCAGTTAGCTTGTGGCCCAATTTAGAGTCAAATTAAGACAAAAACATAACACCAACATAGTTGG
The DNA here is from genome assembly GCA_016785285.1 of Brachirus orientalis. Lineage (NCBI taxonomy): Eukaryota > Metazoa > Chordata > Actinopteri > Pleuronectiformes > Soleidae > Brachirus > Brachirus orientalis. The sequence continues at coordinate 123,897 of JAFBJR010000181.1, forward strand.
TGTAGTTGTTAGCGTTGTTGCTTATGCTGCAGAAAAACCTGTTGCATGTTTTTCTTGCTAAGGTGGGTTTTCTGCAGGTTCTCCAGCTTCAGTCTAAAAACAGACAGAGGTTAACTGGACACTCTAAATTAACTCTAGGTGTGAGTGTGAGAGTGTGGTTGTTTGTCTGTGTGTGGCCATATGATAAACTGGTGACCTGTCCAGGGTGTACCCCGCCTTTCACCCTCTGTCAGCTGGGATTGTCACCAGAGGCCCCATAACTTTCATGTGGACGATGAATTGGTAGACAATGAATGCATAAATGAATGTTCCAGTTTAGAGGAAAATAGATGATGCAGCACAGCATATACTGTATGAGAAAGCATCAGTGTGACTGACAGCTGACATGGTGCTGGTCAGATAATGAAGATACTGAAGTTTCAAAACAGAAGTTTGTTTGGCAAACAGGAAAGTACATTGATGAAAATTATGTGTGTATTTTTTATATACTGTAAAATTGGTCTATGAGTCAGACCAACTCTTTCACATAAGGTTTTCAAAAAAAAAAAACAGACAACGGTGTGGCACTGGACAAAACACTGAACTTGTGGTTTAGAGTGGGTGATGACACTGTGATGTTGTTAAAAGGACATAAACACTCAGTCATAATATAAATGAGATCATAAACGAAATGATCATCTAATATGAATTTACTCTAAAAACAACACAAGAAACCATGTATTGTGTTATTGCATTTAGTATAGACGAGTCACTGTCTTGTGTTCAGTTGCATTAGTTGGATTTGGTTTTTTTTGTTTTTATGTCCTTTTTACTCATTATTTTTTCAGCCACATTTCATGGACTTCCGTATCTACCCTCTTAAACACAAACTTCTGTCACTGAGTGTTCTGTATCTGGATCAATGAATAATAGGACAACAAATACAGTAATTTGACTGTAATATACTTTTCTGATTAATTTCAAGTACTGGATATCTGATGGGCAACAGATTACTTAGTGAACATATTACTAGTTAATATAGTGATTACCTAGAAGGGGGTATTTATTTGAGAAAAAAATAATTCCTGTGTTTTTAATTATTCCAGACTTAGTACCAAACTGCTAAGCTTTATGTTCACATACAGGATTATGAGGTCAGTGCACAGCCTGCAGACCAATTGGAGCAGATAATCTTTCTAAACACCACTATATACTTGACTGTCAGAAAGGTTTTAGGTTTTGGCAGATGATCAAGAAGACAAAAAGCAAAATTCTCACTGCCTTTAATTGTTGATGTAATGAAAACACATTATTACAGCCTGAGGATGGAGGCAGACTGTGCTTGTCATGTCACTGACTCATTACAAAGATTTAATAGCTTGAGAGCCTTCTTATTACTGTCTATTATGAAAGCTGTGTTAAGAGGATAAAGAGCACACCAACTGTTCCTGACCAAGGCTTAAAGACTTTTCACCTTTTCAGATTAAGTTTTACACTTTCACTTCAGTGGCACCACAGAGGCATGATTGACATAGTTTTCGGCATGTTTCTGCAGAAACTGCAAAATCGCATGCAGTTTCAGCATGCAATTTTAATTTGTAGTTTGACTAATCAGGTATGAGCAGGCTTTGGATGCCTGCAGGTAACAGTCAGTTTGGAGAGAAAAATATATTTAAAATATTATCCATTGCCCCCAGACTTTAATAACCTTGTCTAGTGTAAGGGAAATTCATAACCTTAGCATTATTAAATATTATTTATTATTAATATATAGCCATTGCTATAACTGAAAGTCCAGTTGTTACGGGAGCACATTATTTCAAGAGAAAGTTGGCTCCAAGAGAAAGCTGTTATATTCATTCCTTGCCAGTAAGAATCCAATCAGAGCCTTGTGTATACCAAAATAAAGATAAGCATGTTAAGAGTTATTAGACAGATGATTATATATGTCATCTTGAGGACTGATCTTCAAAGACATCAATATCAGCACTGGCATCGGCCTCGTCTTTCTCAGAGGGAGGGCACTTCTCATCTTCATTATCAGAGGTGTCAGGTGACCGAGGTGGCAGGGATGGCAGGGATGGCAGGTCGGGGCCTTGCTGGCCCTGTTGCTGGCCCTGTTGCTGGCCCTGAGCAGCCAAGTTGGAAGGCTGGTGAGGAGGCACCAATGGACTAATGCCACAAAGCAAAATTGAACTTCATGGTCACAACCATAAACGCTACATTTGGAGAGGAGTCAATAAGGCCTATGATGAAAAGTACACCATTTCTTCTGTGAAACACGGAGGTGGATTGTTGACAACTCATGTTGTAGGGATGTGTGGGCTACAAAGATCATTAAAAAAAAAAGTTCCATAAAGCCACAGTCATTATGGAAGGGGAATGTACCAAATACTGCCAGTGACATGGAACTGATAAAGTGAGCAGTCGTTTTATTTGACAGTAAGATATACTATTTAACATACAAACTGCCACGTTGAGGCTTATGGAAAGACATTAAAATATTTATTTAATTTCACAGAATCAATGAATACAGTGAATGCCATGGCAAACCATTGATATACAGTTTTTTTTCCTAAATTTTCTAAATTTTCTAAATTTTGTAAACTAGGCTGGTTTTATCAAAATACTTAACACAATTCACAAAACCACACACACCCAAACTGCAAAATACCTAATATATCCTGCAAAATGAAGCACTGCAACCAAAACTTTTACACCAAATGGCACACACTCGACGTGCTGCGGTAATGTATTGTGTCATTTCCTGTTTTCACTTTTGCGGTGTAGCGTACACTTCTCTCGCTCAATCACCTATCTCCACCACTTATTATCTGTTGTGGCTCATAATCTGTTAGACACTCTCTTGTGTTGCATAATAAAGTACTACCTTCTCACTTTAAGCGCCAGTCACCTTTTCACATTTTCACCCAGTGATTTCTGTAGCCTAGTAATCCATCTCCAAGGTAATGGCTTCTCTCTCTCTCCTTCTCACTCTCCTGCTCTCTCTTGCTCCATCTGTAACATTTTGTTAAACAAACTGGTAATTGGAGATTCCATTTTAAGCAACATTAAGTTAGCGCCACCACCGACCATAGTTAAATGTATCGCTGGGGCCAGAGTGACATAGAATCATATCTGAAACTGCTGGCTAAAGATAAACATAGTTTTCTCTGGGCCCCCTGCCTAATGTGACCACTGATGACATGTATAACAGCACGTCGTCATTTAGTTACTGGTTGTCAAGGTGGTGTCCAGAAAACAACATCTCCTTTGTAGATAAGTGGAAAACCTTCTGGGGAAAACCTGGTCTTATGAGGAGGGGTGGCATCCATCCCACTTTGGATGGAGCAGCCCTCTTAGCTAGAAACATAACTCACTTTATTAGACACCAAAACCCCTGACGATCCAGAGTTGAGACCAGGAAACAGAGGTGCAGTCCTCGGGAACACACGAAATTTCCACAACATAAGTCAGAGAAGGTTATCCCCGTGGTATAACGTGCTTTGTAACAAACAACAGGCAAGCTAGAAAGGAAGTGGCGCTCCACTAATAGATAGATAGATAGATATACTTTATTAATCCCAAGCTGGGAAATTGCAGTGTAGCAGCAGCATTACACACAGTGCCAGTAACAACACAATGGGATAAAAACAACCAGGACATATTAAGATAGCGATATAAGATGGTAAGATAAAATACAAAAAATAAAATACAATATTAAATGTACCAATAGCAGTATTGACAGTAGTGCAGAGTAAAGTATAAGGCGCAGTAAGCATTATAGTGCATAGTAATCAAGAGGAGTCCTTCTTAGGCTGGAGGGACAGTCTGATAAAATACAAGGAAGTCCTCCGTAATACCAGAGCATCCTCTTCTTCATCTTTAATAGAAGAAAACAAGAACAATCATAGGTTTCTCTACTTCTACTTCTCCAGAGCATGGACCTTATTTAATGTACAATTTTCACTAATCAGTGACGGAAGCATCCAGAGAGGTAACAAGGTCCCATACACTTTCACACTAATTGTCTTAGCAGAGTTTGACAGGATGTATAAAGAGCAATTACAAACAGACAAACAAAAAGCATTCAGCAGTGTGATTATTGTCAGGGTCAGGGTTTCTGTCCTTTATTTTGTTAACTCTTTCATTTCCTTTGGAGTGATGTATTGTATTTTGTTTTACAGGGGCTCCTCATCAACTGTCAGCTTCTTAAACTCTGGTTCCTGCTTCCACAGTTGCCAGCGCATCTTGTCATGTACAGTGGTAAAGTTTCAGCTCCTCTTTTTTTCTGTTGCTCTGTTTTTTTTTTGTTGTTGTTGTTTTGTTACTCATTATTTTGCTAACTTCTTGTCTTCTCTTCCTTCTTTCTAGTTGTTTGGATTTGGAGGTCTGTGCCCGGCAAGCCGGCCAGTCTCGGCACCTTTGATTTGTATTTTTCCCTTGGCTTGATCCTTAGTTATTTTTTTGTGTAAATAAATAATGTTCTTCCTTTTATTCTGTGACTGGACTTCCACTTATTTTTGGGTTCAATTAGTTTGGAAAATATCATCACAGTACGCGGTAGTCAGAAATGTTATGGACCCAGCGGAATCAGAGTTGCTTCAGAAGGCATGATCGGCAGTGAACCAACACAAACTTGTTTTGAATGACATTTCAGTCGCTACACAGACCCTGACTGCAAGCGTTGGACACTCAACACGCAAACTGGACGGCACTGCTCCAGTACTCATCATGCATGGAGGGTTTCACACTAAGGTTGTACACTAAGCGGAAAACTTAGACAGTAGTGAACCTGAGATTAAGAAATTATTAATTATTAACACGGCAAATAAAATAAATAATGTTAAAAGAAAATTTTTCTGAACAATTTTCTGACATAAGAGTGAAGTAGTGAGACAAACCAATATTGAAAGAGAACAGTTGGAATATGGACCCAGGTTCATCTTTTCAGAAAGCTTTATATTGTTTTTCTTTTTAAAAGCACACACATCATCTCGTCATTGTTCAAAATGTTTCAAACTCATTCCAGCTCATGGCAATTTGAGCAAAGAAAAAAAAAAATATATATTATAGCCACAGTCATAACTGTAAGTCATTTGTGGAATTTAACAATCCTTAATTTACATCTTTTCAAGTAAAGTATAGAGTAGAGCCCTGCATTCCCGACGCAAACAGTGCGGTGCTGGACACATTTTGAAAGTTTATTGTGGGCGCGGGCGGGAGCTGGACTGCACAATGTGGGAGCGGGCAGGTGGGATGAAAAACTGCAGTCCCACAAACTAAATATGAAAAATATACAAATGATTAATGTATGTCTATCATACATAATTTGTGCTGGATATTTTATTTGGCATTAATAAACAGATTTTAGGCAGCCTAAACTTGTGGATGCCAACCTAATGAAAAGACCTTTCGTGAGAAAGAAAGCGAACGTCCCCATCTTGCGGGATTTGCGGGTGGGAGCGGGACAAAGTATCGCAGATGCGGGCAGGAGTGGGAATGAAAATTACAGTTCTTTGCGGGCACGTGCGGGCACGGGACTGCATAATGCGGGTGCGGGAGGGTGTGGGACAGAATTTTCAGTCCCTAGTATAGAGATCCAGGGGCTGACCTCACACAACCAATGTGAGGCCCTCTGGCAGGGAACAAAGGACCCCAGGGAGCAAACAATGGAACAATGCTGTTCAAATCTTTATATATACTAGTGGTTCTCAAACTTTTCAACATTCTCAAAAATATCACCTGATAAATTTTGAGTCTTTTATCTTTTATTTTGTTAGACCTCTTGTTTCCTGTGTAGTCTGTTCTGTTTGTGTTTCAGGAGGTAGGCTGGTCAGCAAGGCAGAGTCTCTGAATCACACATGTGCAACTCAATTCCTCATTGCCTGCTCTTATTTAGACTATGGTTCCTAAACTCACAGTCACCAGTGCATCTTGTCTCTTCAGCGCAGTACTGGCTCAGCCTCTTTGACTTTCTTTGCTTGGATATCAAGTTTTTGTATCACCATTGTGCATTTTCTAATCGCACGGACTCAGACCTGAGACTCACAATCCAGCCACCCTCTGCTTCTTTTGTTTGTTTATTCTTTCGTCTTGCTTTTTGCTTTTGTAAATAAATTAGTTGACCTTTTTAAAGCAATCAGTTTAGTTAAGATTTTTACGATCATCACAGTAACACCATTATCACCAACGTTAAAATACAGTGGTGTAAATAGGCCAAGTGAAGTCAGCTATGAACTTTTCACAGGTGGCAGATTTATTCCCAATAAAATCATTTGCTCTTTCTTCATCCTCCTCATTGTCACATACTGTATTTTCATACAGGTATAGTGAAAATTGATTAAGATGGAGCAAGAGATATTATTATTATTATTATGAGACTGCTAACAAGATTTCCTATTTGCAGGGACACCTCTGTAGCAGAGAAAGTCAGTGATTCTGGTATGGACACCTGAAACGTGACTGTGGACTGACACTACGTAGGGGAGGCTCACCTGCACTTGACCTGTGATACCAACATAGTTTTCAAGCTTATCTAGCTTATCTAAAGGTCCATTGTAGCGAAAGCTGCACTAAGATCTGCTGTTAAATTTTGAATCTAGGGCCAATCATAGATCCTGATTCTAAGGCCAATAACAAATAATTTACCATCTTGGTTAGTGCTGTCTCTGTGAAATGCTTAGCATGGAAAGCAGCAGACTGGTGTCAATAGAATACTTCTTCAGCAATGGATTGACAACAGCATTTTAAAAATATTCTGGACAATCCCCATTTGAAAGTAAGAGGTAATGATGGTTTGAACATAGGGTCCTAATATTGTCTAGGACTCCTTGATCACCCATGTTGGTAAAGGATCCAAAGAGCAGGTGGTACTTTGAGCAGTTTTAACCATCTGACTTACTGCAACAAAGTGATGGGCTGAAACTCAGAGAAGCACTAAACTACAACCTACAACATTGTGTACTCATGCTGTTTGGGGGGGGGGTTAAGATGGTTGCTTGCTGATCACTCCCAAATTTATCAATGTAACATATCTGGAGGGAGTGATTAAGTCGTAGCCTGGACGCCAAACATAACTGTTTTTATACTGATGCAATAAACAGGATTAACTTTCAGTTGTGAGTTGTCTGACTAAAATACAGTTGAGTGTGTGAGACCTGCATGTGTGTGAGTTGGGAAATAGAGTCCCCACACAGCACAAAAAAAGACAAATGTGTAAAACTCTGATAATACGATTACTATTAGATTATGCTTTTCTGTGCTGTTGTCCCCTCAACTGTAGTGGTAGAAGACAGTGTATGTGTGTGTACTTGTATTTAAGATTTTTTCTGGCGTGAACGCTTTGTCAGGACCAGTAGTCCTCATGGGGACTGGTCTTAATGCGACAGAACCTAATTTCTGAGGAACTGGTTAAGTTTAGGGAAAATATTTGGATTGTTAGGTGAAAATTAGGCTTGGGCATTGGGATAATGCTTTGCCTAGGTTGCCCAAATGAATGGAAGTCACTGCAGTGTCCAAAGAAGAATAGCTGTACCAACCTGAATGCGTGTGTGGAATCATGTGGGATTTGGCACAGGTTACATCCACACTTTCTAACCCCAGTGTTTGCCAAACATGGATTGTGCTAAAGGTCTCTATTAGCATAAGGCTCCCAGTCAGTCCCTAGCTCTCCCATTGCATTCCAACTGGATGTTCTCTCTGAGGACATGTCACAAACAGTGATGTTATTTGCACTGACTATCACATCATGATAATACCAAGAGCATACAGAGCAGACGTTTTTTTTAGCCTCACTAGCAGCAGAGGTTTGGACAGGCATGTCCAATTTACAATGGTTCAACTGTTCTCATTACAATATAAATCATACTTTAATGATCCAGTCAGGATAAATAGTAATATATTTTATTAGGGTCCATCCATTCTTTTAGTCTTAGCTATGGTAGGCCATTAATAATTTTAATCCTCAAACCTTCTTTAACCTTACAGCATGTGGGAGAAACTTCTATTATTTGGTCTTCCTTAGCTTAGTAACTTACATATTCCTATATCCAAAGCAATAAACTCATTATAGTCCAGCTACAACTGAAAAACATATTATTGCATTAAGGCCTCTGTGCAACCTTGGTTCCCATAATCATCAGTGTTGTTCCTAAATCAGCTGAGAGAAAGGACCGATACCACAGTGGAATGCAGTCCTCCGCAAGGTTGTCTCTAGGTATCAGCAGAGGAAGACACCAGACATCTTGCCTTGTAGCTTTGCATTTAAGCTAGGCAGATATATACAATTGTTGTTAAAATTTGAATATACAGATATGAGTTATTTTTTTTCCAAGATAAAACAAAAGAGTTTCTAGGGGGATGCTGTGGTTATGAAGTGCAAGTTTTATTGTCACAGCTGAGTGATGGTTTTGTTTCTGGAACAGCTTAGGGCTGTGCCCGACACAGAGGGGTCCTGTGCAATCCAAACATTTGACAAGATATTTTCGGGGAAACGAGCTCCGTTGGGTCTTTGACCACGGGCCCGCCTACGTATATTGATGAATAAAAATGTGTGCACATGGGGTCAAAAATATTCGTTCAGGTATTCGTAACCCGCATCTCTCAGGTGAGACCAGGAGGTAGAGTTGCAGTCTTACATGCTTCTCTGTGGTTCTTTTCAAGCAGTCACCTCCTCAAAACCCCATCGAGATTGTGTCCCTCGGCCGAAAACATCAAATAAATCAGCATGTAACAGTAGTGGAGTTAGGCACTCCAATCTAATACTAATCAACACCAATAATAAAACAGAATCATACAATACCACTCTTAAATGTGGACTATTAAATATAAGATCACTCTCCTCAAAATCAGTTTTAATTAATGATCTAATCATTGATAAACATATTGATTTACTATGCCTAATTGAGATTTGGTTACATGAAGAAGAATATGTCAGTTTAAATGAGTCAACACCACCCACACATACTAACACTCATGTTGCCACAGTCCCAGCCATTTTTAATACTAGTCTATTAATTAACCCCAAGCCTAAACATGAATATTTATATTTTGAAAGCCTTATCCTTAGTCTACTTAATCCTAGTTTAAAATCACAGAAACCAGTTCTGATAGTCATTGTTTATTGTCCACCTGCACCTTATACAGAGTTTCTCTCAGAGTTTTCTGAATTCTTAACTGAGTTAGTGCTAAGGACAGATAAAATCATGATTGTAGGGGATTTCAACATCCATGTAGATGTTGAAAGTGATAGTCTTAGTTCTGCATTTAATTCACTGTTAGAGTCAATTGGTTTCACTCAACGTGTGAATAAACCCGCTCATTGCTCAACTCAAACATAAACTACTAATACGATTTTTTAAATTATTATTTTAAAATGTTTCAAATATAGACGATTAACGATTAGATTAAGACGATTAGATTTCTTCCTGTTAAAAGGGAGTTTTGTCTCTCCACTGATGCCTAGTGTTTGCTCACTGTGTGAACTGTGAGTGTTTGTTTCAGCTTAGATCACTATAGTTACTTGTGCTGTAAACATATCATTGTCTGGGTAACACATAGGAGCAGTTAAGGCAGTTAAGTAAAATGTATTAAAGTATAATCTGGAGCATGCTTTTTAGGTATTAAAGGTTAAGGTACTCAATATTATATCTGTCTAATCATTAGACGGTGGCTCCTGCATTGATGTAAAAGCAGAATCGTTTGCAGCCTCTGTCATCCCAAATAGGAGGACCTTTGGTGGTATACTCTCTCCTGGTATCTCCTTCTCCTCCTCCTCCTTGCAATAATGTATGCCATCTTTGTAGTTCACATTAAGCATAAAAATTAAGGAAAAAAAAGTGCAATAAATCCTTAAGACAAAGAACATGACTTACATTTGAGCGGCTGTCTCTTTTTTTTTTTTAAATTAAAGAGTATGTTAACTCACAACCACATTCTACAATTCTAGAAACAACCACAAACGACCAATTCTACAGCAAAGCAGATGATAATCCCATAAAATATCTTTTAAAACGGAAATGCAGGTAATTGTTAATTTGACCCCATTACCAACAGTGAAACAACAATTAAAAACCACTGCACTCTGATATGATTTAACTTGAGTGAATAGGTGAACATTGTATTTTTTCCATGGCTTCCTTAGGTTCACTCAGCTCAATATGACACGTTTTCACAGCTGAGCTAATAACAGATCATCTGAGCCGATAACAATGTCAGCATTATTACTGATACTACCTGGGTGGACGTATAATAGATACTAGGAAAACATAACAAACTCCATCAATCCAAGACTTAGTATATAATAATATTATGTTAGAATAAATTATTATATTAATTTATTGTATTTCATTTATTTAGTTTGCTATTTAATTACATACTAATCCATGAATGAATGATTCCATACAGTTAAATTTGGATACTTAGGGAGATATGAACAGGTACAGTTCCCTCTCTCTGTACCTGTAAATAAATGTTACATTCATTTAAGTGTAACATTTATTTTACATTACAATTTCAATGTAAACCATTCTGATGATTCATATAAAAAATCAATATTGTGTCAATGTATGCTAGTATGTTTCAGTAAAAGAACTTGAAATGTCAATTAATGACAAATGACAACAATTTATGTATTTCTGTCCAAACAGGACTGGGAGATTTTTTCAAGTACACAGTGTTATCATTTCTGCATACAATCTGATATTAATATAATCTAAACCTAGATATAACCAATCCTCAGTACTCTTGGAATTCACTTGTTCATCTTCTACTTGAAAGTCCTTTAAAGAATTAAACCACATTTGAACCCTTACAATAGAAAGATCCTGCCTCTGAATTTGCCTGACATATTTTGAGAAAGGCATATTCAGTCATGTATAAGCTTTGGGTCAATTCAGAACTGGCATAAAATTAAGGCTTCATTTCACTTGCAGTGGCACATCTGATTTGTACAGTACATTTACACGTTATTGTGTGTTCAGTGTGTGAGATGTTGTGTTTTATACTATGAAAAGCACTTTGAGATAATGTATACTGAATACTGTCTGCACTGGTCAGCTTCTAAACTAAAGCAGCATATCACACTCTATATATACACACATAAAACGGAAAAATTGCCTGAAGTTGTAAAAGTGGCTCAGGTTGTAGTGTTAATTGTAAAGTAAAATAGAAAAATGTGAGCTATTATGCAGCCACTGGAGACAGCTGTTTATGAGCATCTGTTCCATAAAACATGCTGGAGTCACAAAAGAGTCAAACTCTCCTGTGCTGACAAGCCTTCAAGGATACACTATGCCCCTAACATTACAGTTGATTTAGTGACGGGGATCGCAAGTTGAACACTTCACTTTTCAGTAAAGTCAGATGGTGTGGTTAGGTTTACAGGACTCATACAGCTGGTGGTGAAGTAATAAGAAAACAGCTACATAAATGTAGCTTTTTATGAATTTAAATATAGTTTTGTCCACAAACCCCACTGGTTTCCTCTGAAAACATAAATCTTTGACAATCACAAATAGTTAAGCTAAGTGCAACCCTAATCCTAGTCCTACACCAGTAAAGTGTTGCCAATTTGAATCACAACAGGTCAAGGGTACACCTGAGCAGGAACATAAAAAAGCCTCTTGCTCGCTCAGGTATTGTTTCTAAAATTGAAGACGATGTGTTTGGTGAGGGAACCCTAACCACACACGAACAACTCATATTAGTAGCCATTCTTACAGAATGAGTTAGATGCTGGAACCACACATTTCTGCTAGCACATGGGTCTGGGATTTGTAATACTGAAGTCAGTCAAGTCAGTATCAAAGAAATTATCATCTGCGACCTTTCTAATTGTCTGAACTGAAACAAGTGACTCTAGATCATCCTTTTTAGCATTTGCTTCTCTAATACTGTCAGCTTCCTCAGTACTATTATTTAAATTAATATTCATCTCTGTGATGGGCTTCTGGGTTATGTTTACAATCACTGTAGGCTTCAGAGATGTCTTAACAAATTTGGCTGCCTTTGTAGTGATGAATGATGTCATCCTTGTTATATTGGTAATCACGTCCATTACCTTCCCTGCTGCCTGCACTTCTGGACCCTTGATTACAAATGCCCCTACTTCTGTTTTATTCAAAGTCTTAACGATAGAGGTTTCTATCCTCACAACTTTATGCGTACAATTCCTGGCAGTTGCAGCCGTGGAGGTTGTCACCATTGATGTTGACAAATTCTTCCCAACTGAAGTTGTGACTACGGTAGTAACTGAAGTGGTTGCTATGATAATTTGTTTTCCAATTCCTTCAACAACCAGTGATGTAGAATCTAATCCTTTTACTACAAGTGTCACTTTGTGCATTATGTACCCTTCTTTCCAATATTTGAGACCTGGTATTAATTTAAAAAATGAATCAAGATAAATACATGTATATTCCCCTTGATCTTGTCGCTGAACATTACGTATGAAAAATGTACAATCATCTATAACCACCATCCTCCTTCCTACATTCAATAAAATATATTTTCTCCAATTAAGAGGCACCGCTTCATAGTCAGGTCCCGTCGGCACCATATCTCGACCATGATTATCCCTCCACGTAAGGGAGTTACTACCAACCTGGTTCCATTTTGTACATTGACACGGAAGTCGAACTGAGATTCCCAAAGGCACTTCATCCCTAGTCCTCGTAACATTGTGATCTGACTCTTCGTCGAACTAGCCTTGGGTCCTGGTCTAACTGGATTCCTGGGTTCTCCTGGAGTAACAATGCCACCCTCTGGAGGAGTGAGTTCTGTTGTCTCTGGAACATATTGTAAATCAATGTAAGTGAATCTTTGTTCTTGTTCATTAACTGGGAAGTCCTCCCTGGCATCATCAGGAGTGTGCACACAATCATCATCAGGAGTGTCCATAACATTGTCAGTCTCTCCATCTGAATTTGATCCGAACATCCTCTTAATCATCTGTTTCTCCTGTCCTTTCTTCTGGCTCTTCCGAGCCCTCATCATCTTGATTCTGAAGGCATGGTGTCTCTTCCTTTGGCACCCTGACACAGTGGGATAAATGATACCATGTTGGAGACCATCACACCTCTCTTAATGTTATTTTTTAGACATATAGCACATCTGCCTATGACAATTTGCTCAAGCAGGTAGGGTACCCAAAACCATACTCTTTTGTGATTTTTCTAACCTAACCTCCCCCTTTGCAAAATGTGCTTCTTAAATCATTAGTCCTAGTCTCTGGTATTGATAAAATTGCCCTTGATATGTGAACCCAAACAAACCCTGAGATTCAACACTAAGGGAACACTAAAAAAGGCTCCACATAAATTTAACACTGTAAAGTGAAAGTTTGGAGGAATTTGGGCTAATAAAGTACGCGGATCTGGCACATTGGCTGGGAAATCCATCACAACTTCATTTACTGCTCTTAAGTCATGTACCAAGTGATAAGAGTCATTTGGCTTTTTTAGTGGCAATAAGGGTGTATTGCTCTGAGGGTTCTGAGTTATCATCAAAATATTTGCTTTTAATAGTCCTTCAATCTGTGGTTCAATCCCCAGGATTGCCTCCTCCTTTAGTGGGTACTGGTTCTGGAGGGTACTGGAGGTCTGGCTCCTGGCCTTCACTGGTTGTGCTGACTTCACAAGTCCAATATCTGCACTATTTTGTGACCACAGACCTTCTGGGACTTGTCGTAGCATCATGCAATCTGATTCTGACTGAACACTAAGAATTGACTCGTGTCATCTGCACAGACTGTGGTTGTCCCAGTCCTTGAGCAAAGATCATAATGTTTATGAACCACTGGTCTTTACTTCTCCAGATAACAGGGTTTTCTTTCATTGGTACAAAGGTAGCATCTTCTCCTTCCACCATCATTGCTCCTACATGCTTCTCTTCGTAATCGTCCACTATCATCAAAGTCACATGTGGAATGCTTTTCACGATATCATGTTCTTCATCAAGATAATCATCCTTATTTATGCTTGTATGCTTATAAATGCTTGAGTGTCCAGTGGTATGGATACTCAGGGAGTTTAGCATCAGGCAGGTTTGCCACAATAAATTTCCACAATCTGGCTGACTTCATGAGATCTTGACTAAGATTTCCAATCAAAACAATGAAGAATGCTCAATCTCTGTTGTCATAGATAGTTGATAACAAATAACATAGTGCTCTTCAACCTGACAGCCGTCAGGTGTACATCGTATTGATTGATTGATATCCTTTATTAGTCCCAAAACTGGGAAATTGAAATTTCCCACCCATATACTACATACAAAAACATCAATTAGTCCACAATTATTACAAGTTGAACGTAATAATGGCACAGGTCAGAATTATACATACAGCACATAAACATTTGATTGTGTATGTACCCTAACATTTTGAACAGTCCGTCATCCAAATAGAGGCATAATGGATATGTGGCATCGCAGTGTAGGCCGTGCCGCCGGGCCTGCTTGGAACAGTAGGGAGGGAGGGAGGAGTATGGATAAGGGGCGGGGGCATGCCGGTGTGTGTGCAGGTTGGTAGGTTGTATCAAAGTCTGTCTGTGTGTGCATGTAGGATCCAGAGGAGTCCTTGAGATGGGAGAAGTAAGAAACAACAAGTTGAAGGCCAGCCAGCTAGTGAGACTCTTCTGGAGGAAAACAAGGGCAGTTGGCCTTCGCCAGCTGATAAGATTTTAATGTTTGGGTTTAGAGCAGAGGAGCACATTCCAATCTTGCTTCTCTCAGTCCATCCAATTGTACTTAGTAATTTTTGTACTGGTCCTCAACCATGAATCTTCCTCTGCAAAGTGGTCAATTTCTCCATGATGGTTTTATTTTCACGTTTCAGTTCAATAATTAACGCAGTCTGAGTTTGCAACGCTTTGCCCAACTCACTAATCATGACGGGCAGATGTGAGAATCCAATCCTGGCGGCAGCCGTCTTGCCAATTTGGTGGTATATGAGAGCACCTCCTAATCCGGGTAGAAGGAGCCCCCCAACCTGAAACCCAAATAAGTAGAGATCCTCGATGTCTTCAACGGAGAGTGGCGCCAAGCACGCAAAACGCCAACTCGCCCAGGCATCAAGAACATAGCTCGCAGGGTGGGTTCCGTCCGGGCAGGCATGTTTCCCCGCACTTGATTTCCTTGCTAAAAAAATGGTGTCAATAGCGTTGAGAGACCAGTTAATCAATTCCATGTTGAATTTGCAGTTCGAGGAATCCACAGCCGAGTGGAGATAGGGCTTGCTGAATAGAGACAAAACACTGAATAGAGAGGAGAGACGAGAAAAGCGACCGCCCTCGCCAAGGTCCCAAGCAGAATTATGTAGACTGTACAGTTCAGTCTACATAAAGCATCTCTTCCCAGAAGAGCAATAGGAGTATGTTCCGACACCAATATAGGTATTGTAATGTTTTGATTTTTAAAGTGGAGCTCAACCGGTTTTGTGAAGGGGATCAGCTGTTTCACACCCTCAAACCCAATTGTCTGTACAAATTTGCCCAACATGGGGAGATGTATAGCATCTTTAGACTGGTTAAAGGTGAAAACAGCTCCACTGTCAACCATCACTTTCACTCACTCACTCATTTTCCATCACGTTATCCTCCACTGAGGGTCACGGGGGGGTTTTGGGGGGTCCACAATTATAACATGCTTCTGAAACTGACTAAAAACTGGGATTGATCTTCCTTTCCCTAAGACTCCTCGTACTCTTCCTCTCCATACTTGTGGCTGGGCAAAAATTGGTTGTGGTTGCTCTTGGAACCAAATCTGTTTTTGTTGTGGCTGTAGCTGTTCTAGTTGAGACTGGCTCTGCATGATCACAGCCTGTGTTTTCTCCTTCTTTTCTTTTTTGATATAACTCAATCTGATCTGTGTAGACACCCTTTGTCATTCTTCCAAGTCCAACCACTTCTGCTAGTTTGCTTCTCACTGGTATGGGCAGCCCATCCTGTATCTTGGCTCGCAGGATTGACTGATCCATCTGATTCAAGTCTGGGTCATTTCGTGTGACATTTCTCCACATTTGATGTGCTCTTGCCACATAAGCCCGTTGGTTTTCCTGTTGTCCCAGCAGGTCAATAAGAATATTGCCAGGGTGTACGTTAGTGGGAAATGTTTCTTTCAATGCTCTCCACATCTGACCTCTGTTTGCAGCAAACAGTTCTGGATCATTCACTGCGGTCTTTACATATCGATTATGTTCTGCTTTCTCTAGAATTTCTTCCATGGCTGGGAGTCCAAGAAGACTAGCCAGAAGCCTCTTAATATCTCCTATAGCAGGCTTCTCTACCAGATTCTCACCCAACTTTGAAATCCATGGACGTGCTCCATCTTGAAGAATTGGTAACTTTTCAATTATGTCTAACATGTCTGTATTCTGCCAGGGCTTATACTCCAAATTCTGCCCTCGGACTATCACTGGGGTCATCTCTTTCTCTGCTCTTTTATGCAGATTATACCTTGAACTGTCCTTCTTAGGAGTTTTCTCTGTATCTCTTTTTCTGTTATCTAGTGCCTGAAGGTTTTCATCCAGATACCTTTGGTTTTCTATACTGGTGGCCTGTTCCAATTCAGCACAACATTGATCTTTTCTTGCTTCAACATTCCACAAAGCCTGCTGTATCTCCTGATCTTTGGATGTAGACGAGGTAAAATGTCTAGGAAATAGAGGATATTCCCATTCAGAGTCGTCACTGTCTCCAGTCCCACCCTCACTGGTACTGTCATCCTCTGACTCTATCTTCCTTGATGTTTGCTTTCTTTTTTCTCAGCTTTTGCCAGTATCCGTTTAGTTGTTGGATCATACCCCCTCGATAGCCTCTTCTCTTCGTGTGTCTTTCTTCTCTTAACTTTGGAACTGGGATACATTACTATGGTTGTTTTAGCCTTCCCTGTCTCTATTATTTGGTTCTTATCATTTTCAATATGGTAGCCGCCTTCCTGACTGATCACGGGGAGCTGGGGATAAATATTAGCATACTCAGTGCCTTTCTCATAAGGTGGAGGACTCTTGACTGAGAATATGTTCAGAAAAGATGAATTAACCTCTGCCAGTAGCTTCCCTGCCTGTAATAATTTCTTCCCTTCATTTTCAAAAAACTGTAAGACACCACGCTCTGTCCCACACTTTTCTTTGCATCTCTGTCCCTGCTTCCCTTTGTTCTGCTCCGCCTTATAAGTAGACACAAGTACCTGCATCGTTTTATGTCTGGGTTAAGGGTCCCCTCCTCTGGCCACCGTTTACACCAGAATACCTTAACACCACCGTCAATCAAAAAGAAAAGTAGTAATAAATTTGTCAACCTCAGGAGAAATCATTAAATCCACTTGGATCAGAATGAATCATACACAGACAATGAAACCAACCAATAGCAACCCAGACTAGCCTCTAAATCAAATAATCATGATATAAATATCAATTCAAACCAGATCCTAATCAAACCAGCAACATTACATGAATTGATACTATTTTTTTAGATGGTCAGTCAGTTGCCAAACTTCCCTTTTAATGATTTGAAATATGCAATATCTCATGTGTGGAGAAAGTATGAGTATGTGAGAATGACACTATCCATAAACAAGTGAAAAATAAAAATGAAATTAATGTATGTACTGTATGTGTAAATATAAATGTTGGGTTATAAAATGTGTAGATAAATCCCACTAGCTGTTGATGTAGGACACGCTGGCAATATCGCTGGCAGGCCTCAGTTGGTGTGAGGAGTGTCTAGCTGTTCCCTGCATCTGCCCCTTGTAAGACCCCATCTCACACACAATCCTTTTTCTCATATTAAACTCCCATACCCAACAAATGATTAAAAAAGAAGAAAACAAAACTTTAGTTATTCACTTCAAACCATGTATAATTCAAAAATGATTAACACTTAATATTCCATGCTCTTATTATCTGCATCCTTAAAAATGCTTATAAACTAATCCAAGTTGTCTTGAATCATAAATTAA
The DNA here is from genome assembly GCA_016785285.1 of Brachirus orientalis. Lineage (NCBI taxonomy): Eukaryota > Metazoa > Chordata > Actinopteri > Pleuronectiformes > Soleidae > Brachirus > Brachirus orientalis. The sequence goes on from JAFBJR010000181.1 coordinate 141,834, forward strand.
TAATCAATAAAAGAGATAATCAACCCCAACTTTCCATAAAATTCAACTTAAAACCATCACTATTTAGTTAAATTTTGACCATATTTATTTTTAAGCAAAGGAAACATTAACTAATTATAGTAATAAACCCTTTAAAAACTAAAATATATTATTGTATATATCAATGCCTTCTACTCATATGTGGATGTACTATACTCATGGCCACTAGAGGTCCCCCTCATGGACTAAAGGTTATAAGTATGCATAAAAACATTCCCGCTTTGAGGATGTGGTCAAAGCAGGAACCAGTATTAATTAAGACTGTCCAACTTGACGCAAAACCCTTCAGTTTTAAATACCAACTTATCAGCCAACATTTTGGGTCATTTGATTTATACCATCAAGTACTTTTAAACGGAATGCACACCAAACAATTAATGATTTTGCTTTTGTTGATCAGCCTCTCTCTATATATTTTTATTGATTCAGCCTCTATATATACTGCACAGCACTTTCTATCCAGTCTTCTCCACTCTTCCTGTTTTTTGTTTTTTTTCAATGCTGTCTTTCCATAGGAGCCAATGGTTCAAATTAAGCATGAATTTAAGCATGAAATTAAGCATGAATGGGGACACAGTTGGGCATATTTAATTAAGATTACAGACGTGTTGTCTGTACTGTCTTTGTATTATTCTTTCTTCCTCACATTACAGGCTTAGTGAGCATGATTTGCATGTTGGTCATACAGGGTGGGCACGTGAATGTCGGTCAGCCAAACCCCTTGTGGATCCCAGCTGCTTCTCTTCTGGCACCATGGTGATGACTACAGCTTTTCAGATGCTGGTGGGATACTGACACTGGCATGACAGGACAACAAAACCCGCCAAAAGGTGGCAGCTAAAGCTCTACTGCTTTAAATCTGAGGAAAAAGATGATTGTTTTTCATGAAAACATATGCCCAGCAAGACAGAAAATAAAATACAAAACAAAAAGAGTAAACTGTTACCACATAATCAGTAACAGTAAAACAACCAGTTCTGATTACTCCTTCAATTTCACTTTTACACCAAAATAGTTTATTTTTTGGTGTAACACTATTTCAGAATGTTACATCTATTTAATTTTTACTTTAACTCTAACAGAGAATTTAGTCTTAAAATGGCTCATTCAGTGTTACTTTATCACTTCAAATTTTATAGTGTACTCAAGAGTAAAATGGGCTGGTACAACACATTGGACAACATGGTGCAAAAGACTGTATAGACTCATATGTAATCATCCACTTCACAGAATGAGCCAGAATGATGCTTGTGTTTCTGCTTCTGCTTGGAAGATTGACTCATGATCCTTTCTCCAGGAGTGCCTTCAGGAATGAGTTGGATATGTTTCTTAGTATTAACCAAATTCATACATCACCCTCATTCTTTAATTTCTGCCAAAGCGCCACACATTTTTTAAAACACTAAAATGATTATATACAGGTTATAGCAGATTTGTCAATTTGTAATTTACATTTGGCTCCGAAAAAGAACACAACCAAACCCAATCCAGTCTCCAGGAGACCCTTCCCAAAACATTATCAACCCCACCAAATTTTCAGAAATAGGTTTACTGTATATGAGGAAAGGTCATTACCTACCTCACACATGCACACACTCTACAGAATGACAGAAAATGTGGACATGTAAAATGTGCACTAGTCCAAGCTGTACCTTTCCCCATCATAAATACACACCAACGCTATAAACAGTATTTAGGTTAAGGTTTCTTATGCAGGCTTTAACGTGTTTGTAAGATACAGAACAATCTGGTTTCAATCATAATTCCAGTCAAACTACTCAAGCAAATACATCAGTTTGAGTTTTCAATGTTCTTTTGACACATTAATAACAATAGAAAAGTTATTAGACCTGGCCAAACTAAAAGAAAATTGTGATTTTACCTACTAAAAAAGTAGAAACAGGTAAATAAAAGGGGAATGAAATAAAGACTAGTAGATAAATTTGTTTTAAATCTAATTTTGGGATGGCATGCCTAAGAGCCCAAAATGACTATTAATCTGAGAATGCACAGGGTCAAATCAGTAGCAGCTTATCACTGAATTGCCTGTACAGAAATGGACTATATATATATCTATATATATATACAAATAAACTGGTAAAATCAATGTCTCATACTGGGTTGAAAGCCAAAGAGTGAAAATGGCTTCTTAAAAATGGACAGAGAAGCGTCCTGTCTAATATGTAAAGGAAGATCATTCCACGATCTAGGTGCAGCAATAGAAAAAGCTCTGTTCCATTTCCATTTCCATGGCGGGCCAAGACCATTTAAGGATTTAAAAGCAAATAGAATAATTTTAAAATGAACTCTAAAGTGCACAGGCAGCCAGTGAAGTGAGGCTAAAATGGGTGTTATGTGTTCCCTCTTATGTGTTCCAGTTAAAAGACGCGCAGCAGCATTTTGAACAAGCTGAAGACGTAAGAGGGCCGACTGGCTTACTCCAAAGTAAAGTGCATTGCAGTAATCCAGGCGAGATGTGATAAAGGCATGGATTACTGAAAGTGCTGTTTTGAAAGAATATGTTTAACCTTCAATAACTTTCTCAAGTGAAAAACGATGGACTAATATCGCTGTCCATGTTATAACCCAGATTTGTGATTGTGCCCCAACGGGCCCAGGTCAACAGGAGGGGACTCACAGGAGCTATTTTGTCCACCTTCTTGCATGTCTCCTCAACACATGCAAGAAGTGAATTGATAAAGTAGGCGTCCTTGCGCATTGGGGAACATAAATCTGGCTGTCAACAGTGGAAGGAGATACCATGTTTCCTAAGGATGGACTCCAAAGGAAGTAAATACAGAGAAAAAAGCAGGGGCCCTAAATCCCTGCATGACAGGGAAGCAGAGGAGGATTCGAACCAGCAACCTGTACATACAAAGTTCTTAGGAAGTCTTCGAAGTACTCCTGCCAATGAACCACAATGCCCCGAGTCGAGGTCAGCAGCACCCCATCTCCACTGTACACAGTGTTGACAGTGCACTGCTTCCCCTTCCTGAGACGCCGGCTGGTTGACCAGAATCTTCTTGAAGCCATCTGGAAATCGTTCTCCATGGTCTCACCGAACTCCTCCCATGTCCGTGTTTTTGCCCCAGCGACCACCAAAGCTGCCTCCGGAGTCCTACAGGTCAAAAAGGCTAAAATAGGACTCCTTCTTCAACTTGACGACATCCCTAACCGCCGGAGTCCACCGGAGTTTGAGGGTTACCCACATGACAGGCACCGACCACCTTGCTGCAACTCCAGTCAGCCGCCTCAACAATGGAGGCGCGAAACACCCTACCTCACTCTTCTCTCCATTTCTCCTTGCTCTTTAAATTTACCTTTTCATTATCTGTTCAACTTTCTCCCTGACTCCCCCCTCTTTCTCACTCTCTCTCTCTCTGGATTTCTTAATAATTAATTATGCCATAATTATAAATTTTCAAAATTCAAAACCAATTAAGTTGTTTCCCCAACATTCTTTAATCACTGTATATATATTATAATATTATATATATTTCAAGTAGACCATTACCACATTTTTTGCACCTCATCCATCACAGACACTTATTCCCTCCCTTGTTTTGTGTTTTTTACATCTACTTTTTGTACTTTCTATTTCTATTTCCCAGTATGTGCCGCTCTCTGCCCTCTTAATTGCCCCACCAGGATAGATAAAGTTTTCTTAATCTGAATCTACAACAGTTAGATCTGTTTCTAACTGTTGAGTTTATGGTAAGATTTAAACATGGTGCAAAATTCTGTGGGTGACTGGTTCCTACAGATGAGTCATGATGATTGTTGCATATTTTTTTGAGGTTTTGAGAAACAGTGAGGAAGTCCCTGGAGTCTGAGATGAATTAAGTAAAACAGATGCAACACACAATAAACAGCCTGATGCAACCTCCAGGGTTCAAGATCAGTCTTCAAGGTGACACTTACAGTATAATCTGGCAAATGACCTTGAACATATTTATTTACAATCAGGAAGATAAACTCTCTTTGGAGTTTACCTACTCCCAGCTCCAACATTATCTGTATTTTAATTTGCACGAAGCTTTGATTGGCTTCTTTTTGGCATGGACATAACGGCTTTCTCTCAGAAACTACCTCAATCTGTACAATAACATGTTCTTCTGACAACTGGACTTTCAATGATATCAATGGCTGTAGTCTATGGTTATAATAAATCATATTTTATAACACTAAAGACTGAGCCTGATTTAGATAGGTCCCCGGGGGGTAATTTGATCCCCTGTGATGATAGATAATGAGACTCTCACCCATAAACTCCCCTAACCGGCGTGTAGGAAAACCAGCTGCAATGCCTCATTTGTCCAGGGGGAGGAGCTGTGATTGAGCCCTGCTCTTAAACCCATGGTCTAAACCAGAGTTTATGCTAGAATATTTTTATTTCCAAATCCTGACCCTGCACACCAAGAGCCAGACTTATTTTTAAATAGATCCGTGATTAAAAACAACAAATACACGCATATAAACCCCCACGCAAGCTAAGGCTCTCTAGTTTCCAATGACAGAATGAACATTCCACAAAGTGTAAAGTAGGAAGATGAAAATCAATCAAATTATTACAAACTAAATAAAAAATGAACAATGAAAAATTGCTGGTATGAATTAACCAGCAATACACTATACTTCAAGTTTAGACAACTACTAAATATAAGACAATAAGTGTAATATATGAATATTTGCTTTTTGCAAAATCAAAGTTTTCCAAGTCTTTACAACTTCTGAGCCTCATTAGGATTCTCACTTTCCCAACAATTAAGTCTGAACAAATTTTTAATGACCTGTAATTCCTTGGAATTAATCCAAATCCCGCCTGTGTGAGCCTACATCACTTTCACTGCTCTACTCCACAAACATCACGGTTTTCTTAATTTTATTAACAATTAAATAACTGTTACATTATTCATGGTGCTGCTAGTGCACATACAGTTCATGACATACAGTACATCAGTCCGTCAGCAGAGAAGAATGGAATCAACGCTCTGTGAACAAGAAATCATTGACAACAGGAGCGAGCTCTGAACTCGTCTTCCTTTCTTTATCTAATAGTGTTAAGTTTGTCAATGCAAAGTGCATTACTGGATAGTTGTGTATAAGGTTTGATGCTAGAGTCGCACCATCTACATTTTGGCTCTCAGGGTAATTTGTGAGACAATGGGAGACCAGCTGCAGATCAATAGGCCATTGAGCTGCAACAAAAAGTTGAGCTATGACAATGCTAATAAAGTGTTGGGACGGGCTTGTTGCCTAAAGCATCCAAGGCTGGTAATCAATTATAATTCTTCCTCTTTAGATTAAAACTCCATGATCAAATAGTGACCAAATATTTGCCTAATATTGTCTCAGAAGCAAAGTAGGAAATAGTAATGGATTATTTGGACAAAGTCATGCAAAATAGTTTCAAGTGTAGCACATATTCAAACTTCTCATTGTCATTTAAAGTCTCATTGCTGAGGTAAAAAGATCAGTCTCTTAAAAATGCAAGTCTCCTTCACAAACAAAGACATTGGAGGATCACTGAAAATTAAGAAGCCAATATTATAATTTTAAAAACAACTGTCGTCGGATGTTAAATTGGTGTTGATTAGAGTACATGAATGAAATAATAAAAATAAGGATCACATTTTTAGCAGTAATATCATGATTTATGAAGATTATTTAGCAGATCACTTTGTGTGACATGGTGCTTTTTAATTATTGCAGCTGGCTTCAGTCTCATTTTGCTGTACAGGCTTCATGCTATTATGACCACTTCCCTATAAAATAGGACTTGTCATGTCTGGTCTGAGTTGCTCCTGTGTTGCCACCGTTTATGTTTGTTTTTTGTATTCCTTGGGAGTGCTGCTCTGTTCTTTTCCAGGAGTCTGGGTGACAGGTGAGGCGGGACTCCAACCAGCACAGCTGCTCCTCATTTCCCAATCAGTACCCGCATTATTTAAACCCGGATTTCCTGTGTCTCCTCGTCAGCGCGTCTTCTCTACCCAGTCTGGTAACCTCGTCAAGCCGCCCTGCCTCGTGTTCTTTCTCTAGCGTTTTTGTAACAGTGTTCCTAATTTTTTGATTCCCTCCTAATGGTCGCCTTTTTGTTTTTTCCCTCTAGTTACCCTGTGTTTCCTGAGCTCCGCCTCACCAGCCGGCCAGACTCAGCATCTTTAGTTGTTTATGGACTGGTTCTACTTTTGTTTTCGTTACATTAAATTGACTTTGTTACCCCCTTTATTCTGTCTCCACTCTCGGTCCTTTTCCTAGTTTAACGATTAGCCCCAAATCGTGACAAGACTGCTGTGGTTAGTGTTATTTCAACACCATAGTGACATTAGACAGCTCTTCTGCACTTTGAATGAGTGCTGTCCATGTTTCTGATCATGCTCACCATTGTTCTCACTACTTTACTAATACAAACGCCAAAGTAAAATCAAAGTTTCTGGTTAATTATATAACTTGTTAAATCATCAGAATTACTGTGGGCTACTGTGTGTGAGAGAAGCGTCTGTTGGTCGTTTTTTGTAACATGCCCAGGAAAAATAGGGGGGTTACTCCAGAAAGTGGAAGTGGCAAGTGGCTGGGAGTTGGCTAGCAGACAGGTGGCTTTCAGGTGGAAGGGGAACTTTTGATTGGCTCCCACTGTACATCAGTACATCAGCATTAAAACATGGATAAAACAAGATATATACAAAAGATTAAAAAATATTTTGAAACAGAACAAAATGTACAGTATGTGTATATATATACAATATGATATATATATATATATATATATATATATATATATATATATATACACACATACATATATTGCATGACCCCTCTTTGTCAGTGATAAATATTCTCTCAATCAATGGTGTTATTCAGGAAACCATGGCAATGGCAAAAAGGAATGAATTCATTAATCAAAAATACTTACCAACGAAACAGCATCAGGAGGCAGAAAACAAAACCAGAAAAAAACAAAAAAAAAAAAAAACACAAAGCAGCTTCTGTTTATCAGCACAGCTCAGTGGGAAGTGGGAAAGGTGGGTTATTTTGAGGGTCCTTCGGGAAAACGTGAACAGAATGGTGTGGAGTATGTTTCTGTATATATACGCACCCACATGTCTGCGCCATTATGGATTGCCTTTAATGATAGGTTGACAATTTACTGCAATAAATCTTCAACACAGAAAAAGGAAGGAGAAAAAAAAACTACATGCAAGCATCAGCATCAGTTGGATTGATTCCTCGGTCCATCCCAGTTGGCTCTGTCAGAGAGAAATCAGGGTAGACACTTCATCCCTGGAGAAGAAAAACTACTGCCAATGGTCATGTGGATGGTGTTTATGCATCCACTTAGCAAACAGCAAATGGTCCCACTTAAGAAGGAAAGGGACGTTGTTGTACTTAGGCACATTTAAAAGATAGTTCGTGACAGTTTCCTTAAAGAAAAACATATTTTCCTGCAAACTTAATGTAGTTGTCTCATAGTGGCAATAAACTTTTTTATGATTATCTGAAGTACAGTCAAAAGCTCCAGAGGCCATGATCCCCATCACCACACTCATTATGTTCATATCTGCAATATAGGACTTTCTGTCACTGACTATATTCCTTCAACTTTCCAAAATCAAACAACCCAAATATGATGAGTATTTTAGGGCATTTACTCCCAAGGTCACCTTTTTTTATACTTTAAATAATAGTAATAATAATAACATTTGTGACTGGATGTAAAATCCACATACACAAAGTCAGCGATTAAGGGAATTTGTCAAGGCTTTTTAAAGAAATAGCTTTAAGATACATTTATATAGATAGTATTTTTTAGGTATACATATCCACGGTGTGTTATATACAGTACAGTGGACAGTGATCACTGTGCTGCCTGTTTGGAGAGGGACACAGAAGAAGTGGAACAAAATTTACAACTTGTTTGATGTGAATGGGGACAGCAGAGAAAATGAATTACAGCTAGAGTTTGGCAATATTTCAATAAAAGTTCTTCAGTCGTAATTTAAGAGTGGCAACAGATTATGATATAATGTTCACGCTCTGCACATACATATGTTGCAGAGCATGCACAACACAACACATCAGTTTGAATGTTTCCATATTCTGAAATGTTTTAACAGTTGATTGTTCATTGTTTCCTGTCCAAGTATTAAATCACAGTTTATTAAAATGTCACCTTAGAACAGAAATCACTCTTTAAGTCAAATAACATTTGTCATGACAATAACCTTTTTGATCATGGTCATAGAGCTAGTTGTAGCCCTATACATGAAAGCCTGACTGTAAAAAAGGAGAAATAAATTATATATATATATATATATTAAATATTTTCAGTTTTACCATGTTTTTTGGGGATATTGAAAAACAATGGCTAACTTAAGTTCAAATTTTGTTGATATTTTTCATTTGGGGCCTTGTAACAACACTTTTTCTCTGCTGTCCCCAGTTCATGAATTCTTCTCACAGTTTTTGTAGCATTAGATGTGAGGGTCTAAGGGTAGAGGTTGTCACTTGGTGTACAGATTGTAAAGCTCTTCAAGTGGGCTATAGAAATAAAATAAAATTTACTTGATTTAATTAAACTCAAGGACTGTTGAACCACTAAATTTATATCCAGGCCTTTATATCATCAAGACCACTAAGAAATGGATGGATGGAATAGGTTGTTTTTTTTTATTTTATTTTATTTTATTTATTTATTTATTTTTAAGATGCACACAAAGCTGACAATTAACAGTGGAATGCAATGCTGTGCCTAAACTTTTTTCATCAATGTGTAAGTTCGAATGTAAGATTATTAGGGCCTGGTTTCCGGTCCCTGGTTAAGTCTTTTGTCAGACAGAGTTCCTGAAAACGCACCTGCAACTCATCTACTCATCAGCCTGCTGGTTATAATCCCTGGTTCCTGGTTCTACAGTCAACAGTGTGTTAAGCAGCAACATGGTGCAAACTTTGATTGAAGAACCTCTGCCTTTTTTTCGGCTGAGTTTATCTGTAAATCATAACAATAATTCAAACCTAACCTAACCTTTTTGTTTGTTAAAATCAACGAAGAACACAATAAAAAAATGCCAGTTTAAAATTAACCAATTTAGGTAGTTCTTACCTAAACTACTGGGTAAATATTGGACTAACCTCAAGCTAATTTAACCCAGTAAAATAGGTTGTTTTTTAAACAGATGGGTTAACTATTCATCCCAGGTGATGGGTTATTTTTACTACAGTGCTGGGTTAATTGGACCACATAAATTGGTTATTTACAACCCCAATTTAATTCAAAATGAGCTAATATTTGTCATGAAATGGTAAAATGTCTCAGTTTCAACATCTGATATGCTGTTGACGTTGCATTGAGAATAAAACATGGGTTCATGAGATGTGCAAATGATTGCATTCTATTTTGATTTACATTTTACACACTCTCCAGTTTTTCTGGAATTCGGGGTGTAGTTTGTCCAAATGTTGCTTGCTTCATATTACCTGGAATTTTGAGTTATACTACTTTGTACTTGTACTAAAAACATTGTATTTGTATTGTATTTAAAATCTTAGTAGAAATACTGGCATATTACGAAATATGAACATACTTCTAAAAGATCATAACACACTTTCACAATGTTGGGATTGTAGAAATATATTTATTTAAAGTCATTTATAAAATCATTAATTAAACACATTAAAAGCAAAACTGCCCTTAACTTCAATATAAGGAATGTCTATCTTTGCATCTTTTAAACACTTAACTGTCCATATTACTTGTTGCTTGACAGGCTTCAGTCTTGACAGGTGTCTTATTAATTAAAGGCACCAATGTTTGAAATTCACTCACTCACTCACTCACTCACTCACTCACTCACTCATTTTCTACCACTTTATCCTCCACATGAGGGTTGCGGCTGGAGATGGTGCCTAACTCCAGGTGACGTAGGGCGAGAGGTGGGTTATCCACTCTCACATTCAGTGTTTGAAATTGTTTGGATTAAAAAATGCAAGAGATAACAGTTCATTTATCTATTAATGACATGCAGTATCTCTTTGATATCAGAAGGAGAGAAGACGAATTCCCTGCACAAGAGTAATGCCAATAAAAGGTTCCATTCCTTGTTTTCCATGGGGATCAAGTCACCTATCACTGTCAAGAAGTATCCTAAGTTGGCACCACATTTGAGCTGCTGACGGCCGCAAAGAGCAATCAAGATCTTTTTCATCATTCTTCTCATAGTGGGTGTCTTACCCTTATCTCAGAAGCCATAATCAAAGTATGATACGCTGTAGGTAAGCTTGTCAAACATTGATGGTTTGTTCAGTGAATTTAACACAAGTTTCGACTTCGTATAGCACTACACCTTCCAATACATCATGCATGATGCCAGGTGCTATAGTGTCTGTTATATGATTAAAAAGACAAGTCATTTAAGATGCTGGCTCTGAGGGGTTGTCTGTGTAAAAGTACACTATCTTCCAATATCTATCTATAACTATCTGCCCCTTCAAGACATTTCTACTTGCCCTGCACCATCAACTAACTTCAGTGTAGCCAAGAATGGCATAGTATGAACCCAAATTATCCTACACCACCGGATGACTGTGATTTTAACTGAACCTTTAAAGGTGGGAGTAGGGCAAAGGACCCACTGCAGGGACCCTGGTTTGATCCCCCCTGCAGCCCATCCTCCCCTCTTGCTCCCCCCCTTCATCCTTCACTGTCCTGTCCATTAAAGGCAAAAAATATGAAAAAAAAAAAAAGATTTAGAAAGTTGGGAGCATCAACCATGATGCCATCTCTCTCCAGACAATTAATCTCTTCCACAATAGGGTGCAGAACAGCACCAATACTGTAGAACTTTGCATCATCTGTTTTGTACAAATGTCTGGTGGCAAACTTTTCAGAATGAAATATATAAATCCTAGCTTGGGAATATAGGTCTACGATCCAAGAGGATTGACAGTTCCACAGTCGTCATTATATAGCAGGTGTGGGATTGAATCCTCTTTCAAGAACAGTGGATGCACTCAAAAAAAGAATTCATTGAATGAACATGATTTTACCGGATTGCCCAATGATGCTTCCTTTTTAGAGGGGGGTAAAGGGCGAGATACAGTAGATAAAGTTCTGGGAATTAATATACTATTCACCCCATGTCAGTTTCTTTTCGATCTAACTCCTGAAGGCCTGTATACTAGAGACCTAAAGCACTTGTTACATATACTCTTGATGACTGCTAGGAAAATGGTGACAATAAAATAGATGAATCCACAGCCACCTACAGTGGCACAGTGGAAACAGAAGCTGAGGGAGGTGTATGGAATGGAGGCATTAACTGCTCAATTACAGCTGAGGTCTGATGTCTATGAGGAGGTGGCTACCTATAGCAAGATACTTCTCTAATTGAGGGGAATCCCACAGTAGGCTGGAGTGTCTTGTCTTGTCCACTTTATTTACAGTATTTTATTCATTTATTATTTTTCACTCATTAGTACTATCCAGCTCTTTGAGCCCCAGGGCTCTTGTTTTGTTTTTTTCCTGTCTTTAGCACTGTCATACATAACGTGTGATGTTGTCAAGGATTGTTTGTGTTTCTCCTTAAAAAAAAAAAAAAAACATTTGAAAAAAAAAAAAAAGAACATGATTTTACCGTGGCACCTAAATTCCAGCTTAAGTTAATCCAATATGTCTTGACTTTGCTATTTGCACATTTGTGCACAACACATATTTTCACCTCTCAGTGTGAATTACAATTGATTGTGTCAGCCATATTCATTTCAATCATGTTGAATGAATTAATAAATATTCCATAACACTTATTTCAGTCGTATTGGTTACATTATTTCTCTGTTTGTTGATAGTAATTGTATTCCTTTCTTTCAAGTCACAAACACGAAAAACATGCAAATCAACAATCGATTTTATTAAACATTAAAACATTTAAAAAAACATCTTTAAAACCACCCTCCATACTGAATTATGCAATGCAATTCAATGCTCTTTAGTGCTGAAAATATAATTACAACTGACATAGCTATACGCTTATTTTAGTTGTTGTACTTGTTTTATCTGATTCTGATAAACATATGACATACTTTTTCCTGCTTGGCTACCCTTTTTATTAGTCAGCAAATAGCAATGTTCATTAGAATAATCTAGTGCTGGGTTGAAAATCATATCAATAATCCAATTAAAATATTGAAAGTGTAACCTTACAGATTGAGCAGTGTATTATATTTGGATGTGGACCAGTCAGCTGTTTGGCACAACATGCTTACATTTCCCAACCTTCAAAAGGTTTTTCAACATTTTACAATTTCCTCCAAATGGAACTTAGGGCTGCAACAAAAGCCCTAATGGAATTTGAAATAGAGACAAACAAATTAGCTAGGGTTATTAACCCGGAAACCCATTCTAATGCTTGCAAATAATCCAGAAAAAATAATACACATAAATATATATATATAATAAAATAATAATAAATATATATTTGTTTTTTAACTTAAACTTAGAAATCAATTAAATATACTCCATCTTAACAACTCACAGAAAAAAAATAAAGTGTATCCTTACAGGTATTATATGTACTTGGATATGGACCAGTGAACTGCTTGATAGAACATGGATGCATGCCAACAGGCAGTGTTGCCTTCAGAAGGTTTTAAAACAATTTAATTTTTTTCCAAATGGAACTTAGGGCTGCAACAATAAATCACTTACAATATTAAACCAATTATTTTGATAATAGATTTTTTTAAAATTAAAACCAGTTCAGATTTTTCTGCTCCTTGAATGTGAATATTTTTATATAATATAATTTTGGGTTTTGGGAAACAACATATTCCAGTCCAAACAAATAAATTATTAATCAAGTAGGAAAATAAATAGTTGCAGCTCTAATGAAATTTAAAATGAGAGCCCACAATTCATTGAAACTGAACTGAACCAGAATTGAATAATTAAATTAAAATAAATAAATAAAAAAAACTGCAGTGGATACAATAGTACTAAATGGACAATGACTTCTCTTCAGTCTTCAAGTGCATTTCTCCAGGAGTTTGTTGTTAAGGCACTGTGCCTTGGAGGAAAATCTCTTCCCATCCAGATTCAGAAGAACTTTTTTGCAGCACCTCAAAAGTGCATTTCAGTTCTGTTGGGTAGCTCAGGTTCAAACAGTATATGAGTCCAAATAATAAAGCACAAGCAATCCCAGTATTTGCCAAATGACTGAGCACCTCCACACCTTCAATAAAGATGCCAATGTCTTCAGGTTCATCTTCAGGCTCTACACCCTCCTTCCGAATGACAAATACTCCCATCACTGTTTGCACCATGGCAGCGGTGGCCTCTCTGTCCGTGTTCTGTGGAAAAATTTACATGAATTCGATTTCTACACTGTGTAATAAATACATATGAAAAACCAATACATACATATAAAATGTTTACCGTGAAAAAAAAAAACACTTCAATATTCAAATGTTGCTAACTGGCTGCTAAAAACCAAGGTAATAAAGTATCACCTGTTGATTCACTTTAACTGTTCAGTAAGTCTTCTTTAACTTGTTTTCACCCAATTTGTTATTTACGTCCCTGGAAAGTAAATACACTTTCTCCTCTAAATACATCATGTGCGACAAAATAGTGGCTGAGGATGCGTGGAAAAAGATTACAGGTAAGTTGGAGTAAAGAATAATACGTTTATTTCCAGTCATCTTTTCAAGATTCTTGGTTCTAAAAATGGGAGCCACAGTAACACAGTAACTCCTATCAAATGCTGACCAGAATAGTACGTGAGCATGCATGTAACAGCTCTAATAGACATGCCTCCAGCATCTCTGCTGAGAATGAAAATGAAGTTCGTATGATTTAAAACACAACCTTTTCACTCACTCAAATTTGATAAGGTAGCAAGTAAACTGACAAGCCACTAAAGTGCAAAACTCACCACATAGTTTTTTCACATAGTCTTCATTCAGATATACGCACAGGGCCCTCAGGATGCATTCGCGTCCTTTATCTATAGTATCGTTCTGCAGAAAAAGGGAATTCTTCCGCATTTTTGGCAACATTTTGAAAAACGAACTTCACACTTAATAACAAATTTAAAGTTTTAGTCTGTGGAGCCCCCAGGTCAACATCTGCACACATTGTCAACCAGGCACAGGGTGGCTTCTAAATTCAACCAAAACATTTTTTTGTAATTCTGCCCATTGTGTGTATAGGGAATCACATTCACAGAGCCACCATGAGAAGGTACATAATACATTTCATGGGCACAATTTAACACAAACCTTGGCCATGTCCACCATGATGCCTTTTATTTCTTTTCCAGCTGCTCCCCCTTTACAACGAAACATCTCCATCAAGTGGGGAGAGTTGATATACGCAGGAACTTAGCGATCTGAAAAACATAACCAATGCCCGTGTAACTCACCATAATAGAATATCACAGCAAAACAACACCAAAAAGACACTTGATCACTTTTATTAGCAAAGAAGTTAAACTAGTCAGTACTGCTATATTTTATCTTTCCGTTCTGGTTTGTGCACAAAAAAGGCCATACTTGAGCACTACATTTTACCTCTTTCTTAGTAAACAATGCTGGCCATCTGCTCATGAAGTCTGCAACTAATGGCTGTCCTTGAAGTATTTCTTGCCTTCTGTATGAGAAAGTCGTCTCCATTTTCATTGTCACAATATGGACATTGTGTCTCTTCTTGCTCTCAGAAAGAAGTTCAATTCTATCCTTTTCAAGACTCTGAGTAGATTCTCCTTTCGGATGTGCTGGACAGTAATTAACTTCTGCCCTTCTGGGCCTTTTCAAATTTAAGGCTGCCAAAGACTTGTCTTGCTTCTTGGTTTTACATGAATTTATAGCCCCCTCAGTGCATCCTAGCCCTCTTAGCTTGGTCTGGAAATTGGCCATCTTATACTTTAAGCTAATCTTCCACCCATAACAGCCATTAAAGGACCCCTGCTCCCTCAGACAAGGATGCTTTTTCACCAAAGCCTCTGCAACATCGTTCAGATCATCGTCAGTTGGGTAGGTTTTGAATTTAATAATTTCTTCAGACAGTCGTTCAAGAATGAGAGATTTCAGTTTCAGTGAAGGGTTCGAGTAAACCCCTTTGGCAAGGAACTCAGAATTAGCTTTTTCAAGCTGCAGTTCAGCCTCAAAGTTGAAAGGAGGGACTATGAGAACACTTGGCCAAACCCAGTGCCTTGTAGACGTTGATGAACCTGGAGACGAAGCAGGCTCTGTATCATCTGTGTCACCCGAGGAGATTGATGATGATGACTCTGTGGGGTTTTGGTATGCTCTGGGCTCAAGTGTCATTGTATCTGTTGCAACCAGGCGTAGGGGTAAACCTGATCGCAACTAGAGTGTGGAGACTCTCTTCCCAACTCCCAACAAAACCAGCAGTATCTCACTAAACAAACCATTTTAAAGGTTTATTAAGAACAAGTACACAAATGTCTGCTGGCAGTCTGGCTGAGAGTGGTTAAAGGGAAGTCCACTGCAGCTCGGATGATCAGGCCTCTAATATTGGATCCTCCTGTGCAGGACCAATCAGCTCTCAGGATCCACCTAGATACTCACATACATCATTCATTCAAACATGCACACCTGCAACCCATCACACACACTCGAATGCAGACTCATACATACAAGGAAAAAGGAACACACAATCCTGGGGTTGTAACAGTATCATTGTCTGTAGAATGCAAGTAAACCACTTTCACAGTTGCTTTGTCGCTTATTACGGAAATCGACAGGTTTACAAGCTAATTTCCAAAATCTGCATCTTGATATTGAAGCCAAAAATCTGGCTGCAGTCCAAAATTTGCCTTAATGGACTGATACAATTCCTCCAAGGAGTCTGGTAATCCTGCCTGCAAAGTTAACTTCCTGGCATCATCTTTTCCAAGGATTATTCACAGTCTTAAAGGCAATGCCATTGTGGAGACCTGAAATGAGGAAAAACAAAAATGCATTTGAACGCAATGACACTCGTCCTCCATGAACCAAGGAATGTAGCTCTGCTGCAGCAGAGGCTGCCTCTGTGAAACACAAACCATCCTTTAAAATACATGACATCAATATTTTTGTGTAGTTTATTGTTGTATGTTTGTATTGTCTTGTATTACTGCATATTGTAAGAAAAAAAAACCACAGCAACATGCTCCTAACATGCACTAAGAACTACAGTCCAACGTCATGCTATAGTTTGAGCTAAATGCCGACCAAGGATATTGCTAAAGATAACGTAACCACTCAATTATCAGCAAACACGTCCTGACACGAACCAAACACAGCGCGCACAAACACAGAAGCGATTTAATTAATTAATTAATAATGAAATAAATGCAATTAATTAATTCAAAGAGGAAAATGCAAGTTTTAGATGCACACGCCGTGTGTGTTAATACATGACGCTATGGCGTCTTGATAGTTGATAGTTGAGAAGGCAAGTCTACAGACGCATCTCATACATTTCAAACAACTACTTTTTAATCATTCATCGTGTAAAATGGAAAGAGTTCATGAATATATTAAAGATATACTTACACTTACAATCAAGGATTACAACCGATTCTGCGCAGACGAAACCTGCAAGCTCAGGGTCACGCTGATTACCTGATTAATAATATTGGTAACCTCCATGTTAAACCCAGTCACGTCTTCTCTCCCTCTTTTTTGGTACTTGCCTGTAGGAGAGACTGAGGCGGGACAGAGGAGTACTTTTGTCAGGCTGCGCCCCCTGCACTGTGCATGAAACTGGACACATCCCCTTGTCCCCTTATTTATTATACATTTATATAATAAAAACCATAGCTACAATATGTGTATATATATATATATATAAATGGATTTTAGCCAGACTGTCTACTGTATAAGACCACAGCTGGCACATTAGCATCAGCTGGCACTCATGCTAATGACACCATTCACAAACACATCTTGCTTCAAAATAAAGGTACTTGAGCATTTGAATTCTCTTATTTCATTAATTCTTTAAATGTTTTACTGACGGATGTGCAGCTTCATACTTGAGCGTCCTTGTATTTAGTATAGAGGAATTTTATCCAGCCCATGATCTCAAGTTGACTCTAGCTCAGCTAAACTGAGAACTAGAGCTAAAATGAGCACCTCAGAAACAGGAAAGTTGCGTCAGAATGTGATTTTATTGTTTTTCACAAGAGCCGGTTTAAATACTGATGAGATTATAACTGTGATACAAAGTTACTGTCAGTCCAGAACAAACGTTTTAGCTTGACACTTTCACATAACAGGGTGATTCCAGACGCAAATGGTTCATCAAAGCCATCTCCACATCTTCAGTCTGCCGCAGACCCACATAAACCAATCAAAGAAAACTTTGTGAAAAACACTTGTGTCTGTTCTTGCTTGAGAGGGAGTCACAGTGAAAACTCGTTGGCCAGAAAAGGAAATCATCTTCATCTACTTCTTTTTCGTACCTTAACTTAACTAATATTTATACTTCTCAGCATTGCTTATGGTGCTAGACTTAGACTGCAGGATGTGTTATTTGCATCAGGCAAATAACACCTACCTTACATGCTTATCAGTTTAACACAGGTTTCAAAATAAATGTCGTTACAAAATAAAACTATGTAAAATGCAAACTATAACTAAAATAAATGTGTATGTAAAGAAATGGGCAACTATATAATTGCAACAGTTACAAATAGCTTTTAACTAAGAAACACAGTCAGACATGTAATGATAGTAATCCTTGTGCTGTGTATGGACCCAGAATTACGGACTGTCCGGTCAGACATAAAAATATTAACAAAGTTTATTTACAAGAAGAAAACAAATGATCAAGCCAAGGGAATAAACTAAGGGCGAGGGGACACTAGCTGGCTCCTCCGGAGGGAAAAACTAGGGAAAAAAAGAGAAAATAATTAATCACCACAAATACTATAAAATTGAAATGAAAAAAAAAATAAATTAGAGCGAGAAATACGAGTAAGGGAGTGAACATGTGAGTTACCGCGGTACTGTACATGACGCGCTGACACCCGCCGTTGCCAAACCCAAGGTATATAAAGGGAAGAGGGATAATCTGAAGATGAGCTGCAGGTGCGAGTAGGAGGCTCCGCCCGGCTGACCAGTCAAGTCTCCTTAAAACAAACAGAGCCTCACAGGAAGTAACAACAGTGACAAAAATAAAGGGCAGGACCCTGACAAGACGTTTATTTTTGAAATAGTCACAAGCATTTTAAAATGTGAATGCTATGCATGTTGCATGTAAAGATGGGTCAATTTGGTAGCTTTACTAAAACAAACAAACAAAAAAAAAACTTATTTAAGACTGTATGCTTGTTTAATTCTGGTCAGTCTGGTCCACTGGGAAAAAATAAAGTTGCACTTCTGATTTAGAGTACTATTTTAAAGTATGTTTTATGGTTTTCCAATGTCAAACTTAATGTAAAACAAAGCACCTGCAGATCCAGAGCAGGTGAGCAGGGCCTACTCACTCTGTGTGAACAGACACACTTGAGATGCCGTCATGCATGACACATGCATCCACTGTGAAACTGGCTTAAGGTCCAAACGACCGCAGACATTTTAATCCATAGCACAAACACAGAGAAAAAACTGAGGGAAAAAAAAAAAAAAACTATACAACCCAGAAATAATTTTCCTGCTGTGCAGTTCCACAAATTCCCTCAAACACAAAAAACATGAGCTCAATTGCACACTGTAACATGTCAGTTGTGTCATTCACGAACAAAAGCACACCAGTACTGAAAGCCAAAATGACAGTGAGCCAGCACCTCTATCACAGAGCCAAGGAAAAATGACACCAGCACTGTGGCACTCATACTCCAGCACATGCTGTGTCACTGGCTGTGAAATTACTTCATCCTCTGCTTTGCCCGAGGAAGACAGTCGACCTGAGTGAAAGTGCTGGACTCCTTTTGAAGACAGAGAGCTGTGATTTTTAGTGTTGAATTTTAAAACCGCCGTGTCTTTTCTGGGGACTCGCCACTGATCATATTCAGAAGGTTATGCGGGAGCAGTGGGGAAAGGATATGGGGAGCAGAGGGCACTGTTTGGCCACTGAACCCTCTGTGCTCAAGCTTATTTGAGACAGGAATGCTGTGAAATAGCCCATCTCATTACAGCTAAGCCCCTGTCAAAAAGGTATGCTCCAGCACATGCAGATAAAAAGCTGTCTGCCTGATACCACTACTCCCTGACTGAGCTGAGGAACCAAAGCAAATCCCATCCATAGACACAGATTTTAAACTTGGAAGGTCATTTTTTTATAAATGTCGAACAGCAGTGAAATGATGAAGCAATGCTTTCCTTAACCTTTGTTAATTAATAAGAAGTTCAAATTCGAGTTAAATAGCTTGACAGCTCTCACTAATCTAGAATGTGTGCTCAGTGAAATGAGTCTCTCAGTCTTGTGGATTTTCAAGTGACAAACACTATATCCAATCAAGAGCCAGAACTCCACAAAGCGGCAGTCCTCTCTGCTCATTTTATACTCTTTTGCAGACATATTAAAATGTATAGTAGAACCAGCCCTTCACCTGGCAACCCTGTGGTTACAAGCCAAGTCCCCTATACAGTTCACATTCAACGAGAGACACCAAATTCTGTTGTATGTCAAAGTCTATTCTATTCTAAGCCAAACATAACAACATACTGATCTCTTGGACAAGGCCATTCCAACCACTGCTAGAGTTTTTATGCACGACTTTAGTCTTTACTCAGATGTAAAGTAGTTTTTAGTAAAAAAACAACAGCTGTTGATGAACATGATATTTTCCAGCTCTTGAGAGTTTCTATTTAGATCTTTGACTCAAACATACACAGCTCCTAAGCAGAGATATTCATGAATACATTTAGATGGGCCATATTTTCAAACCAATCTGGATCTTGGCACAGAAGAAAAAGCCACTCACAGACTCTGAAACTGTCAAAGTCTGCATGCTTGCTGCAGTGGCTGAGATGATAAATGACGACAAAATTAAAATGAGTGTGACATCTGCTATAAAAACTGTACCACTGTCAGACACTTCAAACAATAACAGGTTTAAAATTCTTGCTAAAGATGTGTAAACACTGTTAGAAGACCGGAAGAAAGCAGATGTCATGTCTATAGCAGTGGTTGAGTCCACAGACAATCGTGTGATAGAAGTGTACATACAATTGTGTACATTCACCTTTTTTTGACAGCAAATGCTTCAGTGAGGAGCTACTCGGCTTACTGCCATTAGGGCACACAACTGGCAAGATAATATTTGATAAAATTTCAACTTTTTATAAAAATAATGGTTCGGATAAGAAGCATGTGTGTGGGCTTGAGGCAGATGGGGCTCCATCCATGGCCAGAAAGGTGAGTGTTTTGGCAGCACTTTGATCTGCTGTTGAACCTCGAATGATGGCATTACACTGCATTGTCCATCAAATGGTGTTGTGTGCAAATCAAATATTTCATTGCTAATACTGTGCAATATTTTGTGTTTTATGCAGTGTCCAAGCCAGATGTGACTAAAATATACTTTTTACCAAAGGGAAATATGCTATTACTAATACTGTGCATAAATTTGTGTCAGATGTTACGAAAATATTGAAACAATTAATAAGCATTAGGTGTTTTTCAATACACATTTGTTATAAACTTGCTGCTCATCAGTCACTGGTAAGGTGCGGCCCAGCTAAATTCCTTGGTTTGCAAATATGGCCCAACTAAATTTGTAATTAAATAGCCCTGGTATACGGTAAAAATAAGGCTGTTCTCTGTAGTAATATACTGATGTGGTACATTATATGCAAATAACTTTGCTCCAGATGTTTTGAGGCTTGTCTGTTTGGTGTATTGTAAGTGGCTGATTTGTGGCACTGGTGTAGTAATGGCTTTCTTCTGGTGACTCAACCACGCAGCCCATTTTTCTTCGACTGCCTCCTTATTGTGTATCTTGAAACAGCCACACCTGTCATGAGTCTGCTCTGCCTCCCCCCTTTTTCCTCCTCCTCTGCCGTGATTGTGCAATCTACTCACCTGCGCTGGAGCGCACCTGCCAGTGATTTCCTCATCAAACTCCTGCCTACTTATACTCCTGGCTTTTCTGACTTATCGCCAGTTCGATGTCGACTCTCCATGGGGTAACGTGTATCGTCATGCCCTCTGTAAATGTCTTGCCATACTTTATACCTCAGACTCATTTTGATCTCCCTCTTGTTTAAAAACTCCCCGCTGTCTCCATTTGTTCCTGTGCCGTGTTCCGCTGTTTTGAAATCCACTGTCTGCCTGTTGTCTCGTTGTTGCACTATTGGACTGTGTTCACTGCCGCCAGAGCGGTTACCCTGTCTGTGCTCCTCTGCACTGTGCCTCTCCTCCTCGGACAAGCTCCAGCACTATTCTGGAGCTTGTCCGAGGTCTCACATAGCAGTGGACTTCATCACCGGCCTCCCCCCCCTCCAAAGGTAACCAAGTGATATTAACCACCGTCGACAGATTTTCTAAGGCTGTCCACTTTGTCGCTCTGCCTAAACTTCCTTCTGCCCTAGAGACTGCAGATCTTCTTATCACTCACGTTTTCAGGCTTCATGGCATCCCACGAGACATCATATCTGACCGAGGTCCACAGTGCTCATCCCAGGTCTGGAAGGCATTTTATCTGGCTTTGGGCGCTAATCCAAGTATCTCTTCAGGATATCACCCACAGTCCAACAGCCAGACGGAGTGGGCCAACCAGGACTTGGAGGCGGCACTCCGATGTGTCACGCTCCGCAACCCATCATCCCGGTCGTCACAGCTGGCCTGGGTGGAATACGCTCATGACTCCCTCATCTGCCACAGATATGACCCCCTTTATGGCCAGCTGTGGCTTCAAACCCCCCTTATTTTTGTCACAGCAGGAGGAATTGGTGGTGCCCTCTGTGCAGCATCACCTCAGGCGCTGCCGTCAGGATTGGAGGAAAGCCCGGGCTGCACTTCTGCGTACTGCTGCTAGGAATCAATGTATAGCTGTCCGTCACCAATCCCCTAGCCCCCACTTTAAGTCCGTGACAGTACCACTTTTTTTTCAGGGAGTCCTGTATGTCAGCTGAAGTTTGTGGTTTTCTTCTTTGCATCCCAAACAATTTCCCCTTGTTGGTCTACCTGACTGTGGTCCGTAAGTCCACGCAGATCTTTTGGTGATTCTTTTGCTTTCCCCATGGCTTGGAATCCAGCAACATCAGTGTAGCACTGGAGGGAAAATGCAGGGGTTTGTCAGGAGCCCAGAAACTCACTGAATTTGTATTCACACACACACATGCTGCTCATGTACATTTAGGGGCTCCATACAAACAGCCTGGACTGCGATTTTTTTTTTTTATATTATTATTTTTCAGTCCATGGAAACATGGCATTGTTCCATTCTGTCTATTGATAGTGTATGTAGTGTTTTAGCAAATGGTTTGCTAACTATTTGGGACAAAACAAATTTCACCAGAATGGAATGGGTTGATAGTAGCATAATATAACAGTGTAAAAGTCATGGACAGTCAAACAGTCAAATTGCTGAGTTATAAGGATATCCGGGTGTGTTTTCATGTTGTGATGGAACAAAGAAATGATTACCCTTTTCCTAGTCCTGACCAGGGGTGTCAGCCAAAATCACCATGTGATAATACCTTCAAACATCTCTATAAATGTTAAGTAATATAAGCTTCTATGTTTTTGTACAATGGCAACACAGGAATCTGGTGGCAGGATTTGAAGAGAAGAATATTTTCTATTCCTCATCAGCACATACAGTAGTAAAGGTTATCTATACAACAGCAACACAGTGAAAATGCTCCCAAAAATCTTGACAGTTGAGAATAAATTTGTTTCCTCACACTGACTGCACTTTTGAGCACCATGTTCTCCTACTCTCCAGTCACCCTGACACCTACTCTGCATTTACTGATGACACACTGCAGTTGGTCTAGGCTCTGGATGATTGGCTCAGACCTGTAGCCACTTTACTTGCAAAGATAAAATGGCAGAGTCTGAAGTGTCAGGGAGATATAGAGAGGGTGCAGAGAAAAGTGTGAGTGTCAGCATGAAACAGAGACTGTTTTGGCTGAGGAATCTTTATGATCCGTGTTCAGCTGTTTAATAGTGCACAGGACCAGGCTACTGAAATGCACATGAAAGCTGAGAGAAAAGCCCAGGGGCCTGGACAGCTTAGTCTGCATCCCTCACAGTCCAAATGTCACACAGCCTATGAAAGCATCTGATGCTCAACTGCAGTAAATCAGTGCTGTGCTGTAAAATTAAACGTACAGTAAATACTATGGCTCTGTTCTGTGTTAACTGAAATATTGGGAGAGCTGAATGTCAAAAAATCAGATGCCTCTATTTACTTTTCCCCATATTGTGGGACTTAATAATGGCTATTTTTTAAACAATTAATAATTAGCCTGATGCACAATAATTCCATTGAAGCTGTACTTCACTATACCTGCTCACAGCAAATAACAAACATTATTTTCATCTTTAAATGCATGTAATGTAATTTCTGCAGAGGGTATCTCTCAATCAAAACAATAACAAATAATCTAAATTTATCATTTCAAGAAGCTGCTATGTATCACGAGAACTGTCTTCTTGTCTTATAATATATAACATTAGTCTCATCAGTTTTAGATATTTTAATGTAAAAATGTTACTTATTATATCTCTGTCTTCAGCTGTCTGATTTTTGTCCCGCTGACCAGCGCTTTGACCCAAGGTTCACTGCTGGTATTCATGCAAATCTAAGAATAATTTCTAACAGTCTCTGGCCTCAACAGCCAGTCTAATCAGGCCAGTCAATCTAAACCTAACCTTAAAAGGAAGCCCTGTTGTGAAACCACTGCTGTTTGGACTAATCATCATCCTAAAAGGAAGGAAGGAACTACTAACAGTGTAAGCCAATTGTTTCTAGCACTGAACTTTTTTTGTAACAGCTGTCGGTGATCTCTGCCACACCTTTTGATGTATTTCTCTTTCCGTCTGTGGGCTGCAAGTCCTTGAATCATTTACATTTGCCAAAAGTCAGTCATGGCAATCAGTAGCCATTACTTGTCAAACTTGTCAACCAATCATTGGGTAGAACTTTGGTGCTGCGTAAACAAGGTGGCCACACCTAATAGTCCATTTTGTTGGTTCACACCAGATGTAAATTTGATACATTGCTTGATTTTTCATCTGGTTCCATTCTTGGTCACAAAGGCAAATCTCAAACGCACGATAAATTCAGTCAGACAACTCATGTTTGAATGTTAGACTGTTTGTTGCATCAGAATACAATGGTTTATGTTTTGGGTGTACGTGAGGCATGTCGTATGGACACTAAAACTGCAGCTCAAGTTGACTGCCTGAACTAGTTTGCCAACTTGCATTATTTGTGAACCAGAGTGACGTGATCTGCCCTGCTGCTCTGGTGATGAACAGCACCCTGAATGCTAGTGGCTAGTGGATGGGTGCAGCCTAAGTGTTATCAACTTAGTAAGGAGTGGAGAGGAACACTGAAAAGTCAGAACAGAGTCAGAGGACATACAGTATGCCATTAAATTGCGTCTATCCTCCAGGTCGATGAGGCACCAACTCTTCCCTCTCCAAAGGTAAGCTAGTGCATTTAGCCAAACTAGCATCATTAGCACAGACTGCACAAAACCACCAACTTGCCCACTGTTTCTCGGACGCACGATGTTGCCAAGTTGTGGCAAAATCTTAATAAGACCATGGTGAGTGTAGACATAGAGACATAAGAGCAGCAGCAGTCTAAGTTTTATTCTTCTTGCAAGAGGAACAGACAACACAGAGCATCCAGGCAGTCTGTGCAGTAGTTAAAGGGAAACGAGTCAATGTTTGGGTTTTATCACAAACAGCCCACCCCACAACACTGTGGGCAGTGAAAAAAAATAAAAATAAATAAATAAAATAATAACAATAAAAGACATAAGAGAAAATGCAAGGGCTTTTTGTGGAGGCAAGCTAAATCAGAAGAATTAAAATAAAAGAAAAATAATAAAAAACAATAGATGAATATCTTCAACCCAGAATCTGTACTGATTCTACTGCAGTGAATTGAAATAAAACATGATTATGAGACCTCTGGCACAGGGAATGATGCAACAACCACAGAGAGCAAGGAAAGCAATAGCCACACTTATGCTGGTTAGGAGAGATAAAATCAGTTTTCCATTTACCAAACATTGAATCAAACCATCCAGTGATGCTGGTATCCACACCAGAATTTTCTGCAAGTTCATCGCAGAGGTATCGTAGTCCCTCAAGTGCCTTAGTCACTGATCCATAAGGGGCTGTGTTGTTAGGAATGAAAGTACAGCATGAATCATCAAACATGACACACACAACTAGTCTTTCAGCCAAAACCATGTCTAGGGCCATTCTGTTTTGCCAGGTTATCAAAATGGTGGGAGCCAACTGTTCAGCTAAACCATCAACTGCATCATGTGTATGATTAATGAAATGGTTGTAGTAAATGTAATTAATCCAATCTACATTTTTGTTAATGTACACCAAAAGCATAGCAGTGATTCAAAGCCTGCTGCAATCTGATTTCTAGCTTTATATTCATCTGGAACACCACAGGGAACACCAATGGCATCTATATAAACCCCTTCATCAAATGAGCCTAAGGGAGTAGTACTAGGTTTAGTTCGACTGTGAGAGGAGTGAGTGTAAATGGTCCCTGTGGAAATGGCCATGATAAGCATTACAAGAGTGCAGGTGCTGGTCCAGTTGAATGGAAAAGTTTGCATCATTTGCCTGCGGTGACTGCAGGCCCACCAGATGTCTGCACGTGGCTGGGTGATGTGGAAGAGGAGAGTGTCATTGGGGCACTTAACAGTGGTCATCTCAACTCCACTGGTTTTGCTCCTCAGGGTGGCGGTACCATTGCGATGGATGGACAAGGTAAGACTACACAGGGGAAAGTTTCCTTGATGCATGTTGCCGTTGGTCCGTTCTCTGTAGAAGCATTCATAGCTCCCCTTGCCATATTGGTAAAGAGGGGGGAAGCACCTCTCCTGACAGGTGGCAAGAGAAGGTTGAGGTTAGTGCAGTTTCCATCCTGAGTGAATTTGAAATTGAACATCTTCAATATGCAATCAAGACCTCCTGGAGAAGAGGTGGAGTTGAGTGGTAATGATGTAGTAATCATGGTGGGTTTAGCTGCAAAACTGTGGCATGGTGCTGAGCAGTGAATCTGACCCACTGAAGCCACTTGTTTCCATTTTTCATGTCAGTCTCATAATAGATGGGGTCTTTAATATCAAACAGAGCATCAGCAGGTTCCCATTGTGGCTGTGTTGTTGATGAGATTGCGGTGATTAGTTCTGAGACCAGATTTGGTGGATCCTGTACACATATTTTAAACTCCAGGTACATATCAATCCCTTGTCTGTCAATCCCCCATAATATGTACCTGCATCCTTGGGTTGTGGATCATTCAGTATGATGGTCATCTTCATTAATTCTACCCGTGTGGGAGAAGATTGTCCATCGGCCAGTGCTATGAAAATTTCTTCTGCAATGGCTGGCATGTATCCAGGTGGCTCTTTCCAGCGAATGCCAGCGCATCTGGATGACAATGGAGCTTTACAAACAACACAGTTCCAGCACGGCTCCATATAGCACAGTTTGACTCTACTCAGTTTGGTTTCAGGCACTTCTTTTTCCATTACTATAGTACCTCCTACACATGGGTGAGGTAGTCGTAGCACAGCTGCATGAACTGCAGTGACGTCATTTTAAATGCAACGCAGACAGAAACTAGTGACGAGCAAAGCAGTTCTTTCCCGTGTACTGAATCAGTCAGGGTCCGTTTCCTGCCTTTTATTTTGGCTTAGTTACTTATTTCCTGTGGAGCTCTTTCTGTTGTGTTTTCAGGAAAGTTGACCGGGTGGTCAGGTGGAGCCTCCAACCTTGCACCTGCAACCTATTTCCTGATCACCACAAAGCCTTCTTAAGCCTTGTTCTTGGCACTGGCAGGTGTCAGCGCATCTCACTCAGTACCGCGGTAACTCGCATGATCAGATTTATGTTTTCTCCAGGATCTGTTTATTTGTATTTTTGACAATTTGCTTTTCTCCTTTTTTCCTAGTTTCCCTCCAAAGGACTCTGCTCGGCAAGTCAGCCAGTCCCTCCTCACCTTTAGTTTAATCCATGGCTTGTTTATTTTTTGTTCCTTTTTGTGTGAATAAAATAATTATCTTTTAATATTCGACCGGACATCCGCTTATTTTTGGGGTTCATACAAACTGTAGATTAAATCATCACAGTACGTGCTGACCAAGAAACAGAGATTATGGACCCAGCGTTGAATATTTCTTGCATGACCGGAGCACAGACTCCATCTGACACAGTCACTGAACTAAAATACAGTGGAAGAGTTTGTGATGCAGCTCACATTTGCCGGCTTTTGGCTACGCTCTTTCTAAATACAGAGTCCTCTGTTAAATATTGAGATTTTAGAAATTTCCATGTTAAATGTTGGAGATTACGTTTTCAAGATTTTTTAATCTTTTTAACTGATCTACGTTTTGGCATTGTTCAGTTTGATTTCTGTGACAGATTAGTATTGGCTCAGCTCACTTTGAACCTCGACAGAGCAGGTACTACAAAAAAGTACCAGGTACTAAGAAATAGTACCAGCTACTTTTGGTAGTGAACAAAAAACACAATTCAAGTCAAGCCATGCTGTGCCAAGCTCTGCTAGAACTGTGTAGTGGAAAAGCACCTGATTTTTTTTCTAAATATACTACCATGAGCACTGTCACTTTACACTGTAAATAATAATAAATTATTCAGTGTTGTAACACAATTTTCACTCTCCATTCATGTTTTATGTTGCACCCCTCGGCCGGGCGTAACAGGTCCATAAACTAAACGACCTGAGATATTGCACACCAATCAAAAACAGGATTGTGAAGAAAATACCACCACCGGGAAAGCAGACAGCCACCTAGGCCCACAGCACCTGTCCAACAGAAAGAGACAAATCAACAAAACAAAATTAACAAAATAATCTTCAAATTAAATAGGTAATATTCTAACAAGAAAATGAAGCAATATTGAATTGAAATAAAGCAATATTCCAATGAAATAATGAAACCAACCCAACTAATCCCAAAATGAACAGATTTAGCAAATAACATAAATTAAACAAAAACTAATCTTAATCTAGAAAGAAATATACCAAAGCAAAGTTAACAGCAAATTGTAAAACAGACTTCCTTTTCAAATGATTTGCACATGTGGTACACCCACAAATTGTACAACAGGCCCTACCTCTGACCTGCTCAAAGAGGAAACACTAAAGGCTGAACCGGGACCAGGAAAATGAACAGAGCCAAAACGGTCTATCCCACTCTGCCAATCTGCAGCGCGGCCCCAAGGACAACTGGAGGATATAATCCCTGAAGGTTATGGTGCAACCACACTTGCAGATACAAGACTGCAGAACAGCCTCCCAGGCACCACCAGACCACTATCGGCCACACATGGGCAGACTATGCCACAAAACCATTCAGGATGCAATTGCCATGGGAGAGAGGAAGCAGTCCACAAAACATTATCAATAAAATTAGTCTCCAATGAACTAATTGTTAGTTACATCATCATAGGCTGTTAGTTAGCTCATGTCCCAAACAACCTCAAGGTAAATTGAAAAGCTGGTAGCTAAAGCAAAGCCAGTTAGTAATCATGTTATTTATTATTCAATTAGTTAACTAATTGCATAATAATTGCATTCCTAATAATTAGTAGTAATCAAATTATATAAAATATCAATTTAATGCGGGCCTTGTTATATTCAACACACTTATTTAAATTCATGTTAAATGTGTTCAATTTTAGTAAATATTAATAGCTAGATCACAATGATCTTGGTCAATATGAGATTGTGTGTAGTCCAATTCAGGGCCCACTTGCAATGCCACCAAGAGCCACCAGTGGGTCAAGGTACATGCTAAAGCATGGATACCCGAGTGAGCCTGTCAGAAACTGAGGAGTCTTGTCAGGTTGAACAGGGTTCAGTTACGTCAACTGGCATGGTAATTTACAGTTCTCTTATTGGAATGGAGAATAAAAAGGATGAATACAAATTGTGGTTATTTAATTGCTTCACTGAATGTACGGTGTAAATTTTTAATAAATAGATATATAACGAGTAAAAATAAGTGACAATAATAATGGTGGAAACTAAGTAATTGGCCAAGTGGTTCTGTTTAGGAAGCGGCTTTTTCCTCCACAATTCAAAATAAACCATGATGGTTGGATTTTGTAAATAGTGCAGTGGTTGCAGTTCAATGAGAGTCAATATAAAAGAACTGACTGTCATTAGTGGTAAACCTGAAATTAATTAGGCAATGATGTGACTAATTGTGGTCTAGGAAAGAGACTTCAAATTACATAATTTTCATTCAATTTACGAAAGTTTAAAATAGATACAAAAATACTTAATGATTTAGAGATATGTCTTTAAAAAAAACAAAAGAAGAAGCCAAATGTAACCTGCATAAAAAAAAAAAACAGGTCACTAACCCTGTATATATCATATAGATACTCTCAGTGCGCTTCCTGGTGTTTCCCCCGTGAGTGTTCGTGTTTCCCTGGTATCCTGTGAAGAAGCCTGCTACCGTGTGTGATGCAATTTCCTCTAAAACGCGAGGCAAACAGTAGCAGACAGCCACGGATAGATGGAAACAGATGTCCGCAAGCAGACCAGGTAGTTACAGACA
The DNA here is from genome assembly GCA_016785285.1 of Brachirus orientalis. NCBI lineage: Eukaryota > Metazoa > Chordata > Actinopteri > Pleuronectiformes > Soleidae > Brachirus > Brachirus orientalis. Next base: position 171,624 of record JAFBJR010000181.1, read on the forward strand.
GATCCCCGTTTCGTCCTGATAAGTTGTGAACCGAGGAGGATAACCCCCTTTATGTGAATTTATGATTGATGACCCTCTGGTGAGTCAGTTAGCCGGCTGTTTGCTATCTGCTCTGAAGAAAAAGAATGCACATATTGTGCTATTAACTGGGTTTAAGTTGGTCTGTGTTACGTAATAGATGTCATAAGATGTTTTCCAATGTTTTCCATGACTTTCGTGCATTTTATATTGTAGTTTATTGCTTGAGAAAAGACCGCAAGCATTTATGCTAATGCTAATTGCGACATGATATGCTAACCATGCAAGTTGCTCATTGCTTTATTGTTTGATGTACTTAGCTCATGCTAATTGCTAGGTTAAAGCTAAGTTAACATGTTTTGCAATGAGAGGATGCTTTTCATTTATTTTTTTATGCCATTTGAGTTACTACATTTTGTATTATTAACCATTGCAATGGGTAACACTGGCATTAAGGTGTGGTATAGTTGATGTTTGATTGAGAAATTGCACTATGGTGGATTAAAATAGTTTAAAATTGATGATATAAGTAGAGGTTAAAAATAGTACTATTTATGGTAATCCAAGAATTGATTATTTATAATTCATTTCAGTGTGTATATGTATTTCCTTGATGCTTGGTAATATATCATCATGTAATAGTTCTAGGCATGTAATAATCATGCCTAGAAAGAACCTAGGCATGATTATTACATGCCTAGGAAACTGAGACAGAATCAGATGAACATCCTTATGGATGGACATCCATAATGGACATCGTATTTTGTTTTATTGTATTTTGTGGGCCTTATTTTGGTATATGAAAGTAGAGCTAAGCTGTCAATGTTATTATTTGTTGTACATTGATATTAAAGTGTCACCTGTTGGAAATTAATGGAAATTAAACCAACACCCACCTATCGGACCTAGAGTGATGTGATGTCTCCTTAACCTGTTAGTCAGGACCAAAGGTGCTACACAAACACTGCACATTCTGGAAGGCCCTTGTCAACATAGTGCTGTAAGTCTAATCACATCTAGTGTTAACATATATCAAACTGTGGACACTGACTCCCTCTTGATCCCGCAGCTGTCATTTCAATCATTTGTCCTATCAGACTTGATTCTCAACCTACTGTATTGTATCCAGTGTAAAGTCCCTAAGGTAAAATACTCAATCACTTTCACTACTCCCTCCATCCTATATTATTGTTCCTCATATTGTCCTCTTCTCTGCTTCCAGCATTCTCAGGTAAGCTTACATTCCTGGCTCCAACAAAGAAAAACACAGGCGCCAGAGATGGGTGCTGGCACTCAAACATGGCAGTTAGCTCCCTCTTTGACTGGATGTCAACTCATTATTACATTACTGCAGTGGCAGGCTCCCCTGGTATCAATGCACACACGCTCACACAACAGAGTGCTGAGTCATGCTGTATGTCGGATAGATTTAGTTTGTTCATGTTAATGATAATGGCTCATTGCAGACACAAGTTAATTATGGAGTTCCACAAAGCTCAGTCTTGGGTGTATACTTTTTACCTTATATAAGTTTCCTTTAGGGAACAATATTAGAAAGCACAACATCTATTATGCAGATGATGAACAGCTTTGTTTATCAATGAGGCCGGAAGAAATAAATCAGGTTGTTAAACTACAGGAATTGCTTAAAGACATTATGTCCTGGATTACCTGTAACTTTCTACTTTTAAACTCAGACAAAACTGAGCTCATTATACTCGGCTCCAAACACCTTAGAGATAAACTTTAGATGACATCACCCTGGTGTCCAGTTCCACTGTAAGGAACTTTATTGTTATTTTTGACCAGGATATATCATTTGATTTACATATTAAACAAATTTCCAGAACCGCATTCTTCCACCTGCAGAACATTATGAAAATTAGAAACATTTTATCCCTGAAGGAAGCTGAAAGACTAGTTCATGCTTTTGTTACATCAAGATTAGATTATTGTAACTATCTGGATGTTCCAGTAGGCCTGTTAAAACCCTCCAGTTAATTCAAAATGCTGCAGCACGAGCTCTGACAGGATGTGAGAGACCACCACTCCAGTGTTGGTTTCTCTACACTGGCTTCCTGTACAGTTTAGAATTCAATTTAAAATCCTTCTCCTCATACAAATACTTAATGATCAGGCCCCATCATATATTAAAGAATTAGTTTTATTATCAGCCTAGATTTTTGCCCAAAACACAGGCTTACTTGTAATTCCCAGAGTCCATAAGACTAGAATGGCAGGCACAGCCTTCAGTTACCATGCTCCTCTCCTGTGGAACCAGCTCCCAGTGTTGGTTCGGGAGGTTGACACTCTCTCTGTATTTAAGGTTAAGCTTAAAACCTTTCTTTTTAAGAAAGCTTAGTTATGCTGCTATATGCTGGGGGATTTCCTGTGGTGCACTTACATTCACTCTCTCTCACACTCACTCGCTCACAGTCAGGGTATGATTATGACGTCATTATGTGTGATTAAAAGTTCATCAGTGCAATTTCTTATCAATAATCTCTGCTGCTGCTTGTATAAATGACACTGTAGTTCTATAAACATGACATAACTGATTCTAAACTTGATACAACTTTTGTATATTTGCTCCTGGTCTCTCTCTCTTCACTCTCTCCCTCCCCTCCCTCTCTTTCTCCTGTCCCATTTCTGTCCCCCACCTCTCCTCTGTCACCCATTTTCCTCTCACTCCAATCGGTCGAGGCAGATGACCGCACATCTTTGAGTCTGGTTCTGTCAGAGATTTCTTCCTGTTAAAAGGGAGTTTTATTCTCTCCACTGGCGCTTAGTGCTTGCTCATTGTATGAACTGTTGGGCTTATTTTCTCTCTTCAATATTGTAAAGATTTTGGCCTTACCATGTAAAGTGCCTTGAAATAATGAATGTTTTTGGTGCTGTACAAACAAAATTGAATTGAATTGTACAGAACTTTACTGGTGAAGCTGCTGTCACTAAAACACTATAAATGTAAAGTCAAAAGTCTAACAGTGAAGTAATTATTGACAAAAACACAGTCTTTAAAATTTTCATTTTTCCTATTTTAAATAGAATTACTTTTTGTAAAGTGGCTCAGTTGGCCAGAAAATGTTAATTTGTGGGTTCCTGCAAATAAATATTGACTTGCAATAAAATAAGCTGTGTTGGTAGTTGCCTGTGTCATAGTTGAAGCATCTTTAGATTTAAACAATGGACAATAGCGAATTTTATGTCACATTATTCAGTAATGCACTGGCACTGTCACAGTTTAGAGTCTGAGAGGGCTGGACCCAGATGCAAGCACGGCCGAGGCGCCAGGAAGTTTCAACAGTTTTATTGACAGTGCAAATAGAATGTGCTGGGGTGAGGGATTCCTTGGAGGAGGGAGGGGAGGCGGTGCAGGCGCTTGTCCGTGGAAGGAGGGTGCAGTGCGGGCAGTACACTGAGGGGTAACCGCTCCTGCGGCAGTGAGCTCGGTCCCGATCAGTGCAGCGGTGTGGCACACAGCAAACAGCAGACAGTGAATCCAAGCAACGATGAACGACACAGGCAAAACGGGGGCAGCCAGGCTCCTAGTAAAAGGAGATGGGAGTTAGTGCAAGGCAGGCGAAGAGACAGAACTAGAACTGAGGCCAAGACATACACGTTACCATACGGAGTGTAGACAACGAACAGGAGTACAAGTAGGAGGGAGCCTGATGATGAAATCACCCGCAGGTGCGCTCCAGCGCAGGTGAGTGGAATGACGAATCACAGCGGAGGAGGGGAAGGCGAGCTAGAGCAGGACCATGACAGGCACATATATATCCAAATAACAAGATATGGCACTATAGGAAGAAATTGGCAAAACCAGTTGTTTTTAGTGAGACATGCAAGGTTGGTATATATATTTATTTATTTAATTATTTTATTTTTTTTATTTTTTTTTCTGGCACCAAGGGAACTGCTATAACATTTAAAGGAAGATTAGCATAAATACTGGGGTTTAAGCCAGAAGTTGAAAATTTTAGAAAACATTACTCACCGCACTGTGCAGACATTCACAGCGATAGTTGTAATATATTAATTTACAGCAACATTGTAGATTATCTATTAGTGGGAGGTAGTTATGTTCAACTTCTACGGTGTATAAATGTATCGGACAACACCTGGGGCATGCCCACTGTGACATATGACAAGCCACACTGTACATCACACTCTAAATCAACTATTGATGATATAGAGATAGTGTTAAAAATGCCCAAAACAAGCATATACCATTTACTTACAGGAAAGTAATTGTTAAACTCCATTTTATACCTGTAAAAATATCTTTAGGCTTAGGCCCCAGAAAACATAATGAAGTGGCACACCACTTCCACACAAGCAACAGTGACAAATAAATGGCATACTATATGAATCAGGCAGGTGGTAAACTGCCCGGATTTGTTGGTGCGGGTACACAGTATGGACACTTGTTTAGAATGGCTGTACCTCTGTTAAAGAGGGCTTTTAATCTGGCTAGGCCTCATTTAAAAACTGCTGCCACAAACATTATGGGGGATGTGGTGTCCTATATAGCACGAATCACCGTATCAGGAGAACAGGAAGGACACAGATTGGCTGTATTAAAACAAGGCTTTTCAGAAGCAGACCAGACCACAGTTAAAAAGGTGTAAAACAACTGTTAGGGGTAAAGGGGTAAAGATGCCAAAAAGAAGATGGGTGCCAAAGGTAGTACAACAAAGAAAAGAAGCTCTAACATTTTCTTTTTTATAAAAAAAAACAAACATATTTTTTAAATAGGTTTTGAATAGAAAATTGTGCTATGGCTCTTATTCATAACCACTCAGCAGAATGTGTGAAAACCGAACTGGATTTGTTTACATTGCCGTACACACAGACGTCCATTGAAAAATCAACATTTGTTGAAATTCCTCCCATTTCAGCAATAACAGATACTGGTCCCTTTTATTTTTACATATCAGCTAGCAGCAAGGATTATTTTGATTTAAATGATACATACACATACTTATGTATGTACAAATACCTGTGTGAAAATTACCAATGCCGACAGTTGAACCCTTTAAAAATTATCTGGGATGCACTCATTTTTCACAGGTGGACATAATGCTTGGAGACCGTCTTACACGATCTTCTAATACACAATCTTCTAATACATATCTATACCATGGGATAATAGACTGTCTACTCAATTATTCAAAAGACATGCTGGAAACTCAATGTTTTGTAAAGACTCTAGTAATCACATGGACGTATCAATAGTAGGAAACAATCAAGGTCTAGTAGAAAGAGGCCATTTTACAGAAAACAGTTGTATTGTGGGCTGATAGCACAATACTTGCCAATTAGTTTTTTTCAGGAGAAGCTGATGTAAAACATATTTCCCTTAAATGTATCCGGCCAAAAGACAAATTTTCATTGATGAGCGGGCCTAATGCCCAATTCCGTGTTAAGATTGTTTCAGCCAGTGTATTTGTTAAAAAGTTCTCTATTGCTACTGATGTCAGACTGGCACACAGCAAGGCTTTGCAGCACACTAATGCTAAATATGCTATAGACAGAGTTGTTTTAAAAACATTTTCTATTGCTGCTGGGACAGGGTATGCAGACAGCCAGCTTTTCCCGGCCAAGCCTTTTCAACCCTTCTTTCCGAGATTATCACCAGCTGATACAAATTACTGGACACCATTTAAAAAGACAGATCATTGGCCATAACGTGCCAAGATTTTGGTGGAGGCTACAGCTTATTTAGTTTTAACCTAGAACCTGACAAGAGGTGCTCAGAAAATGTATCTTTGATTAAGACTGATAACGTTGGAAGTGCGTTTTAGAACACCTCTACCCCATACAGTTATGCTGTTTTTGATTCAGTAATTAAAATATCCAACAAAAGACAGGTAGATGAATTGAGTATTACTAAAAACAAAAATGGACTATGAATACTGTAGAATTAACAAGTTTAGTTTAAAAAAATAATAATAAATGTTAAAGGCATAGATTTTCTCTATGTTTTAGCAAGTGATAGGTTCCCTGAACACAAGATTTGTAAATTCCTCACCATGTAAATTGTAAACACCCATTACAAAACATAACCATGGTTATTTTTTAGTTATTTTTTTTATTTTTTTGACAGCTATAGTAATTCTTTGACCTGTGCCAAGTTTCCCCCAGAGATTAATTATTTCTTTATGAAAATCTGTAAATGTATCATATTCTAGAAAACAGGTGCAAAATAACCTCGCAACAACATGTGGTCAGCATTGTACCTTTTTATATCACATACAAAAAAGGATTACCTCATGTTAGTGGGCTTAAAATGTATGGGAGAAGTCTTGTTTGTACTGATGCTATGGTTTGTCCATTTAATAAAATAAAATAATAATTTAATAAAATAAAACTCATTGTATTGTAAAGATTAGGATTTTACATGTATACAATGTGAATACTAATTTATAGATGTGTATGTCGTGTAACTTAATTAAGTGTGAAAAAATAAAACATCAGTAGACATACATATGTTATATTCAAATGACTTTATTTCACAATTTCCCATAAAATGGCACAAACATAAACGAATAGATCACAAATAGTGTACGACTTTTAAAAGAAAGCAAAGAAAAAACAGTCACATTGTAAAAGAAAAACCACTATTTTATACAACAGCACAAAAGCTATGGAAAATCACATTTTTTAACTGATACAGTGCTTTTTCCTCAAGCTGTTTGTGCTAATCAAAACAGTATTTGCAAACACATTTGCAAATGTGTTTGCAAATGTGTTTGTGGCTGTGACACTGAATAAAACACACGTTACAGCGTACCTTGCAATTGTAATTGTTGGGAAATTTCTGATTATCAGGTTGGATGACGAGTGATGGAATCTCTGGTGTCATCGATGAGTTTAGCCGAAAGATTTTATTGAAGACAGCTCAGTACCGAGGAGAACAGATACAATGCCAAATATGAGCAGCGAGATGTTAACAGTTAGCCATCCTCTGTCATTCTGCCAGTGAAACCTCGAGATCTGCCTAGCTTAGAGGCAAGGCTACAGGTCAAGATGTTTGGCACCTTCCTCTGCTGATACGTAGAGGCAACTGGGGAGGAATGCATTCCACTGTGTTATCGGTCCCTTCTCTCCGCCGATTTAGGACAGCGATACAATAGAGAACACTTTGTCGAGAGTTTATGGGAACAAAAGTTGCACAGAGGCCTGGCTGCAATAATATGTGATTTTTGAGTTGTACCTGGACTATAATGAGTTTAATCATCCTTGCTTTGTAATACTTTTGTGCTATTTCAATGAATGACTCTGCGTTGTATTGTTTGTTTGCATTTAGAACAGCTTTGACATCATTTGCAAGAGATGGTCCTCTCAACACAACATTTAACACAATCTCTACCGGACAGACTTCTTCTTTCTGACTTCAGAAAGACCCACTCTAATTCTAGCTGGCACCTTACCAATTTTGATTAACATCAATGTCTCTTTTTCAAAGTTCTGCAGTATTAAATGCCAGTATGTCCCTAATATGTACTGTATATCACCAGTAGAAGTATATTGGTGATTCATTATCACCAGCAGATAGGCCTGCACCATGTTGTACCATATCCTGATTGCTGTCTACAGGTTTGATACATGTTGAATCTCTGCTTGCAGAAGCAGATTCAACACTAGAGGGAGCAACAACAACTTCAGTAGCTGCACTATTTTTTATTGTTGATTTTCGGCCACGGCATTGGAATCTAACACCTCTGCCCTGTCTGAGGTGTGAGGCAGACCCAGTAGCAACACTATTGCCAGCTAAGTAATTATTTTATAGTGTTCAACTTTGCTCAAGCATTGTTAAACCCACACATTGCTGCTGGACACCATTTTAACTCATTATCGTACTGCCCCTACTTCTTCAGATGCTTTACATTAATCATTAATATCAACTTCGCAATAGTCATCAATATCTAGCCAGATGTCTAACCGCGGGATTTTGTTTGGCTGTGACATAATTGTTGTAGCACACTTTATAGAAAAAACAAACACAAAATTTATTTTATTTTTACTACACACTTGAACACCAGTTAAACAGATTAATGACTGGGAAACCAAATCAAGCGAGTCACCAAAATCACTAGCGAATGTGTCAAAATAGGTTGTGAACTACTCTGGTCATCTAAAAAAAACCATGCACATCTGTTTGAAAAGTGGTACCACTTATCTGTGTCAATAGCAGTTGTCTTGGCTGTGCTGATGCTTGTAGTCTGTATTTATTGGAGTGGAAGTGGGATCCTTTCTGCCTCTCTGCAAAGAACTTTCACTGCTAGTGACAGTGTGTCTTCTTCTTCTTTATTACTGCTCGAGCCTGCCAGTTCTGATGGCTGCAGATAGTCAACCCGTAGTCTTTTGGAGCAAATAAAAAATTTGATATCTGCCATATAAGCACATTACACTTTTTTTTTAAACATAGTAAACATGTTTAAACTTCCTCTTGCCTTTTTGTTTATGATATGCTGTAGTCCCTTTTAAAGAAAGTGACCGGCGTTTCTTTACTGGTACTTGGAAAAAAAAATATTTGATGTGAAATCTATTGATAAATAGATGTCTTATTTTTTTAAAAGAAGAAAAACATTACATACCTTTAGTTCTAACAGGGAGCTTGCTCGTCTTTGGAGTTGTAACCTTAAATAAATCCTTTTAAAAAAACATATCACATTTTACAAAAAATATAATATTGGGTATATTTTAAAAGCAGTAGCACATGGTATTAATACATTTAAAAGGTTCTTACCTGTGTATGAAGCCATTAGTATAAAGTCTTTACAGACAACAATACAAAAATAGAGTATGAAAAAGTTGGCTTGTTGTTGGTAAAAAGATGTAGTGGTGAAAATCATTTGGATGTGTAAACCAAATGTGTGTGGGAAACTGTTTATATTCACATCCTAAAGCTGTTATGCCCACAAAAGAGGAGTTCACAATGTACGCAATATGATAGATTTTTACAATAATACTAGTGGTCTACTGCTGATGCTTTATTAAATTTTATTGTAAAAAGGGTGGAAAAGTTTTACTTACTACCTATTAAACCAGCACAATTAATGCAGGAAAATCTGTAAAATGTATCATTTTTAAAAATTCCATACCACATTTTATCTTCTCACTTTAGAATATTTTTTATTTAAAGCTCCTTACTTTTAGAGCCATTGCTGTGAAGAAATTGATTCTTTTTTTTAAAAGTAACTAAAGATCATGTCTAAAACTAATTTGTTTTGAAATGTAAAAATATTCTATTGCTAATGTTTTGTTGTAAAAGGCGGAAAAGTTTTACTTAACAAACCAACACAATTCACAATCGGTATGTGAAAATAGGATCTAGGAAATACTTCTATCTAACAACATATTAATGTGTTGATATAGAGAGGATCAATACATAAGGATGTTGCTTTAAGATGCCGATGCAAATTGAGAAGACAAAATCTAAACATCAGTGGGGGGCAACTTTGTTGCTTTAAATTGTTTGCCTCTCGGGTAAACACCTTTTCCAGTGATTGAGAAGATAGACAGAATATAAACACGATAGGGGGGACACTCCTGCAGTCCCCATTAAGCTAATCAACGCAGTACATGTTGTTGCATTTGTTCCGCTGATTGAGAAGACAGAATCTAAACATGGTAGGGGGCCAACAAAGGATCAACTGGTCAATACAATGGAATGATGGGTGCGTGCACGTGTGCACATTTTCACATGCACGCACAAGTACGCGGTATATATACTACTAGAACTCATCCGTTGACGGGAGCTGCTGCACCCCATATCACAGCAACATTTTTCCATATTTTTCCAAAACGTACAGACTCCATGCCAAATGTTCTAAGAGTAAGAGCTTACAGCTCAGACACTGAAAAACCTACACATACAGAGAGAATTCAGTTCAATGCAATTCAATTTTAATTGATTGATACACACTGCCTTGCTCTCATCACTCCTGCACATTCTGTGATAACTACCCACACATCCTGTGATAACTACAAACCAACTTTATTATAACAACTCCATATATGGGCGGTCGGGAGTGGTGATGGCAACACATATATTCCTTTACTGTTCTTTGTTCGGGGTCTGTTTGCCCTGACTCCTAGAGAGGGAGACACGATCCCATTGAGGTGACATGTCTGTCAGACCACAGAGATCTCTGTAAGTTTTGTGCACAAATAAATTGTATCTGTTGAAACTTTCATTCCATTGTTGTGCCTTGGATTCTCTAGTATTAACCAGAGGTTTTTTTCTGTTTATCTCTGATCACGCACCAACGGGCGGTTGGGCCCGCAGGTCCTGAAGGACTCCAAAATCCAACACTAGGCATCAGTAGAGAAAAAAAAAAATCCCTTTTGTCACGCCTGCACTCTGCCCCTCCTTCACCTGTCACTGATTACCCAACCAGCTGCACCTGGCACTGAGCGCAGCTGCCGCTGATTAGGATTGCTGCTTATAAGCCAGCTCCACAGCTGCCTCAGTGCCAGATTGTCTTCTTCCTCTGAGACTCACCTGGTCGACACTCTATGTGTTACTCGCTCTGTGTGCTCTGGATTTTCTACCTGAGCCTGACTGCTCCTTCGCCCCCTTCGTCTCCCCGGTTGCCAGCGTCTTCAAATCCCCGACTCTATTCTCCTTTGGTCCTGTTCCGGTCTATGCCTGGCCCTCGCCTTCCTGGGATCCCACCAGCAGCGTTCTCCCCGGCAGGTCCTCGTTGGTTCTGTGGCCCACCTCTCCTCCAACTGGCGGTGCTCAGTCTTCTGCCGGAGCCAACTCTCCTCCTCGGGATCTCGCCACCTCGGACCCGGCCATCGCTCCGCACCTCTCGGCCACAATCTCCTCCTCCAGACTGGTAACCTTAACCACACACCTCCCTTTCCTCACAATCGCCATTGACTCTGTGTGCACCCACACACTCGCCCCTCTTTCCCCGACTGTGAGTGCCCTGTCCTTCCCTTTTTCCTTCACTTCCCTCGCTTACAACCTCACCACCACCCTGCTCCCGTTTGGTATATAGTTTGTTAATAAAACACTTAGTCTATCTGTCTCCGTGTTTGCCTGCTTCTGGGTCCAGCCAAGCTTCTTCCTTGACAGTTTTAACAGGAAGATATCTCAGGCAGAACCAGACTCAAAGATGCGGTCATCTGCCTCGACCGGTTGGGGTGAGAAAAAAATGGGGGACAGAGGAGAGGTGGGGGAGAGACAGAAGAGAGAGACCAGGAGCAAATATACAACTGTGTTGTATCAAGTTTAGAATCAGTTATGTCATGTGTATTGATCTACGGTGTCATTTATACAAGCAGCAGCAGAGATTATTGATAATAAATCATACTGATGGACTTTTAATCAAAGCATAATAAAAATGACATCAGTATTGTTAGTGATGATAATAATGATAATTGTCAGGGTCCGGTTTCACTATTTCCTGTCCTTTTATTGTGTTAAATTCCCTTACTTCCTGTGCAGCCTGTTTTCTTTTCAGGAGGCTTGACCAGGCGGCTGGCAGTCTCCCTCCACACACCTGCCTTGCATCCTTCTGATTTGTTTGCTGCCTTTTTAAGCCTGGGATTTTGCTGCGGCTGATGTCGGCGCGTCATGTCTCCAGTGTGGTACGGATCGTTTCAGTCAGCTATTTGTTTCCTCTCCTCAGGTCAAACTTTTAGTCAGTCCTAACTTTTCTTTCCTTTTTTTTTTTTTTTTTTTTTTTTTTTTTTTTTTTTTTTTTTTTTTTTTTTTTTTTTTTTTTTACAGTCGTCTGGGAGATCCTCACTCAGCCAGCCTGTTGGTCTCCTCACCCATGTTTCCAGTTTTTGGCTACTGCTTTTGTTTGCACCCTTAGTTCTAGTTTAGACTAAGCGTTTTTGTTTGGTTTTTTTGTAAAATAAATGAACTCTCTTTGCCTCTTCAAAAGCTGTCCCATCTCTGCACTGCTTGGGTCCATACATGTCCTGTTACAAATTATAACAGATAATAATATTAATATCATCAAAACTGGATCTGGATCCTGCAGCCTGCAAAATGAGGACAGAGGGAGACTGACTTGGGAGAGAAAAAAAAAAAAGGTTGACACATAATTAAGTCACATTCATACCCTGAGTGTGAGTGCACCACAGGAAATCCCTGTCTCCCATTCTACTCTTATGGAATCTGGGAACTACAAGTAAACCTGTGTTTGGGGACGGAAGTGATCTGTTGGGCTGATAAAGTAAAACTAGGTCTTTAAGATATGATAGGCCTGATCATTAAGTGCTTTGTATGTGAGGAGGATTTTAAATTGAATTCTAAACTATACAGGGAGCCAGTGTAGAGAAGCTAACAGTGATGTGGTCTCTTCTACCAGTTCCTGTCAGAACTCATGCTGCAGCATTTTGAATGAAGAGTTTTAACCAACCTCATACAACATCCAGATAGTACTAAGTTACAGTAACCTAATTTTAATGTAACAAAAAGCATGAACTAGTTTTTCAGCATCCTTTAAGGATAAAATGTTTCTAATTTTCATAATGTTCTGCAGGTGGAAGAAGGCACTTTTGGACATTTATTTAATATGTGAGTCAAATAATATATCCTGGTCAAAAATAACTAAAGGTTTTTACAGTGGAACTGGACGCCATGGTGATGTCATCTAAAGTGACAATACAATCTTCTTATTGATAAATAAAGTTGTGTCATCTGCATAACAATGAAAGTGTATGTTGTGATTTCTAATGTTTCCTAAAGGAAGCATATATAAGGTAAAAAGTATAGGCCCAAGAACTGAGCCCTGTGGAACTCCACAATTAACTTTTGTCTGCAATGAGTCATTGTCATCAACATGTACAAACTGGAATCTATCAGATAAGTATGACTGAAACCAGCAGAGGGCAGTACCTGTGATCCCCAAAGTTCATGGGGATCACATTTTATGATCAATGGTGTCAAATGCAGCACTAAGATCTAACAGGACAAGTATAGAGACCAGACCATTATCTGAGGCCAAGAAAAGGTTATTGTTAACTTTGACTAGGGCTGTTTCTGAGCTATTGTGTAATCTAAATCCTGACTGGAAATCTTCAAACAGCCTGTTACTATGCAGATATTCACATAACTGATTCGCAACTGCCTTTCTAGTATTTTAGAAACAAAGGGAAGATTCGATATTGGGCGATAATTGGCTACAACATCTGGGTTTAGGGTAACTTTTTTTTAAGAAGGGGCTTAATAACTGCAACTTTAAAAGCTTGGGGTACATATCCAGTTAATAAGGAAAGATTAATTTGATTTAATGTGGAGCAATTAATTAATGGAAGAACATTTTTAAACAGTTTGGTGGGGATGGGATCTAACTGACAGGTTGACGGTTTTGATGAGGATACTAGTGATGTTAATTCTGGGAGATCTATAGGGGAGAAACTTTAACTTTATGTCTGGTGCTTCAAAGTTTATTGTGCTAAAATGTGTATCCTTACCATTAGGAGAGAGGAGGTGGTTTTCTTATTTTGTTATTTTATTCACCAAGAAATTCATGAAGTCGTCACTGCTCAGTGTTAAGGGAATAGACGGCTCAGTAGAGCAGTGACGTGTCAGCCTGGCTACAGTGCTGAACAGAAACTTTGGATTATTCTTGTTTTCGTCAATTAAAGAAGAATAATAGGCTGCTCTAGCTTTATGAAGGGCTTTTTTATAAGTTACAAGACCATCTTTCCAGGCTACATGAAATTCTTCTCGATTAGTGGAACGCCATTTTCTTTCTAATCTACGTAAAGCCTGTTTAAGAGAGTGAGTATGGGAATTAAACCATGGTGCTTCTCTCCTCTGATTCATCACTTTCTTTTTGAGAGGGGCAACACTATCTAATGTAGTAGGCAGTGAAGCTGCTGCATTATCAACAAGATTATCAATGAAAGTGGGTGTAAAATCATAACTGTTAACTTCAGGTGTACTGAGACATGGCAAGGAATTAAATAACGGCTGCACTGTCTCTTTGAAATTATTAATATTATTATAAGACAGGCATTGACTGTCGTGGTATTTTTCCTTAATGTTATTGTAGTTAGTTATTGTGCAATTAAATGTGATTAAATAATGGTCAGTTAAGAGGGGGTTTTGGGGAGAAATATAATATATAAAATATAAGGCTTTCAAAAGATAGGTATTCCGGTTTGGGCTTGGGGCTAATTAATAGACTAGTATTAAAAATGGCTGCGACTCCTCCTCCTCGGCCTGACCTTCTGGGTATATGGGTGTTAGTATATGTGGGTGGTGTTGACTCATTTAAAGTGACATTCTTCTTCACGTAACCAAGTCTCAGTTAGGCATAGTAAATCAATTTGATTTTTAATGATTCAATCATTAATTAAAACTGATTTTGAGGGGAGTTATATATTATATTTATATTTAATAGACCACCACATGTGGTCCGCACCAGATACAGGGGACTGGCTAACTGATTTAGCTTCTATGGTGCAGAGCCGGGTTTCTACCTCACTAAGTCTCGCCTCCATCCTGGCAAACAAGCTACATTTATTACAAGTACCGTTATCACTGAAGGAGGCAGAGGAGTAGCTAAACATGTGGCACACAACACAAGAGAGAGAGCAGGAGAGCAAGAAGCCATCGCTACAAAGCTAACTGTTAAGCTAGGAAAACCTCAGAGTGTGAATTTATGTGAGAGATAGAGTCAAGCGAATGTTTGGCTAACAGAAGCTAAAAGCAATAAACGATTAACAAAACAAATGGTAGTTCAGTGACTAGATTGTGACTTTAGATTAAGTTTTCCAGCAGTAGAGAGCAGGAGAAACACACAACGTAACACCAGTGGAAACAGGAAGTGACACAATACGTTATGTGACCCGATGTGAATAGCCTTCCCCGATTACCCCCCAGAATCATACTGAATGTATTTTTCACAAGTAAGATATATATATATATATATATATATATATATATATATATAATTTATGAATTGTGTTGTGGGGTCTGCCTGCAGTGGCCATGTGACTGACTGCCACAGTTCAAATGACCACAATAAGGTGTAACAACACCCACAATGGCAGCCAATTTGAGTGTTTTCCCTGGCCTGACTGGTTAAAAGTTGTTGACATATTTTTATAGTTGATATGACTCAACAACCATGTACTACTAAAGACTATCAAATATCACTCCCTCAGATTTTACCATTTTAAAGGTTGACTTAAATGAAGTCCATGAGTCAACTTCCAAAAATATCATTATATGCCTTTGTTGAGATGTGACAAATCACACAGGCAAATGCACACATGTTGCACTCGATGTAATTGTGCTGCTCATGACTATATTTCTTCAGCTGCATTTCGAAATAAATCACAGGCAAAAAAGCTCACTTGGAAGTAAACAGTAGGACACACCTGGTACAAATGAACAGCAGAAATTCCTTCTTCATTAATGTTTAAAAGAGGCAGAGTTCTGAGTAAACAAAATTGCAAGTTAACCTGGTGGCTAAGTTGGAAACTAGCGCTAGCTAAAGCAACAGGGCCCTTCTGGTTATTGCTTAAATACGTCACTTGAGGTTGTAAATTACTCATGTAGTTACTTGTCATAAATCACTAGGCTCTGTTGATTTATCTCAAGCAACAACTTACCCGGAATACAATGTAGAGACGTGTTGCTAGGAGACCGAAGTTTTGTGTGTGTACTGTGCCCAGTGAGAATGGGACTTTGATTGTTCATCAGAACACAGTCTTCCTTCCTGCTGGCATGAGGGTGTAAAGGTTGGATTTTAACATCAAACTGAGCAATGAGTGGATTTTAAAGGTAAAACAACCGAAATAAATACTCCTTGAAAGAATTATTGAATTCCTCGAACACGAGTGACTGATTAATATGATGAACAGTGTCCAAAATACAAATAGAGAACGTCAGGTATAAATATATCCCTTTGTGGTTCATTTATTGCAGGCATTGACGCCAACCCCCCGTTGGTGTGTTTTACACCTGAGATATCCAAAGAAGGGGGAGGTTTGGCGTCTCTAGTGGCTGAAACAAAGAAGTTGAATTTACTATTACATAGTACATTTTCAGTACTTCTCACATACCCATATATGGTGCTTTAAAGGAGCTAATTTTAGTTAACTGTAGTGCAGACCGTTAGCTTGTTTTTGCTCCTGATTGATATTAGAGGTGTAGCATCAGTACATAATGGCAACACACCTAAAAGTATAGGTTGATTACTCAGACTCTGACATAGACCTTAGAGGTCTTACTGGACAAGCTATTCCTCGCGGTACTCCTCAAGACCTAGAAGAACAGGTTCAGGACCAGAGGTTGAAAGACTGCAAGTGTCTGCAGGACTCTGCAGCTACAATGAAGCGTACTCAAATGCTGGGAGCAGTCTGAAAAAAAGCACTTTGCCAGCCCTGTGTCTCAACAACAGAATCCAGCCCCCGTGGTCATTTTGACCCCATTTGCACCTGCTGTGGTTAAGACAGACCCCACACCCTACCCTGGTGCTAAGTTTAGACACATACTGTTTTCTGCCGCCACATTCACTCAAACTCAGCAACACTTTCATGATCATCATGTCAAGCTTGTGCCCCCTGTGTTTGCTGACGATGCTAAAGTGCCCCCTAAAGATTGGTTAAATGCTATCAACACCTACAAATCCTCACTGAACCTGTCTGACATACAGATGCTATATGAACTGCCACGTTTCCTTGCAAAAGAGCCTAGTAAATTTTTTAAAGCACTCAGTTCACATGTCGTCACATGGGCTCAGTTCTGCCAGTTCCTTAGAATAGTATTTCTGCCATCTGACCTCCAAGAGTGTGTCCCGAGAGGCATTCTTAACCTTATCAAAGCACCAGATGAGCCCCTCCCAACATTTGAGGCTCACATCCTGGGCAAGGAGCAGATTGAGATGAAATGCAAACATTCACAGGAAAATACAGAGTTGCACTGTACGGCGCCCCTTTCTCCTCAATGATGGACTTGTTGCTGCAGATTCATGAACTCCATGCGGTCTTTGGACCAAGTGGCCATCAGACACCTCCTAACCATTTGAGGAGAAACCAGAACAATGAGCCCCATTGTTATAAATGCTCTCACCCTGGGTTCATGTCTCGCACATGCCCAGCCTGCAACACTACATCTCATATGCTATTACCCCCTTAGTCTATTACCCCCAGCAACTATGACATTAGACAGGGGTGAGCCACATGTTGTTACAGGGAGTATGTCTCTTGACACAGGACACAGACTCTCAGGCCACCTGGAACATGCTGTTGAGAAACAAAGTCTCAACGGCACAAACTTTAATTCAGTGCCTGTGGGGGTAACTTTGGACACTGGTGCTTCACTCTCTGTGGTGCGAGCGGACCTTGTCTGTGTCATTAATGCTTATCCAAATAGAACACTTCAATGGGTGGGTCCATCAGTGAGTCTTGCTAACAACATTCATGGGGAAACACTTCTACCAGCATTCCCCCATTATCCCTAACCTATCCTCCCTTTTCATCCTGGGGATGGATTTCATGATTAGAGCCTCCCTGACAATCCATGTCCCAGCATCCCACTCAAAACTGCCTTCATGGATGATGTCCCTTGTCCTGTGGTGGACGAGGATGAGGACTGCACAGTTGAGCCATTCATTGCAGGGGAAACCATTGTCATTAGACAACCTGCAATCTAGTCTCATGTCGAAAGCAGCTGAGGTGAGCCTTTAGGATGAGGAGCGATGCTCAGGCATCCTGAGGATAGTTATCTCGGACGCACTTCAGTGAAAGAGCATATAATAGATACAGGGGATGTAAGGCTTATAAACCGTCCTCCCTATCACACCTCTCCAACTATAAAATCTATCATAAAGGAGCAGGTTGAGTAGGTCACCAAGCCTGTACATAACTTTTATTGACAGGATTTCTAGACTCAGCCAGGGTGTTGAAGGGGTCCGGTTTGGTGGGCTCAGGATTGGGCCTCTGCTTTTTGCAGACAATGTGGTCCTGTTTGCTTCATCGGGCCGTGATCTTCAGCTCTGTCAGCTGAGCCAAGAGGCAAAGCTCTCGATTAACCAGTCAATCTACATTTTTACCCTCACCTATGGTCATGAGTTGTGGGTAGTGACCAAAAGAATGAGATCACAGATATATGTGGCCGAGTTTCCTCCTCTGGGCTATCCCTTAGAGATAGGGTGAGAAGCTCGGCAATCCAGGAGGATCAAGAGGTGCCAGATAAGGTGGCTCAGGCATCTGGTTAGGACACCTCCTGGACGCCTCCCTGGTGAGGTGTTCCAGACACGTCCCACTGGGAGGAGGCCCTGGGGATGACCCAGGACTACTCTGCTTAAACTGCTGCCCCCCGCGATCTGACCTCAGATTAGCGGCAGAAGATGGATGAAAAGGATGAGGTTAAGGAGATGCTGCAGGATGGCATCACTGAGCCTTCCACCGGCCCATGGGATGCCCCATTCATTATTCAACAGGCCTGGCTCTGCCCCAAGATTCTGTGTGGACTTCAGAGGTGACTAAATGTCGACTACTCACTTGATTTTCTGGGAAGGGGCAGTTCAACACAACATTGGACTTAGCTCGAGGATAGTGGCAGGTAGCAGTTGCAGAGGAGTCACGACTGAAAGACAGCCTTTGCACTGTGGTCTTTTCCAGTTTTTTGTACTTCCCTTTGGTCTCTGCAATATACCAGCCATGTTTCAGAGACTAATGAACACAGTGCTGGCTGTTCTCATTTACAAGACATGTGCTGTGTATTAAGATGACTTTGTTGTGGCTTCCCCCACCTTTGAACAGCACCTTACTGACCTGGAGCAGGTGCTTGACATACTCAAGGCTGCTGGCTTGTCTTTGAAACTAAAGAAATGCCATTTCTTTCTGAGCAGAATTGGCATGTTCTGTGGCTACTGCATCACACTAACTGGCATAAAACCTGATGAGGACAAAAAGCAGAAAAGCTAGACTCCACCCCAGAAAAGGAGTGTTTGGCTGTGATTAGGGCCCTTGAGCATTTCAGACCTTACATGGAAAGCCTCCACACAGACCACCCTCTGGCTGACTTGCCCACTGGTCGCTGAGACTGCAAGACTTTAACTTCTCAATAGTGCACAAGCCTGGCACTCACAAAAATTTGCCAGACACAATATCTGACTCTTTTCTCCCAACGAACGAATCACACGATGAATTTATTCACATACTGTTTACTCCCAACGAATCAGTCACATGATGAATTTGTTCACAAACTGTTTCCTCCCAACGAACAAATCACTTGATGAACTAGTTCACGTACTGTTTTCTCACAGTGAAATAATCCGTCTCAGTCCGCTGTCATATTGTAGGTTTCAGCAAACAAGCAGCGGAAACTATGAAAGGTATCAGAGTGCTGCACTTATAAATATAATTAAATCTTGCATTAAATAATCACAGAAACATTTTCCTGTGTTTGTTATGCTATGAAATTTTATCTACTGACTTGAAACATATAATAACTTACTAACTTACTACATCTATTAGTTTCTGAATTTCCTGAGTGAAGTTAAATTAAGATATTTAATTAATGTACAGTGTTCTCTCATTACAGACCAGCCTAACGTTTAAGTTTGTGTTTACTGAGAAAGTCTGTTAAAACAACGGGGAACTGCCACTTGCTGCTGTCTCACTCAAGTCACAGCAGACCTCAGCTGAACTGTGAGATGAACGAATCGTTTCAGTAAATGACTCAGTTCAGTTTGTTCACTTAATTGATTTGTTCCTTTGAACGAATCATTCGTGAATGAACCAACGCTGCTGTGCACTATGCCCCCTGTGCTTTTGACAGATCGCTCACATATGAAATAGCTGCAGATGGATGACCCAGACACAGGCTGTGACGAACCCACACAAAAGCAGCACCCACCCTCAGTTTGTCATTCATGATGGTTTGCTTTATTCTTACCCTAAATCCAATTGTGATTTGCATCCTCCCAAACAACTGAAGCTCTACGCCCCATAGCTCTATCCTCCGTGGGACCCTGCTCACCCATTATCATGACCAGACGTCAAGAGATATGTCACTTCCTGCTCAGTGTGTCAACTCCCTTCTTGCCTCCAAAGCCCTGGGAGTATGCAGGAGTGGATTTTGTTGGCCTGCTACACCAGACTGGATCAGGAAATCCGGGTCTCTGTCTCTTCTGTCCCCCATTTTCCCAGAGGCAGATGACCACACATCTTTGAGTCTGGTTCTGTCAGAGATTTCTTCCTTTTAAAAGTTTTTTTTTCTCTCCACTGATGCCTAATGCTTGCTCATTGTGTGAACTGTTGGGTTTCTCTTGTCTTTGTAATATTTTAAAAGTCAGAAACTGGGAGATGTCAACTACAGGCTGACCAGGCTGGACACTGCTGTGTTTTTTCTGCTGTGCTTATTCACCTGATGTGCTTAATGTGCCTCTGTGCTTCATTGTGTACTCTGTCCACTGGTATGTATACCAGTAAGCCTCTCCTGTCTTTCCTGTGTGTCAAAGCTATCTTTTCAAGTTCATGTATAACAACATGTTAAGTGTAGCTTAATTGCTTCTTTATCTGTGTATAGCTGGGGACAGCCTTTTTATCACCAGGGGTGAATATGGAAGAGCCAGAGTATTGCTGTAATGCAAGTTTATGCCACGGTGTGGTGCCTCTTTTTATTGTGTCGTGCTGTAAAACTGTGCAGTCCCTCCAATATACTCGGGTCACCATTTATTCTATGTGTAACTAGTTAGTGCAGGCTTGAAATAATTTTCACACTCACTAATTTTGTAGCACTTTATCTCCACATGAAAGTTACTGGGTAGCTGGAGCCAATCCCATCTGATATAGGGTGAAAAAGTGGAGTCACACCTTGAACAGGTGACTAGTCCATTGCACACTATATATATATATATATATATATATATATATATATATATATATATATATGTATGACATAATTTGTTATAAAATAATAATAAAATCTGCTTCTGCAAGAACAAAATCTGTTTATTTTCCTTAACACCAGGCTTTTATGGAATTATTCTTGTAAGGACACTAGTAAGTGAGTTACTGTGCATGCATTGTTTCTACTTCCATGACCAATAAATAATTTCAAAAGAGTTCCATCTGAATAGTTCATAGCTGACAGACAGGAGAGGAAAGGCATTGGGAAAACATAATTAGTTTTCCATCCCAATCGCATTCTTGAGGTGGAACACACAGCTCAACATCTCATTCTTAGCAGACCACAGTTTAGGTGAAAAACAAACACTTGAATTGAGCCTGTACTGCACCTTCATTTTCCTCTTAGTCCTTCGGTAATAAAAACACAGCTGCGAGGCACACATTGTCCTCTCAGCTCCAAACATCAGCTCCAACATCAGAATGCCTAAAAGTCTGTCTTTGTTTTTTTCTTTTTGTGCATTTCAGGTCAACAAAGCAATTTTGAGTGAGAGTTGAAAACTTGAAACCAACTTTGAATTTACTTGAAAATGTATTTTGCATGTAATGTTTTTACACATTATGTTATCTATATCAGAGGGTGGTGAAGTCTAAAGAAGGATTTGCTGACTGCTCTGTACAGATGATGACACTAACACCTGCAACTGCCTATTTTATAAATGGCTGTAGCTTTAAATTTCTTCACTGTCACTCAATGAGCACAGTGTAAAATTAAGGATTTAAAGTAAAGGGGCTGGTTAGGCTCTGGTCTTTGCATCAGCTCTTGGCCTCATGGTCAACTAATGGGAGTTAACTAATTTAGTTAAAGTTATAGTTTAGTTATATTAGTTATTATAAATAATTGAACATGCACTTAAATTTAAAGTTCTGGGTAGGGGGGCTAATACAAATTCTCTGACATGTTTGAACCTAAAAAACACTATAGTTACTTTTTCTGGTAACTACTCACTTTTACAATGCTGTGATTCAATAACTTTTTGGGACAAGTAACCCATCAGTGGGTTCGGGGGTTACCGCCATAACAGGCACTGACCACCTTATGGCCGCAGTTCCAGTCAACCGCCTCAACAATGGAGGCACGAAACATGGCCCATTCAGACTCAATGTCTCCCGTGTTATGTTTTTACGGTGGACATGTATGGACCCAAGTAAGGAGCGGAAGCCGGATGGTTAAAAAGGAAGAATTGAGAATTTATTTACAAAAGGAGACAAAAAACACGAACCACTTAGCCAAATAAGGAGAAACAAAAAACGAGGAGACTGGCTGGCTGGCCGGAGTGAAGTCTCCCGGGAAAAGGCGCACGCTGGGACTGAAAGGGAAGAAAACGGGTGATTAGAGTAAAGTCTCAAAAATAGCAAAACCTAATCCCGAGGTGTGTCGGTCATGGTACCGCTGAGACTGTGAGACGCGCTGACAAGAGCCACAGGGAACAGCAGGGGTTATAAGGGTAGGGTGGTAATCAGGTGATGAGTCGCAGGTGCGCAGGGAGAGGCTCCACCCGGCTGCCCGGTCAAGCCTCCTGGAACTACAAGGCAGAGACAGGGTTGCACAGGAAATGGAGAAGGTGACAAAACATAAGACAGGAGGCGTGTGGAACCGGACCCTGACATCCCGCCTCCCTTGGAATGTATTCAAAGCTTTGCCGGAGGAGGGAATTGAAGCTCTTTCTGACAGGAGTCTGTCAGATGTTCCCAGCAGACCCTTGCAATACGTTTGGGTCTGCCAGGCCTGACTAACATCCCCCACCATGTGGCCACAGGTCCGATGATACGACTACAACGTCGATCATCAACCTGCAGCCTAGGGTATTCTGATGCCAAGTGTGCATGTGGCTAGCCTTATGCTTGAACGTTGTGTTCGTTATGGACAATCGTAGTAGAGCGCAGAAGTCCAATAGCAAAGCACCGCTCTGGTTCAGATCAGGGGGCCGTTCCTCCCAATCACACCTCTCCAGGTCTCATTGTCATTGCCCACATGAGCATTGAAGTCTCCCAGCAGAACGAGGGAATCCCTAGCAGGAGCACTTTCTAGCACCTCCTCCAGAGACTCCAACAAGTCTCTGGAGGGGGTGACTTGGGTGTCCTTATTAGTCCTCAAAAATAAGGCAACATCTGGTGAATGAAGTAAATACACATGTGTACTATCTACGATCACATGACTTTTTTTCAATCTTTGCAATGGAGGACAAGGGCTCAAACCAGTGGACAAACCATGTCGAGAGACTCCAAAAAGGGTGGGTACTCTGAGCTGCAGTTTGGTGCATAGGCACAAACAGGAGTCAGGACCCATCCCCCCACCCCAAGACGGAGGGAGGCTACCCTCTCATCTACCGGGGTGAACCCCATTGTACAGGCCCCGAGCCGGGGGTGCAATAGGAATGATCAGTTCACCAGGGGCAACTCCAGAGGAAAAGAGTCCAACCCCTGGTTCCAGAACCCAAGCTGTGTCGAGGTGATCCTGACTATATCTAGTTGGAACCTCTCAACCTCATGCACCAGCTCAGCCAGCTTCTGCAGCTAAGGGTCGGACCGCCAAGGTCTCCGCCTTCAGCCACCACCCAACTCACACAGCATTCGACCTCCTTGGCTTCTCCCATAGGTGGTGAGCCCATGAGAAGGGGGACCCACACCGCCTCTTTGAGCAATGTGGGTCCCCTTGGTTTGCCTTGGGTAACCCTAAGGTTATTATCACAATTTTGTGCCCGTATCTGTCTCTCTTGACACTCTTGACAAATTACTTACTGTGTGCAGCATGGGAATGTAGTGGATGACACAAAATCTCAACACCAAAAAACTGAGAGAAACAGAGTTCTGGGGAGCTACTAGCTGAATCAGCCTTTTGTGAACTAATCTGAAAATGGTTTTAATGTAAGGCTGCATTTACACTCCAAATTGTAAGTGACCCAATTCCAGACTTTTCTTCCTATGTGGCAGAAAATCAGATATGACCCACAACAGTGCAAGCACAGAAAAAAAACACATGGATTCAGATATCATTAGATCAGATTATCAATGTGACTTGGGTGTCCTTATTAAAGTCCTCAAAAATAAGGCAACATCTGGTGAATGAAGTAAATACACATGTGTACTATCTACGATCACATGACTTTCTTTCAATCTTTGCAGTGGAGGACAAGGGCTCAAACCAGTGGACAAACCATGTCGAGGTTACATGCCTTTTAAGCCTTTCAAGCCTTTCAAGGAAGGATTTATAAATTTCATAGTAAAACCACTTTCACTTCAATTTTGGAGCACTAACCAATTTCATGTCAGTTGTGGTAGGTATGGGGCATTTTTGAAAGTCAATTTAAGCAGGTCCTCCATAGAAATCATACGCAACATATCAGTATTTGGCATCCAGACCTGCAGCGTAAATGCAGCCTAACAGGTATTTGTTTATACATAAAAGTTACACACTAAATTTTTAAGTGACTGAAACCACATGACTGACAGTGTCCCCCACTGTCAGCGACTGTGTTATGTTGATTTAAATTGCCAGCAGGGGTGCACACAACTCAGGGCAGGGCCTACTGTGTGTGTGTGTCAGCACTTGACACAAACAAACCTGAACTATCACTTTAAGCCCTTCAGAAATTTCCAGATAAATAATATGCCTTGCTCTGCTTACACCAAAGGAAGGATGGTTGCAGTGTTAGGTTTCTTCTTATCAGAGGTGGCCTCAGAAACTCCTCCTACCTCTCTTGCACCATTTTCCCCTCTGGCCTCTGGCATGGCCGAGTGAGGAGAGTCGGGCAGGCAGTTAAATGTATTTATCTTTTGGAAGAGAGTATAAATGTCCCAGTTTTGGTTTGAGTAATGTGACAGCTGCTTTCCATCCAACATCCTCCATTTGTCACCTCCTCCTCCTTTTTTTTCATTCACCTTCTCCAGAACAGCCCCAGTCCAAATGAAGGCACATGAATCTTTTACTGCAGCTGCATCTGATGTGTTGGTCATGTACTGTATAAATCAGGCATCTTCAGAGGTTCTCCCTGAATAAAGATTCAGTGGGGTAAATATTTGTAACTACTGTGCCTCTGTGACTCTGCTTAACTCAGTGCTGGAGGGGACATTGTGCGTGCACTCACGTGGATTCAAATCAGCAGCATAACGAATGAAAGAGCATCATCTACAAGTGGCGTGAGCCGAGCGTATCTCGCTATTCATCTGCACCACAGACCACAGCCTGGAAGAAAAGGCAAAGGCAACCAAAAATAGAGTTTTAATGTTTGCTCTATAATTAGTTTAAATTAGGTTGGAATACACTGTATTGCCTGAGGTGACGCGTTAATGTGTACAGAATTACATCTCTCTGCTGTTTAAACTGGAGCAGGATTTGCATAATGTTCCCATTTTAAATTATGTATATTAATGAATAGAGGGTAACAAAATTACATTAGTATACATATAACACACAGTCCCAGTTTTCACTCCGTCACCCACAGACACATCACGACACACACCCCCATACACACACACAACACACACTCACACACTTACGGCTCTTGTGTTTCAAACACACAATGCCATAATTCATGTTCCATAATCTTAACCATCACAGCTTAATGACTGTCTTTAATCAATTCTAATACCACATGCTTTGGGCAATGAAGAAAAAAAAAAGTCATAATTTCCCAATAATAATAATAATAATAATAAAAGACAAACAGGAAAAACACTATTACAAATGAGTGGCTATTCAATAAAGGAATCAGTATTAAAATATAATATAAAATACATTTGCCCTGAGTTGTCTGATATAGGCATTGAATTTATGCATTGCTTTTAAAATGATGTACATTTTATCACTGTCAAGCAAATACATATTATTTTCATTTTTTTTAACTATTTATTTTTTCATATTTTTTATGTCTTGTATTGTTAATTTTACATTAATTACACAATTTTACTTAATTTCTGGTTATCATGTAAAGCACTCAGTGTATCTCTAATCTATAGTAATTTTAACACCTTTTGTTGAATAAAAGCAACTTATAAAATTGTATTATTATTATTATTATTATTATTATTATTATCAACGCCTACTTATATCCTTAGATGTACAAAAGTATTACAAAAAATATTAATTCACAATTTAAAAAAAAACAAAAAACATAAACATACCACATGGAATGGAAAAATATTATAGAGAACAGTGAAATCCAATGTAAGTGGCATTACAAAAAATAAAAAGCATAAACATATAGTGGTGCACACATGCTAAATATTACACAGTATTGCTTGTTTTCTAGTGTACTAACATGGAGCACCTAGTTTAATTAATTGTGATTGATCAATTAATTGTTAAGAATATTTTTGCACAATTTACTGCTACATTGTGAGCTGGAAACTCAATTAAACTTCATTTATTAAACTGAATTTTTTTTTAAAAAAAATAGGTACTGTCCCATTTAAAATAATACACATCTACCTTCAAGATGCCACTATTTTACAAAGATCCCCTCACTGCACAAGCTGTCTAGTCCTCACAGTGATAGAAACAAAAAAAGACACACACACTTCATATTTCACCCACTCTCCCAGTTGCCTTCATCTGTCACATTCTGGATTTTTCTCAGCACAGAGAACAATGGTGAGCAATGGTAATGGGCCAAGTGAAGTGAACTGCTCCACTGCCTTCATCCAGAATTCTCAACTACTCTGTCCATTATTCTGAGGGTGAAGAGGGTAGAAAGCGCTTTCTTTTCACTGTAACGGTTGAATGATTGCAAATTTGACCAATTATAGCAACTTTCCCCCCATAAAACAAGTCTGTTTTATAACCACTGCTCCAAATCAAATGTCAACACACAACACATTAACTGACTGGTTGCAAATGTCTGTTGTAGGCTATAAGGACAAATTTGAATTGAATGAAGGGGCCAGAGAAATTACATCAGGTCATTTGCAAACTGCAGAGAACCAAACGATGTCAGAATACCACATAAAGGTGGCCCCCATTAGTTTGTTTTCTGAGTCAGGAGTCTGTATATAGTGTGTATCAGGACACCGTTCAGCTTTCATCTAAAAAAAAAAAAACATTCCTTTCCCTAGGCCCTTCAGAAACCCTAAAAACATTTCTGATTTTAGAGTTAGTAGTCTTTATTCCCCATAAACTACCTCAGGTCTCAAAGGAGACAAACTCACAGCTCAACGCCCCTTAAAGGTGCATTCTGTAGTATTTCTGGGTCTGTATTATCAAAAATCTAATTCGCTATCCGTAATCAGCATGCTAATATTGTATAATTGCCATAAAATAATAGCTGCATTATTTCTGTAACCTTAGAATAAGCCCCATAATCGTGAACCGCGGCTCCGTAGTCCT
Source organism: Brachirus orientalis (assembly GCA_016785285.1). Lineage (NCBI taxonomy): Eukaryota > Metazoa > Chordata > Actinopteri > Pleuronectiformes > Soleidae > Brachirus > Brachirus orientalis. The sequence continues at coordinate 198,877 of JAFBJR010000181.1, forward strand.
CCAGAATCGCAACACGAAGAAGAAAGTCACGTGACAGACGTGCAAGATGGAGCGAGTGCAGAGAGAAGTTCAATGCGGGATATTTTTAGCATTCTTGAGGATAGAGGATCGTATCTATCGCTGGAGAAACAGCACCAGCACCCGAATCTACGTCCTCAAAGAAAAGAAAACATGACACCGGAAATGTATTGTATGTATGTATTGAAATGTATGGCAGAAAGCAATAAACATCGCCGTTGCCTTTTCCAAGTGGAATCACTGATGAAGAACAAACATGTACAAACTGACACTGACGTCGCGTGTTTTCTGCTGAACAGGTAATTTCACATACTCATCTACATGTTGACATACACATCTAAATGTTGTTTGTAGCTTGACGGAAGTAACTCAAACTCCGGGCAGTGTTTGTATTTGTGTATAACATGCACATAACATGAACTACTTCAACTGAATGAAATGTTTGAATGGGAATTTTGTAAACTCCTCAGATATTCTACTGACATAGTAACATTAATTATTTTGCAAGCATTTTGTATGACATAGTTTTTGGACCTGGTCTTGTTGTCCAGGTGGGACTTGGTTTGTGTAGGTGAGCAGACCCTCCCCACTTCAGCACATTAGCTGCTAAAGTGGGGGAGGATTAAGAGGGTTTGTTCCCACTCTGTGCTCATTTGGGTGAGAACATGAAACACAGTGTGTTCAACTGTGGTTATAATTCTGATTTGTGAAATATTCCTATTGTTTCTTACAAATGTGAGAGAGGTCAGCAACATCAGCACTGTCAAAGAGACAATATTTTCATGTCACAGCACCAACACTGTCCAGCACTGCTGCTGCAAATAGGACAGACAGGCAAGTTACCGTAGTTGTGCAGTAATGTATTACCATAACAGAAAAAAAGTGATTGTTCACAGTGTTATATATGAAAGTTTATTGTTTGTATATCCTAATGTCTCACACACAATACTGAGATAAATACAGAGATAAAGTGTTTAACAGTCATCAGAGAGGCCTCAGAAGTTCACAGCCTTGGACAAAGGTGACAAACTGGCATTATGTCTTTGCACTTTGTCATTGGTTTTATATTCTGATTAATCTTATTGATATCCTCAATTTTGCAGCTTATGACATGCAGATTGCAAAAAGGAGGACATGCTTACATACCTGTAAGCAATGTGTTGACTAAGTTGAACCTGTCATTTGTTAGTTTGGTGTTATGTTGTGGCTATAGTTCTCTTAACTGCGTATCCTCCACCAATCTTCCACCATCAGTGTAAAGTAAGTTTTCGGTCAGTCTATAATGATAGATCTGATAGTCACAGTTAATAACTCATAACTGGCAGGCATCAAAAACTAGACCTGCTTGTCTCTCCAGCAGCTGTGCCGTTAGATCTCTGTACTCATCCAGAGTCATCTCCACCAAAAGTCTATATACACAAAACACAGAAAAAGATAAGATACATAAAAGATGTCACAGACTCTGCACTGTTTGTTGAGAGAACCAATATTAAGTGGAGCCAGACTTGATGTCAGCAGCAACACCACACCTGGCCTGATGATGGCGCTGACATGGTCTGACACACTGACACTGCAGCGACTGGTGGGAACAGTGGGGCTGACAGTGGGACTGACATTGAAAAATTCCCAGACCCTGCTGGTGCTGCAGTCTGTCCAGGTGGCCCAGGTGGCCCTCAGGCAGAGAACTTGACCTACTTAAGGACTACTATGAAAAAAAAACAGATACTTAATCCTGGAGACCCCTACCCTGAGATCCTCCTGAGCCCAGGCTTGGGAGAGAAGACTGGCCCCCTACTTTCCGTTATCAATGAAAAAAAACCTGACGCTTCACAAAGCCACAAAAGAGACCTTTTACAAGAATTGTGTTAAGAGCATCCACCAGTCTAGACCTGTTTGTTGAGAGAACCAATATTAAGTGGAGCCAGACTCGATGTCAGCAGCAACACCACACCTGGCCTGATGATGGCGCTGACATGGTCTGACACACTGACACTGCAGCGACTGGTGGGAACAGTGGGGCTGACAGTGGGACTGACATTGAAAAATTCCCAGACCCTGCTGGTGCTGCAGTCTGTCCAGGTGGCCCAGGTGGCCCTCAGGCAGAGAACTTGACCTACTTAAGGACTACTATGAAAAAAAAACAGATACTTAATCCTGGAGACCCCTACCCTGAGATCCTCCTGAGCCCAGGCTTGGGAGAGAAGACTGGCCCCCTACTTTCCGTTATCAATGAAAAAAAACCTGACGCTTCACAAAGCCACAAAAGAGACCTTTTACAAGAATTGTGTTAAGAGCATCCACCAGTCTAGACTGAGAATTTTACATGTGGCATTGCTTCCAATACTTTTATTTCTATTCTTAATCCCACCATTTTAATCACTGCCCTTTCTGTAATAGTAGACTATTTTCCATGTTTTTAATGAGTGCAAGCAATTGCCAATTTTCTCTCTCATTAGTCTCTTTAACATGGTTTTTACCAAGAAGGTTTTTATTATTATTTATTGCAAAACTAGCAATACAAGTGAGCCGGACAAAACATGTAGAAAACAGAAATGGGCAGGAAGCAATGGCAATGTTTTTAGTGAACCTCTGAGCCCGACTCAGAGAGTTCAGGTTTTATAAACATATGAGTGACCTCGAGTCTTTTAAAAGTTGCTGGTGTTTTAATAATATGCTTTTTTTCATTAGCACTTTATTCTATCCCAGTGTTGTAAATTTGAAAAAATATAAAAAAAAAAAAATCTTTTATTATCTGTTTCACTGTCTCTCTCTCTCTCTCCCTCCCTCCCTCCTCCCCTCAACGCTCATACTTTTGTCATGACAATAACATTGTTTTCTCTCCCTCCCCCTAGTTTGTGCTCTTCCTCTCTCTCTCTCTGTTCTTATTTCACAGGTATCCCTAATTCCAGAGCTTCAACACCACAGCTCACACAGGTCTCTGTCTTCTTATCTTTTCTCTCTCTGTAATATTTGATGTTTTGTTTAGAATCTGCTGAACTTGTCTCTGTATATGTGACACCTACTGCACGTCTGTCTGTCCTGGAAGAGGGATCCCTCCTTTGTGGCTCTTCCTAAGGTTTCTCCCATTTTTTCCCCGTACAAGGGTTTTTTTGTGCAGTTTTTCCTCACTTGCTGTACAGACTGTAAAGCCCTTTGAGGCCAATTGCATTTGTGATTTTGGGCAATAGAAATAAAATTGACTGGACTTGACTTAAAGCTGTAAAATCTGTTTCATGGTTGCATATCCGATGTGTTGGTAAGTCACAGATGGGGACTCGCATCTGAGACTCAGACTTGAGTTACGCATTGTGGTCAAAAGACTTGAGACGTGACTCAGACTCGAAATGCACACCACGTCCAGTGTGAAAGCAGCATTAGAGAAAGATACAAAAAGAGAGTGTGTGCGGGGAGGGGGAGCATAAGTGTGCAGGTGTGCACCACGTGGGTGACAACCACACTACACCACAGTATACTATTCATTATATAGTATAGTAGTTTCATATTTTCAACAGAGTTAGTTTGTAGTAATTGAATTAATTCTGCCTAGCCATTAATTTTGTTTATTGTGTCTGAGTCAAGAGTGTATTGTTTGTTTGTATGCTGCTCTATATACACCAAACTAATACAATTTATATATTTTTTTTCTTTTTTATAAAGAGATTCAATCATTTGAGCAGAATGTAGTTCTGCTTCACATATGGACCTCTGGGGAAAATAGTAAATGTCCACCCCAGAGCTTTTTTATTCCCAGGACACTTAAATCCTACACATATGTTAGTTTTATCTTGGATATTTTATAAGCAACAAGCAAATTAAATTAACATGTCCATCTACATGTATACATAATTCAAGAAAGCCTGTTATTATTGTTAGTCAACTCAAATTTTATTTATAGAGCACGTCCTCACATGTTTGCCGTTGCACCATGTGTGGTTTGCTTTCAATAGATGTTTTGAAAAATACAGTCAGTCAGTGAAGTTAAACTTTTGTTATGTCTTTTTTTTACATTGCATTACATTTTAATCCGGGGAATTTGAATTCATACGATTTAACAATGCAGTGATAGGGACAGACTAAATGTAATCAAAGAATATCTGTCTGTGAAGATTCTCATTCATCCAGGTCATGGTATCCAAAAGTGTAGCAACAAAAAAGGCAACTGGACTTAGTTGAATTTCTCATGAGAGGCGAAACGTCTTCAAGAAATTCAACTAAGTCCAGTTGCCTTTTCTGTTGCTACACTTTTGGATACCATGACCTGGATGACTGAGAATCTTCACAGACATGAATCAAAGAATGGTTTCACACAAAGACATGAGACATGACTTGGACTTGCAAATAATGACTTGTGAACATCTCTGTGGGAAGTTGGACAAAATTCATTCCTTGAGAGCAGATGTCAAATTCAGGAAAAGAATTAATAAATCCACAGGCTGCACAGAAAAATCTAAATGCTGTGTGGCAGCTAAGATGGAACAGGTCCTTTAAAACCTGTAAGGTCAGAGCTTTGTTTTCTGGCTCCTCTGTGGGCTACATGTCAATTTCCTGGTAAGCCAATGAGAGGCAGAGTTGGGCAGGTGTTCATACACAAATACACATGCACAATCACGCACACAAGAAACCATGAGACACCTGCAGCAATGGTGAGCCTAGCAGATTCTAAGGTAGTGTTTTTAAACTGAAGTACAGGCATTACTTTTCCCTTCATGAGATTAAAGGCAAAAATGTATGTGTAAAATGTACATTATGCCCAGAAAAAAGGTGTTTGTCCACATCGGTAGTCATCAATTCCATTTTCATGAAGCACCTTTCATCGTCACACGCCTCTACTAAACTAACACACTGGTGTTGATAAGAGCCCAAACCCAGGTGCAGCTAATGAAAGCTCGGGTGACATATACTTGGCTAACAATGGAGAAACCACACTGTCCAAACAACCTAAGCTTGATTTGTCTGCTCCTCAAAACCCTGTTTTGACACAAATTGAACTGGCAAGAGGAGAACAGGCTTGCCATGTAGAAAAACTTTTTTTCCAAACACGTAGAAGCTGAGTATGCCAAAATGAATGTAGACCTCTAAAAGATATTATAAAGTTGGAATATGTTCCTACTACAGCAGACATTTGGACTGCACATAATAAAAGGTATCTTAATGTAACTGCATACTGAATAAATCCTGCGAGGGAAAAGAACCACTGGCATGCAGAAGATTTAAGGGTCATCATACTCGAAACAGTATTGCAACTGAGCTTGACAACATTCACTCATCCTATGGCATATCCCTCAAAATCACACCAACTGTCATGGATAATGGCTTTAATTTAACCAAGGCCTTCAAAAGGTACCAGCCAGTCGTGGAGGATAACTCTGAGGATATGGCTATGAGCTGTCCAGTAAAATTAAATAGTAACAATTAAAAAAACATGTGCACATACTGGCTTTCATATTTCCCTCCAGCTTGGCAGAAATTCCATATTTTATTGACTGTTGACCCAACGTCCTCTTCTGATGTTCAGCTTCCTGTTAGCTCTCTAGCCTTTTAGCTGTGAAAGTATGGGGAGAAAACTGGTGGTTAAACGTGTTCTTTTTGCAACCAGCAAAGTCACCCCCAATTGCTGTTCACTATATTCTTACTTCCTTGTCATGACTACGTTGATTTTTTTAATATATGTGTAGTCACTGGTTGGTAACATTGGCTTTGCTCTGTAAGACAAATGTACAATGGAGAAGAGTACATTTTGAATACTATTGTGAAAAAGTGGAGAAAGTATAAATTTGCAGCAGCTAACAACAACTCACTTTTAGACTTAATGTGCCAGAGTTACACATACAATTACAATTCACAAGCAAACTTTCTTAAAGGGACAGGCTTGGCTTATTTTCTGTCATCTGAGGAGTGGTCACATGGTGGAAGACCATAAACTATGACATCCATAAACTATTAAACATCATCTCCCGAATCAAGTCAATAAAAACTGTATGAGTGTTTTTTTGTTTAGGATCGTTGCAACCTTGGTTTCCAGCTGTGGATGGCCTTCCATCAAATGTGTGAAAAGCAATCAGCCAACACACACCTGATGCCTGTCAGCCTTGAACTATACAGATGCCTGGGAGAGTTCAGTTCATGCTGGCTTTAGATGGTGGCAGCTGTGCTTGTGTCTGTTGTAAACTGTGTTGTTTTATCTGATCTACCTTAGATTTTAATTGTTATTGTAATTGACCTAAACCCCCTTTACTCAATGTTGGAGTCCACCTTATTTATAATAACCTTATTTATCCAAAAACACCTGGTATTTATGTTGCTTCCCTCAAACTGGCCCTAAAAAGAAGAATAGCGATGGGTCCGATGCTCTTCCAGCAAACATATTTTTGGACACTACCATGGTTACTGTGGTAACCCAAGTAGAGATAACGAAATGTGAAAATGAGTTTTGAACTATAATTCCTTCAAAATTCATTGCCATGCCCTAACACTTTGTTGGATCTCAATTTTACTAATGTCCTGATGTGCACACCAAGTTTGGTGATTTTTTGGCAAGGCCCACAAAAGGGTGCTCAAAGAGTAACTAAAAGAAAATATACGATTTACATAAAGAATAATCCGATAATCTGATAATAATCCGAAATACAATAGGACCTTCGCACCAACCACTGACCAGTCATGATATGTAAATATACCAATACATGTGCTTTTCCATAAAATCACCATAACGTGATTGTGTTTAATCACAAACACTACACCAACCAAATGGACAACTCTTTCTGTTGCTGTTTTTTTGTCAAAGAATAGCGGACCCAATGTTGCCACAGCATCATTCAGAAAGATTGGGTTGGAGAAATATTGGTTAACATCTGTAATCCTATCACATCCTTCAGCTTCGTAAATCCAGCTGTAATTTAGCTTGACATAAAACCGTCACCTAACTGGAACAATTGAGAGACGTTATGTACAAGGTTTTCATCAAATTGTTGTTTTCCATCTGTAGCCCCTGGACAGGTCAATAAATCAATACATTAGGAGGAAAGCTTTTTAGATTTTTATCACTTGTAAAGTACAGAAGCACAGAAATAATACACAGTAGATACATTTGTGAACGCTGATTATTATTATGATGATTTATGAAATCGATTCAATTGATCTGAATGATGAAAGGAAAACTATTTAGCATTATCATAGTTGTAAAAAAAGTAGAGTTTGCTAAAATCATTAATGGCTAGCGACTATGCTAATAGAGCTCTGGATGTCACGTGACTCGGTTTCTATCAGAGTTCAATAAGCACTTTAAAATGACAAAGATCAACCAATATATCACAGAACCCGACAGACTGAATATATCTGATCCGTATAATGCCCCAGCATTGTGCTTTTTACAAGTTTAGAAACAGACATTATTACGGAGCTAAACGTTAACCTTAAACTTCCGGATTTCTTCTGACTTCTGACTTCCAGTCACTGAAATTTTACAAGAGCCTGGAGGGAAACAAATGGACGATATCTGGCTTTGTGACAAACATTCAACTCTGTAGTCTACTTGTTAAAAATGGCAATTGTCACTGGACGGGTAAGTGTCACATTAGCATAACTTCGGCAATAGCAACAGGCAGTGTAATGCAGACAGTTGCCTGTGTTAACACTGCTACATAGACTTGTATATGTCCTTTGCTTGCATTTGTCCCAATCGCTCCTTTTTTCTATTGTTCACTCTAAACATATTTAATAGCAGTTATTCATCTCCACTACTCTATGAGTCTGTGTGGATCTGGGAAAATGTTCTCTCATTAGCCTGTCTCTGTTTTGGCATCCCACGGCGCAATAGGTATCCATCATCTTCAAGGGACAAGCTTTCTGACATATTGCCTGATTTATGTGCTGTCTACTGTATACATCTGTGGGATGAACCACATTGTTTCCTGCCAGGAGGCGAGTCAGAGCGTTACCTTGGTTGTGTGACATCAATGTCCGGAGCTCTATAGTGGAAAGATGAATGTGCATCATAGCATTGTGCTGGAATTGACATAGGAATTAGCAAGGGATGTCGCGATAATTGCAAAAATGAAATCCCGCGGAATGAACGAGACTATCGCAGAGGAAGGTAAGATACCGCACATGATGTCACCAGGCATTAAGACTGAGCTTAAGATAATATTGCCCAACCTGGTATAAAGCCAAACTAATTTACCATGTTGAAAATTCCTTTAACACAACATTCCTAAGTTTAGCATTTCAGCCAAAATCTTAGAAGACGCAATTGCCGTAAACATCCAGGTCTTGTAATACATGCAATAGAATCCTGCATACATTATGTCTGAGTGTGAATGCTGTTTAGACAAAGCACAACACAAAAACACAAAAATCTGCTTAATCCCATGGTTAAATTGGTTTCTTTAGAACAGATTATAGAAACTCTTTGTTGTCATTGTATTTGGTACAATGAAATTTTGTTTGTAACTGACAGAGTCCAGCAGCAGTGAAACAGAACAATAGCAAAATAGAATGAGAATGATACAATAGAAATAAAAATATATATTAATAGGTGATTATTGCACAATATAATAAATGTACACAGTGTAAACATTCTGACACTGAATGGTTAACATTCTGACCAAAGCGTAAAAAGTGCAGGTATCAAAGCAGTATACAATGATCATGAAGGTAATAGTTATTTATTCCCTGTTTCACTTTGCCATACAACTCTACAACTCTGGAACTATTTGAAATACATATTTCAGACTGATTCCTCCCAATGCACGTTTTTTTTCCCCATTTCCCCTACTTCATTTTTGTGTGGTTGTCTGTCTTAATGTTTTTGCTTCCCATGTTTTGTCTGCTGCTGATGCATTTTCCACAAAAGTGTCCTTAAAGAGTAACTGAAAGTAAAAGAAATATGATTTACAAAAAGAATAAACAGAGCAAATACAATAGGACCTTCGCACCAACCACTGACCAGTCAAATCATGACATGTAAAATCAAATCTCATCCATGTCATTGTTTTTGTTGCTCTTTTTTGTCAGACAAATAAATTAAAACTGGTAAACAGTGGGTCGCATTTAAACATGAATTAAATACGTTAATTAAATTTTAAACGCAGTAATACAGTTTTAAAGGGAAGTAGAATTTCATAAACCCGCTGAAAAAAATGGCTCCAGAGTTTCTGTGGGTGTTGAAGGATTCTGTGACCTCACATTTCAAAGCAAATATATGTAAATATTCAAATTTGATCCATATCACCCACCCACCCCAGCCCCCCTAAATATTTTGCATAAACTCTTTGCTGAAGCAAAACAACTGCCAGCACCAGTGGAGAAAAACATGAATTAAGAGAACCCTGGACTCCTGTTGGTGCTCTTCCTGTAAATCCCAGCCTAAGGCCACCTACACCCACCACTCTCTTCCACCCCCATCTCCCTCTATCTCCTTGGCTTCTTTCTCTTCTCACTTTCCAAATACGTACGTCTCAACCTCGCGGTGGTGAGGCTCATGTGTCCCAGCTCAAAGCACTGTTAGCTTTACATCCCTCAGCTCATGGTGGGTGGGTGTGACTTTTTTCATGTCACAGCAAATCATTCATTTGTTGTTTGTCAAAATGCAAAGTTATTTCTATGTATCCACCTGTGGACCTCTGTGTAGGCAGACTGAACAATCGTGAATGCGACTCTCAGGTTTTTCTACCCTGGATGGGCTAAATGGAAAATAAAGTCTGGTAAGTCTTGTATACTCAGTTACTGAAATGCGCTTGTCCAATATTAGAGGCAGAATGAGTCATGCAACTTGCATCTAATACTCTATGTGTAAAGTAATGCAGAAGATAATCAACGTGTTTTTCACGGACACTATGTTTTCATTGGCATAGGTTTATCTGTAAGTTTTGCCTTTTTTTTTTTAAATTTGCCAAGATGGTTAGTAACACATTTTCCTGTGGGGTGAGCAGAGATATTATATTAGAATAAATATTTTTATTAGTTTTAAGGTCAGTGGATGTTTTGATCTTTAATTCATTTAATATATATATATATATATATATATATATATATATTCGCTATACTGTTCTACTGCTGCTTCATTTGGTAGGTTTGTTTCGCGTTCAGAGAATTCACAAAATGACAAATTAGATCTTACTGAAGGAGGCGACAGTGGATCGAGAGCTCCTGTGTGACACACAGATTCACAGATTTTCTCTACAGACTTTGGTGCAAGTACTTGGATGCCAATACATCTTCAGTACCAGTCAAATAATGACTGCTTTGATGGGTTAAAGTAAATGACTGGTGATTTCATCATAAAGACACACAGTTGGGGCAGTAAGCTGCCGGAGAGAAAACTGCTACTGAGGCCTCCTACTCTGTTTGAACATCTCAGCCTCCATCTCCCACTTCTGGATACTGTGTCCTTGTATTGTCTCTACCATCTCTTCTACACTGTGGGACTCTCTATGTTCATTGGCATCACTTCTCCAGCCAATCCAGCCATGCATTTCCCGGAGAGCAGGAAGGCTACTGCAAAAATTGATATTCCGAGGACACTGTCAGCTAGCTTGATAGCCTTAATGCAAACATCAGTGGAATTAATGATTAATTTAAAAATGCCCCCCCCCCCCTTCAGTTAGATAGACCTATAAAGGTCAAATGCTGAAAAGAAGAAATGAAGAAGAAATTCTTGATTTCAGTTATTAACCAGACATGAACTATGAATTAATATCACCCAATATTGGTGTGAATGTGATCTTTTTGTTCTGAGGTGGAAGAACAAAACTGATTCACATCAGTGCCACTTGATAATCCTTTACATCTAAACTGCAACAATCTGTGGTTACCACTGTCCGTATTAAAAACATAGGCCAATATGAAAGTGCTGCTAACCTGTTGTTTCACTACTGAATGAATGAAGAAAAGCTGTGTAGAAAGCTATAGTTGGTATCTGTTTGTGGACACACATTTCTATAATGAGAACCAAAATATTTTATTCATCATTGCTGTTCCTCTATTTTTAATGATTAAATCATAATCAACAAGTCATGTTTATACTTCCGTTTCACCTTAACGCCATAGCAATGGTAAGATTCACCAAAAACCTGCTACTACGGTATAGCTTCCCACTCTGCGTTATTCAATCCCGACCTCGCTGTAGCTGTCAGTGAACAGAATACTGAATGTGCTGATGTGAACATTCATGTACATCAAACTCTATACATCAAAAACTATAGGACATGCTACATGAATTGTCATGATTTTATTGAGTTGTATTACAGATATTGGCCACAGATTATGTCGGTTGAGTGTAGAGTAATAATTTGTTGTTCATTTATAGTAAATAACATAGTGGAACAGAAGTTAGTATGTTCTTTCCAAACATTTATTTTACCATTTTTTTGTTTTATCACAGGATCACTCTTCACCTCCCAGCACAAGCTCTTCAGAGGCAGAGCCAACTACAAATCTAAGCCTGGATTCAAGCAGCAGCAGTACAGACATGTGGCATACATGTTTACTGGCAGTTTGGTCACCTGGGTGAAGGCAACACGGTGGTCATTCCAAGCTGCTGTATTTGGAAAATAAGGCATTAATTATCCTGACCCAAGAGCCACATACTAATGTAGGAAAAAACTCTTACTACCAGTAATTATGAATAATGAATTATTTTGAATTATTTTTTATTTTGCGTTGCTGTGTTACCTTTTGTTTTATTTGTAATTGTCCAGCAAATACAGTAAGTAAATAGAGTTCTTACTTTGTACGAGCAATCACAATATTTATTTAAGAGTTTGGAGCATTGGAAAAATAATTAGTTTTATTGTTTTTAATGTGAACTTATTTTCAATTCACAATTTACCTTTATTACTGTGACTATAGTCTTTCAGTGAGCAATAAGTGGTAAAGAAAAATGAAAGCTTACAAATTTAATATAATGTGATACAAAGTCTTTCACAAAATGCGAAAAGTGAAAACAAACACTAAAATTACACATATTTGGCAATGATAGTGTAAGATGACATAAATTTGTATTTATATGCTATTTGTGGGTGGAATTATAGTTAAAAATATATTATCCCTCTTTTGCAAAGAACCCTGGGGGTCCACATACACCACTCTGTATCTACAGTACTACTACTGTATGGTATCTACAGTAGGAAATGTTACTTGAGAAATGAGTTTGGTATATAGTGTTATACAGTCATTCAGAGCTTTGCTTCTATCCATCGAAAAAGTTAATAAATAAATAAATAAATATTTACATGAGAATGATTAAAAATTAGAGGCATGTGTAATGATTTAGTTGTGTTGGGGGACAACACTTATTGGCAATAATTGTATTGTCAATAATAACTAAATAATTATTATTCATAATTATTTATTAAATAGTTTTGAAAAATCAATGAAATATCAATTCAGGGAAACACCCTGAAAACAGGGAAAAACAATACATTTTATGCCTTTAAAATCAGTCTACATAATCATGGTAATTGACTGTAATATCTGCTGATATCACGATTAAACAATATTGAAGTAATGAATTCGAACACTGGCTCTCTCAAGCCCCATTTGTCACAGTATGCATGCACAAAAACACAGCTTTCCTTTAAGTGAATAAAAATAATTTATTTAATCAAATGGCACAATATAAAGTGAACAACTTGAATCAGTGACGATCAAAGGAACAATGAAATTCAATGTCATTAACTACAGCTAATAAACACACAGGCTATGTACATGTATGTGTGTGAGAAAGTGGGCATGGTTAAGTGTGGAAAAACAGGAAGTAACCAAAGAAGAAAGGAAGTGACGCAATTCGTTGGCATGGTTAAGTGTGGAAAAACAGGAAGTAACCAAAGAAGAAAGGAAGTGACGCAATTCGCTACAGTGACGTCACGCCCACTTCCGGAGCCAAAATGGCGGACCATGGGGGAGAAGCAGGCACAGTAGCAGTGACTGTAAGGCCATGTTTTCGCCACAAGATGGCACCAAAGAATAGGTTCAAGAATGCCACAGATCTCAGACCGAAGCACATGCACAGCAGCGAGGATGTAGGCACACGTGGTCGGCGCAAGATGGCGCCAGTGAGCAAAGTCTCACAAAAAAATGGAAGAGAGAGAGAGAGAGAGGAGGAGAAAGTTATGAATGATGTGTGTACAAGGAGGGAAGTTCAAAGCATAACGTCTAATATGAATGAACAAAAGATCACGTGCAGTGTGAGCCGATGGCAGTCAAACAACATAGTTTACACAGCCACCGTCTCCACACACGATCTGTCCGCTCGCTGCACACTGTGAAGCAGATGCAAAACAGCGACGCGGTAAGCACCGCAAACAACAATACACAATAGAGGCGATCAACATCGTTCTAAGCAAGGCGATCACAATCACAAACACAATTTATACACTTGAGATATACGAACATGTCCCTCACGTTCAGCCCAAGGAAAACAGAACACATTACACTAACTGCCCAGACACTACCTTTTACTTTGATTTGGGGGGGGGGGGGGGGGGGGGGGGGCTGGAAGTGAGTGTCCCGTTCGGGTCCGGTCCAGTTAAGTGGAGTCGCGGAGCGTTGACGGGCTGTTGTACGGGACAACACCGGCTGATCCTCGGCTTCTTCGGCAGCTCAAGCGTCGACTTTAATTAGAAGGAGGCTTCATCGTCCTTCTCTTCTGTTGCGGTGAGGGAAGATTGGTTCTACAGAGACTTCCAAAGGAGGATCCAAAAGGAGTGCGTAGTTGAAGGTATACAAGTTTCTTAAGAGATTGGCTGTCTTCAGTACAATGCTGGGTGACGAGAGACTGCAACGATGGTACGATGAGAGGTTAGCTGATTTCTGCTCCGGTACCTGTGGGAGCTGAATAGGAGCAGCAGCGATCACAGTTCCCATGGTGGATCAATGAGATGAGCCTGGAGACGGCTCCCATACGGCCGCCAAGGCCAAGAGGTGATGCCTGCCTGGAAGGCAGGGAAGAGAGCGAGTTTGCCTTTCCCCAAGGGGGAAGGCAGGAGAAGAAGAGAGTACGATAAGGTCGGGGACTCAGATATAGAGAAACGGCATCGAAGGGGAGCAGCAAAAGAGACTGTAGGATTCCTCCTTGTACTTACTTTACACCTCTTATATGACCTTCTGTGTATGATGCAAAGGAATGTCTTTGTTTTTTTTTTCCATGTAGGCCACACTCATGGAGGAAAATGGGAATACAGGCCACACTAGGTTAGGGCCCCGCAACAGCTGGATCATAAAAAAACTAAGGAGGATCCAAAAAGCAAAGACTAAAAAAAGGAAAATTCAAATATAATTTAAAAAAAAACTAAACTAAAAAACTACAACTAAGAATAACCAGTCCATGAGAATCCAACTAAAAATGCTGAGGCTGGTGAGGCGGAGCTCAGGAACAGGAATCTACAAAAAGGAGAACAAAGTCTGGGAGCTGAAAAACATACGAAAATTGAAAATGGCCAAAACAATCTGAGCTGTTTTACTGAGTGGAGTGACGTGGAGTTACCAGACTTGCGAAGCATGCTGACAAGGAGGAACAGGAATCCAGGTATACTGTAAGTAGGTTGAGGCTGATGAGACAGTTGGAGACAGCTGTGGTGATTATGCTCCCCACCTGGCCAAGCAACCAGCCTCTTAAAAAGAAAGGGTAACAAAACACAAACTGGGGAACAAGAGGAAGCTAACAACATAAAACTCCACCATCCAAGAGACAGAACATGACAGCATGTATCTATTGTTACCACAGTTTAAAGGGTAATACTCTATATTGTGAACAAGTAGTTGCAGTATGAAATTCAAGAAACATCCAACCCTAAAGCAGGTTGAGTCATTAGAATAAATGTGCCCATCCATCCATCCATCCATCTTCTGCCGCTTATCCAAGGTCGGGTCGCGGGGGCAGCAGCTTAAGCAGAGAAGCCCAGACTTCCCTCTCCCCAGCCATCTAGCACTTCTGGGGGAATCCTGAGGCATTCCCAGGCCAGCCAAGAGACATAGTCTCACCAGCAAGTCCGGGGTCGAACTCCCGTTCCATTTTTCCCTTACTCGTGAACAAGACCCCGAGATGCTTAAAATCCTTTTCTGGCATAGGACCATGGTCTCCGATTTGGAGGTGCTAATTCTCATCCCAGCCACTTCACGTCCGGCTGCGAACCGCTCCAGTGAGAGCTGAAGATCACAGCCTAATGAAGCAAATAGGACATCGTCATCTGCAAAAACCAGAGACCCAATCCTGAGCCCACCGAACCAGACCCCTTCAATGGCCTGGCTGCTTTTAGAAATCCTGTCCATAAAAGTTATGAACAGGATCGGTGACAAAGGGAAGCCCTGGTGGAGTCCCTCTCTTTACCCGAGTGTCCAAGACATGTGGTCGCAGGTCTGACTATATGACTATGAAGTCAATCGTCGACCTGAGGGCATCCTGATGCCAAGTGTGCATGTGGATACCCTTATGCTTGAACATGGTGTTCGTTATAAACAATATACAACGAGTGCAGAAGTCCAATGACAAAGCACAGCTCAGGTTCACATTCACACCCATCCAGGTCTCATTGCCCCAGCAAGAGAACTTTTCAGCACCCCCTCCAGGGACTCCAGAAAGGGTGGGTACTCTCAGCTGCAGTTTGGTGCCCAAGCACAAACAACAGTCAGGTCCCGTGCCCCCACCCAAAGCTGGAGGGAAGCTACCCTCTCATACACCAGGGTGAACTCCAATGTACGGGCTCCAAGCAATAAGAAGTCCTACACCAGCTCAGCTCCTCTTAGCAGGGGCAACTCCAGAATGGAAGAGAGTCCAACCCCTCTCAAGGAGACTGGCTCCAGAACCCAAGCCATGTGTTGAGGTGAGCCCAACTATATCTACTCGGAACTTCTCAACCTCGTGCACCAGCTCAGGCTCCTTCCCCACCAGAGAGGTGACGTTCCACGTCCCTAGAGCCAGCTTCTGCAGCCGAGGGTTGGACCACCAAGATCTCCGGCCACCACCCAGCTCACACAGCACCCGACCTCTGTGGCCCCTCCCACAGGTGGTGAGCCCATGAGAAGGGGGACCCACGTTGCCTCTTCTGGGGGTGGGCGTGCTGACATGATTTTATAAATGGGCCCAAATCTTCCCAATTTTCTGGTATCTGTTTTGCAAGTGTGATATGTGGGACCGAATGATCTATGGTGTACACATAACACTGAGCTGGTATGAGAGAGACTGATATAGCGCATTCATGTTGTGTGCAATAAATGTGTGTCAGTGTGACTTAATCAAATCTCTCTCTCAACCAACCTTCCTCATATGGCTCATCAGGTCCTGGTGACACATGAGTGGTACAATGCAGATCCTCTGGTGTCATGAAATCTATTGTAGCTGTTAAAAATGTTTTCCTAGCTAAAGTAAGAAGCTTAGATGCAGTTGATGGTTGCAATTTCCATTGATATGCATATTGTAGGTCTGGGGTGTGGTGAAAAATTTGTAGGTCTGGGGTGTGGTGAAAAATTTGGCTCCAGATTGGATAGTCTGTGAACTTTGACACCTTCTGGGGTTGAGATCAGACAAAGGCCTAATTTGCACATCAAGTCCCTGCCCATCAGGTTAATGGGACAGACTTCTGAGAGCAAGAATGCATGTTTGAAGCTTGTATCTGGCCCATCCGCACATTTGAGTGGGACAGTAATGTTCTCTCTAATTGTCTGACCTGATGAACCAACAGAGTACACATAATCTCCACTCATTTTTGGTTTTGTAGTGAGCTCTAAAGCTTTTATCACAGAATGTGTGGCTCCTGAGTCAACTAAGAATGTAACATTTTGTTCTGTAATGGTCAAAAGTATGTTGCGGAAACTTCTTTAAATGATCAGATGTGTACTGAACATATGTTAAAGCAATTGCATATCTATTGTCTGAATTCTCAATAGATTGTGTATTAATCTGCTCAGTATGTGTGTGTGAGAGTGGTGCAGTACCTTCTTCCGATCTCACAAGTTGGTTTGGCTTGTCAGCTGGAGTCCATCCCCCTCTGGCAACCCTTGTCTGCTGGGGCCGACGATCTGTTTTTGAGACATTCACACTTCCAGTGTCCACGTTGGCCACAGAGGAAACAGACATCATTTGGAATTTTCCTTCCCCAGTTCCTATTTTGGCCTTGTCTTTTTTCTCTATGTCCATGTCTTGTTCTTTCATGATCACGGGCTATATTGAGCATGGTTATGGTTGCCATGTGCAGCTCTCTCTCTGTTGTCTCCTCCTTTTTTTTTTTTAATTAAGAAAGAATTACCACTTAAGAAACAATTACAAAGATGAATTTCCCACACCTCTGCAGTATTGCTTAATCCATCTGGTGGTTGAAGGCCACTGTAGGTGTTGAATACCTCTGTCAGGTGAGTGAGATATTCATCAAGGTTTTCACCATCCTTTTGTCTGCAGGCAGTGATTTTTTCTATGTAAACTTTAACAGGGAAAGCTTGAATAAATGCATTACAGAGATGATGGACAGTATTTCTATATTGGGCATTAGAGTCATCTTCCCACTTGATGTTTTTGCAGTGGCGGTCAGCATCTTGGAATTTATCCGCTACTTTCTGGCAGTCTGTGGGTTTCATGAGGCTGCTGTGATGTCAGCAGAAGTCCATGCACGGAAAACCAATGTTGGACCTTCTGGTCCAGACACCTCAACCATTGACATGTTGAGGATTGCATTTTGAGTGTGGTGACGCAGTCTATGTGCAGCTGACTGCGTCAGGAGGGTTGGTTGAGGGATTTTTTTGGTGTGGCTGGCACATCAGGTTGGGCTGCCTCTCTTCTCTCACTGGGAATATGGTGGTGGAGCTGAAGGATTAATTGATGGGTTGCCATCGAGGTCCGGATCCAGCTTCAAAGCTGTCAACTGTGGACACAAAGAAGAGGAAATCTGTGAGTCCGGTGTTCTTTGTGAATGTACATTTTGTTTTTCATTGGTTTCAATTTTTTCACTTGAATAGGGTAGTTGCTTCTCCTTTCCACATCTGTAAACGTTCTTTTTTGACCTTCTATGATTTCTAACTGTGATGATTGGTGTGTGGGATAAGTGTGGACCAAAAGCAGGGCAGGAAGCCGGGTCGATTAACAGGAGGAACAGTCTTTATTTACAAAAACAAAAAATTAATCCAAATAATACTCAGCCAAACGAAGGATAACTCAAGGCGAGGAGACTGACTGGTTGGCTGGGCAGGGGTCCCCGAGGAAGACTAAAAAAAGGGGTCCAGAATGTCCACAGTACAAACAGAGTCCTAGTCTGATCCTCCTCTGCCGCTCGTCCGAAGATAGCCGGGTGCTTCCCAGCTGCATGGGTTCATTGGACTCAGGAGCCGGAGCTGGCGCCTGGCGTGAAGAGGCCGGGAGCACCGGGGTCAGAGGAGCAGGTGAGGTGGAGAAGGAGTACCTGGAACGAGAATTCTGGGAAGAGGGCTGTTTCTCTCCTCCCAACTGCCTGAGTCTCTCTCTCAATCTGTTATCCACTCGTACAGCCAAGCTAATCAGTGCCTCTAGGGACTCACACTCGTCTCGAGTGGCTAATTCGTCCTTAATCTCATCATTTAGCCCCCGAAAAAATGCTGTGGTTAGCGCAGGCTCATTCCAGCCGCTCTCAGCGGCGAGGATTAGTGGAGTTTAGAGGAGTTTATCCAATCCGTAGCTTTCCCTCGAGCCAGGTTAAAAAAAAAAGCTATACGGGAGCTATCAGAGTGGTATAAGTTTGGCTGCAACTGGAAAACTAGTTTGCATTGTCTCAAGAAACGTTGGCAAGATCCTACCTCCCCTCTGTAGAAGTCTGGCGTGGGTATAGCTGGTTCCCGGGGAGGTGCTGTCGCTGTAGGCGGAGCAGACGACGGACGTGCCTGGGCCAGGGGAGCTGGTGCTGCGGAGACGGGAGGAGCTGCAGCGGAGTCTGCCGGCCTCTGGGCCAGGTGCGTGACGCTGGCTGATAGGGACCGAATGGCGTCCATGATGTCGCCCAGGATCTGTTCATGCCTTGCCACCGCCGCCTCCTGCGTGGCAAGCGCCTGTTTAAGCGACGAAGCTTCAGCTGGTTCCATTATCCGTACTGGTCGGCGCGTACTGTGATGATTGGTGTGTGGGATAAGTGTGGACCAAAAGCAGGGCAGGAAGCCGGGTCGATTAACAGGAGGAACAGTCTTTATTTACAAAAACAAAAAATTAATCCAAATAATACTCAGCCAAACGAAGGATAACTCAAGGCGAGGAGACTGACTGGTTGGCTGGGCAGGGGTCCCCGAGGAAGACTAAAAAAAGGGAAAAACGAGGTATTAATAACGAGCAGGAAAAAACACGACATGCAGAGATTCAGAGCGAGACGTAGTTCGAACTGGTGCAGTTTGCCACTCTAGGAGTGAGACGCGCCGACACCTGCAGCAGCGAGGAACGAGGTATAAGAAGGCAGGGGCGGTGATCAGGAAACGAGCTGCAGGTGCGGAAGGGGGGAGGGGACTCTGCCTGGCCACGCAGTCAAGTCTCCTGAAAAAACCAAGCACAGGGAGGAACAAAAAAGGAAAACACCGCACAAAATAAAAGACAGGAAACAGTGTGAACCCGGATCCTGACACTAACTTTCTTGCAGAAATTTTCTGCTTCTTTCTCATTTCATGTTCTTTTCCCTTCAAGTTTTCTTCTAATATTAATATGTTTTTTAGGCTGAGGGATCCCCCTATTGGGAATCCAAACTCAGCTTTTGTCCCCATATTTCCTTCTCATAACATTCACAATCGGCCCCTCCGGAGGTCCAACATCGACAGAGCTTTTACTCCCCATTCCAAATGGAGGTTGTGCACAAGTATAACGATACAGACGTCTCTGTAAAGGAGCAATTTGTTTAAGGAACAAGTGATAAAGACCTGGTCGCTTCATTTAAGGAACAAGTGATAACAACCTGGTCGCTTAATTTTAAGGAACAAGCGATAAAGACCTGGTTGCTTCGTTTAAGGAACAAGCGATAAAGACCTGTTCGCTTTGTCTGTGCTACAAGCGAAGGAAAAAGCAAATCACTTTGTTTAAGGCTACAAGTGATTTAAAAAAAGCCTGATTGCTTCATTTAAGGCTACAAGCAATAAAAAGCAGATCAATTGTGGATATGTGAGAAACGGAAATGTTTAGCCAATTATAAACCCAAATTTTAAAGAAAAGAAATTTAAATGTCAATATTTCAGTGCTCACCAGATGAACCCCAGCGGGGCGTTTGCGGTCAGTCCTCCCTTCTCAGAAGAGGATTTTTAGGTTGGAGGCTGGAGAGTTTTTCGTCCAAGATGGCCTGTCACTGTCTGCGTCCCAGATGATCACTTGAGGGATCCCACTTCTGACACCAAATGGTTGCAGAAATTCTCTGTTGCTGGTGGAGAAATGAAATAGAGACTTCTGCCGGCCGACGAGGTTTTATTTTTCGTTTGCAAAGGAGTTCGATCAGCACCGAGCGGTCAAGATGCCGAAAGACCCAGAACACTGAATAAGCTAAACATTTATCCCTGAGGACTGCCCCACAGGGGCCAAAGAAACATCCCTCAGGGATGACCAAAAGGGTATTTAACCATGTTGCCCTCTGGTATGTTCTTTGTCTGTTCTTTCACACTTCAGGTATCCTGCAGGATTTTACAAGAGGATGTGAAAGTAAGAAGTCACAAATGGTTACCTAATATCAGTGTGGGAGGTGTGGAGCATCTCAAGAAGCTGAATATACAAAGAGAAATCAAATTTCTATTACACTCCTTAGAGGTGCAGACTATTTAAGGCTGGGTTTTCTGCATCTGTGCGTATCATCACAAGTGTCTGGTAACTCCACGTCACCCTGCTCCATGTGCCTTGTTCTAGTGTTTTTTCTGTGTGAGTTTTCCGTTTAGTGATCATAGCCTTTATTCCTTTTTCCTAGTAACCTGATCCTGAGCGCCGCCTTGCCAGCCGGCCAGCCTCAGTGCTTTTTGTTTAGTTTATTCATGGACAGGTTCACCTTTTGTTTATTTTTTGTATAATACATTTTCATAAACTTTTTCATCAGTTCTCTGCTTTTTGGGTCCACCTTAGTTTGTTAATTGATTCACTACGTGAATCATTACATAAACGCTGCTATGTTTACAGTTAATAGCGCTTCTTTTTGTTTTGTTCACAGCAAATCAGTTGTACACATAGTACTATTTAATTTCCTTTAATTCTAATTTTAATTTGCTCTGCTCTTTTTGTGCATAAAATACCATTTGAGCATTGTTATCAACTGGTATTGGTCACAATGGTTAACCCAAGATACGTTTGTGTTTCTGAATTCTCAGTTGGAACCCGGTGAACTGGGGAGTAAAGCCAAATTATGAAACATAACACAGCTGCCTTTTTAAGTGCAGTTGTAGTTCTTGCTCTCATTACAGATCAAAGATGTCAAAATGAAATGTAAACTGCTCCAAACTCAGTGACAAAACTGTCACATAAATAACAATAAAGTTATAGCATTGTGTTAAGCAGACTGCCAAAGTCATGATGGGGCTAATTTAGTCTAGCATAAACAATTATTACTATAACACTGGAGTAGAAAAATTAGCTGCAGTTCATTTAAGATGACAAAGCCGTCTAAGCATGTTTGTTTCTCTTCCAGTCTCAATGCTAAGTCAATAATGGCTACCTGCCCTGCTGGAAAAACCAGCATAAAAACCATGCTGGTCTATGCTGGTCCATTCTGGTCTATGCTGGTTTGATGACCAGCATAGACCAGTATGGTGAGCCAGTATGGACCAGCATAATGATGCTGGTAGACCAACATGACCATCTGCCAAGATAGCACAAAGTAGTACTTATATAGAACAAATTCATTCATTCATAAAATCATACAATAACAAGAGTAAAAACAGACAAAAATGCCAATGTTAAATTAAAGTGATACATGTACGATCCACCTCCAAATGTCTTCAAAAGACTACTTTGATGTAATCTCAATGTACAACAGGGTTAATGGCACTTCTGTCAACACCTGAGCAGGTCTGCATTGCTTGCATCAGCCCAATATAACACAACCCCACAATGATTTCTGATTAATTATTGTTAATTCTAATTCTAATTATAATTATGTAGTCTTAATTTTGCATGTTACCACAGTATAGTTTGCTTAATAATGTAAACCACATCCCTAGTGATCTGTGGTGTGGATTTTTTAAGCCTAGATCAGCTGCTTAGTGGTCTGTGTCACAGTCCCTATGATCCAGACCAGCTACCAATTTGCTTCTGGTGCTTCTCTTTTGGACTAGCTGATCTAGGGTAGAGGGTAGAGGAGAACCGGGGAGTAAATCAATCATATGGACGATGGAAAGGCAATGAAAGAGCTTTGTGTTTACTAAAAACTTCACTGAGATCATGGTATTCAACAGGAACAGAGAAGAGATCAGAGGATTCTGGGGTGTGGTGACCGAAGCGGACGGAGTGTTGTAAGCGGTTTTGAGGTAATGGGAGTGGCAATGGAGGCTCCAGCTACAGTTTGAACCGTCATCTGAAAGCAGTAGGCTTGCAGCTAAATGAAAAGAAATGTCACTTCCACTAAAGCAATTTAATGTTCTTGGGACACCTGGTAATGGCAAAGGGCATCCAGCCTGACACAGAACACTTGCAGGCCATTACACGGGCCCCTGCTCCAACTGATGCGCCTGCCCTCCGCTCCTTTCTTGGGACGCTTCCATGGAATGGTAAATTCAAAACTAATTATGCTACGGTTGTGGAGCCTCTTCATGCATACATGCGTCAAGATTCTACCTTTAACTGGACTGATGAAGCTCAGTAGTGCTTTTCCACAGTAAAAAAAACTCCTGGTGGACAGTCCAGCATTGGCTTTGTTTTAACCCAGAGTTCCCAACTCTCATTTCAACTGATGATTCTGACTATGGTTTGGGTGCTGTTTTCACCCAAGTTCATCCAGATCACACAGAATGCACTGTAACATTTGCTTCGAGAACACTGACACCTGCTGAAAGGAAGTACTCCACAGTGGAGAAGGAAGCTCTTGCATGTGTGTAGGCAGTGGGGAAGTGCAGGACATATTTGTGGGGTCTAAGGTTTGCACTACGAACTGATCATCAAGCTCATACAACACTACTTTCCACCAAAGGAATAGACAGAGCTGGAATGTGCATTGCATGAAGGTCTGTACACCTTCTTTGTTTCACGTATGATGTTGTGTATTGTGCTGGATCACTGAATCACACAGATTGCCTTCAAAACTAATCACAACTGAAGGCAGACCCAAAAAGGGCAGGGACGAAGAGAACTAAAAGGTTTACAGAAATTTATTTACAAAAAGGAAACAAAGGGATAACCAGTCCATGAATTAAATTAATACGCTGAGGCTGGACGGCTGGCAAGGTGGAGCTCAGGATTTAGGAAACTATCAGTAACTGCCTGTGAGTTTGATGATGCTTCCTCCTTTTGCCCTAAAGCTGTGACACCACTACTGCAGCCGCACTACAAAATAAGACATGAAAAGTGTGTGCAAGGAAACTTAAGTGTTTTGTGTATCAAGACTCATTCTGCTTGCTTCTCTTTGACCTACTCTCATTGCATTGGCACATGAAGGCTACCAGGGTATAGTGCATACAAGACAATGGTTTCATGAGCTGTACTGCTTCCCTGGTTGCCCAGGTGAGGTCTCAGATATCTGCATGTACAGTACATTGTGCCAAAAATCAGACAAGTCAGCAAAGGTTTTCGAAGCACCATTACAGCCTGTACCGTTGCTTGCAACTCCGTGGAGTAAGCTGGGCCTGGACATTGTTGGACCTTTTGAACTTGCAACATGGCAGTGTAAGTTTGTACCTTCGCTGTTTCCTTAAACACACAAATTCAGGTACATTCACAAACACAACAATAAGTGAATCAGGGCTACTATGAAAACATAGTGCTTCATAAAGTCACACAAATGGACAGAAAAAGTTTCACTTGACTCAGGAAAAGTATTTTTAAAATCTCTGCCACCTCGCTTATTAACAACTTTGATGAACCCATTTGCTATCAGAATGAAGAAACGAAGCACAGAACAAATCCATTTTTATTTGTATAGCACAAATCACATCATTGAACTTAATGTTCAAAGCAGGCCCAGTCACCTGAATAACAGCTAGGAATTATGGAATGTGACTCTCATTCTATTTTGTTGGTTTTCTCTCTCTGAACTGTGCCCGTGATTAATAGGGGGGGCCAAGGGCATTCACATTGTGCCACTAGATATTAAATATGAAATAAAAAGAAATTTAATTAATCAAGAACTAAGTTTGAAGATGATCAGATATCATTCTGACCATAAACAATGTCTACTAGTGATCAGTGTCTGGGACACTAAAGTTTTTAGGTTCCATATAATAACCTAAAAACTTTTAGTCCTTATAATTGCAAAAACTACAACTTAAAGGTCTTGACGGCAGGGCACCTCCACAAGTGAAGCCTGCAGCTTAGTTTGACTCAATACGGGAAACCTTACCTGGCCAGTTTAGCCAGGTTATCTTAATGTAGATTATTTTGTATGTATATATTATGTACTTATATATTTTTTATTGTGGATTTGAGGAAAATAGACACTGATAGGTGACTTTTACATGGCGCCAGCCAAATTGCAGTGCAGGAGGCTTCATACCTGGAGTTCACATTCTTATCGGTGATATCACAAGGTATGTTATTACATGAAGATGACTGAAATCTGAAACTTCAAAAACATCAAGACTGATTTTAAAAATGGTATAGTTTTGTGGCATGTGTGGGTCAGACCTCATGTATACCAGCAGAGACAGAGCTGTGTATTTTTGACCTCTTTAACCCTACATGTCAACTCCTTTTGTGTTTATGCCCTTGTCTATGGAAAAGGCGGAATTATTTAAATGCTTAAAATTAATAGTGTTAAAAATATGACTGTGCTGTCACTGAGCACCAGGTGCATTCTTGTGCACTGTTCATTTTATCTGTTCAAAACAGCCCTGTGCTCAGACTGAGGATGTGATTAGACTTTGGAGCACCTTGCTGCATACATTTGCCTTTTAATGAGGGAAAATGGCAGGACTTTTGTGACACTTGTTAAACAGAGTCACTTTGTTATACAAACTCATGAGCCTTAATCTGCAAATTAAAAAAAATCACTATGAGTGGCAGACAGAGACAAAAATTTGTATAATTAAAACAGAGGAGAAGGGATAAAATGATTTGAGTTGCCAAGCTCATGAGTCCCTGAGGCATTGGTCCTTGGCTGCCTTTTTCTTCCAGTGACAGCCTGGTCAAATGGAATGAATAATAAATTGGATTAGTCTTATCAGTGGGTAGTCAAAATGTTGGCCTTGTGTCTCAGCCTGGTCATTATGGCCAGTAATGATCCTTAAACTGTGAGAAGGCTTCCTCAGCACAGTTCTCAGATGAGCTGCAGCAGGGGGCTGCTGATATGAGACTAACAGTTGTTCCGTCACTGGGCAGAAAGTGTGCATTAGAAGACAGTCATGAGCTAAATAGAAGACTCCATTGAGTTGGATTTTGCAATTTGAAACAAACCAACATACACCAACATGCGCACATGGAATAGCTTGCATGATGCCCGGCGGCGCGGCGTACACTGCGATGCCACATATCCATTTGGATGACGGACTGTTCAAATTTTAGGGTACATACACAATCAAATGTTTATGTGCTGTATGTATAATTCTGACGTGTGCCATTATTACGTTCAACTTGTAATAATTGTGGACTAATTGATGTTATGTTTGTGGTATATGGATGTGATATTTCAATTTCCCAGCTTGGGATTAATAAAGTATCTATCTATCTATCTATCTATCTATCTATCTATCTATCTATCTATCTATCTATCTATCTATCTATCTATCTATCTATCTATCTATCTATCTATCTATCTATCTATCTATCTATCTATCTATCTATCTATCTATCTATCTATCTATCTATCTATCTATCTATCTATCTATCTATCTATCTATCTATCTATCTATCTATCTATCTATCTATCTATCTATCTATCTATCTATCTATCTATCTATCTATCTATCTATCTATCTATCTATCTATCTATCTATCTATCTATCTATCTATCTATCTATCTATCTATCTATCTATCTATCTATCTATCTATCTATCTATCTATCTATCTATCTATCTATCTATCTATCTATCTATCTATCTATCTATCTATCTATCTATCTATCTATCTATCTATCTATCTATCTATCTATCTATCTATCTATCTATCTATCTATCTATCTATCTATCTATCTATCTATCTATCTATCTATCTATCTATCTATCTATCTATCTATCTATCTATCTATCTATCTATCTATCTATCTATCTATCTATCTATGGGATTAATAAAGTATCTATCTATCTATCTATCTATCTATCTATCTATCTATCTATCTATCTATCTATCTATCTATCTATCTATCTATCTATCAATATGTTGTTCTGGTGGTTGGTGCATACGAGAAACATGAATAATTGCATTGTACTCATATTCCTCTTCTTTTTTCTTTTTTTTAACTGTATAAAAAATTCCCCTCTAACCCTAACCCTTGCCTACTTGGGTGGTCTTATCTCTCCATCAAGCTCGGGTCCTCTACCAGAGGCCTGGGAGCTTGAGGGTTTTGTGCAGCATGATGGCTGTTCCTAGGACTGCGCTCTGGACAGAGATATCAGATGTTGTTCCTAGAATCTGGAATCTGAAATGTGTTGGAGCCACTCTCCCAGTTTGGGGTCCCAGTGGTGATAGGACCACAGTTGCTTTTACTGCCCACTTCTTCTCTAGCTCCTCTCTCAGCCCTTGGTATTGGTCAAGCTTCTCATGTTCCTTCTTCTTGATGTTGCTGTCACTTATGATTGCCACATCTATCACTATTACTTTCTTCAGCTGCTTATCAACTACCCCTATGTCCAGTTGGTTAGCCATTACCAGTTTGTCTGTCAGGATCTGGAAGTCCCATAGGATCTTAGCCCAGTTCTCAATCAACTTTGTAAGTGTCTTCCATCTTGATCTTTTTTGGATGTTGGTGGTTTTATCCTGGATAGTGGCTTTGACACTCATTCGTCCTCTGCCTCCTTCCTTCCGGGTTAGCATACAATTTTAGTGTACTGGACTTAGGGCGAAACCCCCATGCATGGTGAGGAGGTTCCTTTTCTTGATATCAGTGGCATCTATCTCTTCCTTTGGCCTGGCATTTATGTCAGCAGGGTATATTATTACTGGCGGGGTTTAGGTAGTGATGGCTCGGATCTTGTTCCGACCATTCAACTGACTCTTAAGGACCTGTCTCACTCGGTGTAGGTATTTGGCTGTGGCAAATCTCCTTGCTACCTCTCCCTGGTTCCCATTTATTTGTGGGATCCCATGTCCACAACATCTGCTATGTTGCCTTCAAGTAGTTCTATTCGCTCATTTCTGATAATCTTTCCTCTTTTTGATATCATTCGGTTGCATTTATCAAGTCCAAATGATATCCCAATGTCTTTGCTATAGACCCTGGTGAGATGGATCATTGCTTGCTCTTTGCATACAGCTTAAGATCATCCATGTAGAGGAGGTGGCTAATTGTTGTCCCACTTTGGAATCAGTATCTGAAGCTAGTTTTTGTGATGTTCTGGCTCAAGGGGGTTCAGGCCTATGCAGAACAGCAGGGGGACAGTGCACCTCCTTGGTATATTCCATCATCTCTGCAATGGGCTTTGAGTTGACCTCTAGAGTTGTCACCCACACTTCTATTGAGTTCTTGATGAAGGTCCTCAGAGTCCTGTTGATATTGTGCAGCTCCAGTACTCGTGTGTGGGATCGAGTCATAGGCTTTCTTATGGTCAATTAATATAGCACACAGGTTGGTGTTCTTGGTCTTACAGTCCTTCATGACTGCCCTATTGACCAGTAGTTGGTGCTTGGCTCCTCTGGTATTACTGCTAATTCCCTTCTGGGCTCTGCTCACTATTGAATGTGCCTATTCATCTCCAATGATGCATGATGGGAGCTTCCATGTTGTGCTGAGGCAGGTTATAGGTTGGTAGTTGGATGGTACTACTCCTTCTGAGGGTCCTTTATGATGAGGACTGTCCGGCCTTTAGTCAACTATTCTGGGTGGGTCCCAGACAGCAGCAGCATTTGGTTCATCTGTGCCTCCTGCCACCTGTGAGTCGAGGTAATTCTTGGTAGCTAGAGCCAATCAGCGTTCGGCCTGCTACCAAGATTCTACCAAGAATTGGAAGCGTCAGCCAATCAGCGCCCTCGGAGCTACCAAGAATATACCAAGAATTGACTTGGACCCCCAGAGTCAGTGCTTCACTTCGCTTGATGGAAAACTACCACACGGCACACTCGACTTCTTCTTCTAAGTCATTATTTCTTTTTAGCAGAATACAGTTTAATCAGTTACTTTATATACATGTGTGCACGCGTTATGTGTTGTACGTATGTATGTTTTTAAATAATGACCCCGTTACTTTAGTGACTATGTAATGCCGTCTGTCCTATCAGTGCTATGTTTTTAGCGAACTAACGCTAATGTTAATTTAAATTTTTGCTTTTCGTTAGCGAGTTTGACGCTAGATACTACTATTGCGTTGATACATGTACAATACAGCGTTACAAGCGTTAGCGTTGTTGTTGGTGACATTAGTGGGTTCGGCCATTAAAGTAAAGCGTTACTTAGCGTTACTAACGTGAAAGTTACGAACATGTCAGCATGTACTCGTTAACATAGTACACGTTACAACTCGGTTTGGACATATTATTCATTCATTTTAACTGATAGCTAACGTAATTGTAACATTACATGGTACTTATACTATTTTCATGAGATGCTACTATGACTCTACATTTAAAAAAAAAAAAATTAAATAATTTTAGTACATTGTCTTTCCTTAGATTGACCTGTGCAGTAGATTATGAAGTAGTAATGGTACTATTTCTGAAGTAGTTACACCTTAATGAGCTGTACATTTTAAGTGATGCTTACACAATAATGTATCATTAATTATGCTCCCAGTAGTCTATAATTTACTATGTTGCAAATGTTAACTTAAGCAAACGTTTGAATGCATGGCCTTTATTTGTGCACATGGTATAGTATGAAAACTACATTACATGTGATAAAGAGTGAATATATCTTGCTAATAATATAATTTGCTTTCACATGTAACATGCTCTATAAATTAAATAAATTATTATTGTTATTGTTTTTATATATGTAGCTATCTACCTTAAACAATGTGTTATCTACTCTTTTGTATGCCTCATGTTTAACAACTTGTTAATGTTCATGTTATTGACACCTTTTTTTCCTGTTTCATTCACGTTTTTATCTTTTTATCTAGATAGAACCTCGCTTTAGGAGACTGACGGCGCTCTTAACCTTTCAGATTCATTTGAAGCTGGAAGAGTGAAAGAGGTCAACAAAGGGAAGCCATGGATGCCACCGCTTTCCCCAGATGTTGTAGAAGGCAAGGCCAGAAAAGCCTTAATTGAGCAAAAGGGAGATCCTTCAAACAGAAAACACCTGTTGGGTTTCTTTGAAATCCAGTTTGGTGTTTTCCGTGGGCAGACATTTAAGTGGCTTGTTGAAAATGCCCTGGGGTATGCTGCTTACTTGGTGGCTGCTATGAAGAGGGACCCCACAGGAGGCAGCAAAGACTCCAAAGACCATACCCACAATAAGCACTGTTTCAGGGAGTACATGGAGCTCTTTCTTTCTGGCAGAATTGCCATTGCCATGAAGGAAGAGCAATATGCTGCAAAAACTCCCCAACCTTCTGCCTACTTCCTCCCCGCATGCTGCCACATCCACCTCCTCCCCGCTCGCTGCCACCTCCTCTCCACATGCTGCCACCTCTTCCCAGGTCTCTCCAACCACCCAACACGCTGCCACTGTCAAGCGTGCTTCCACCTCTTCTCTCCGCTCACTCTTGGTTAGGAAATTGCCTATCCAGCAAAGCCTGACCAAGACTGTGAAAAAGCTGGTGTCCACCCCCTCAGTAAAACCTTGTAAGCTGAAATATATTTGTTTAACACAATTCATTTAGTATTTTGTATACCTGCTCATTAGACATTAAGTTTATGTTTGTTATGCTTTTTGTTTTAGCTTTGATCCAGGCACATGCACGGCTGGCTTCGTCATCAGCGACACACACCCATCCAGCTGTGTCCGCTGAGGCTGCCACAGGGTCCTTGTGATGCCGCGGCTGGCCACCGCGTCATCACGACGTCATCACCGCGCCGGGGACGTAATGAACGCTATCTCCCCCGCTCAAACATCTCGGCATGGACTATATTTGGATTTAGGACTGCTACAAAAAACAACTTGGTGAGCACACTCCAGCGTAAATGCTGCGTTTTGTGTCGCGTGGCTTAACATGGGTGCACACATGTAAGTACGCGACCAAACACTTCACCGTCACTAGTTACACACAAACATTCCACACTCACACACAAACACCGCATGAAATAACAATAAACATAAACATGCCGTGTTTGTTTTAAGCATCCCCGTGAGTCTAATAAGCTACCTGCGGGAACGTGTCACAGTGAGTGTGGTGAAGCAGTTTGTAAGAGGGGAAAAGTTTGTAAGAGCACGCTTACCAGTGTCGCAGCCTTTCCCCGTCACAGGAAAAGAGCGCTGAGGGCAACACCGGGCTAATATACGGTGCTGCTCGGGGTGCGCGTGCGAAGGGGCACGAGCACTGCTCGTGCATCCTAATGGTTTAATCCATTTTGTGTTATCTTCCGTTTCATGTTTGTTTTCGGTTTAATTGTGCTTTTAATGCATTAAGTATTATTTCCTGTGTTAGGTTATTTTGTTTGTATTTTTGTATTTGGTTTATTTAGTTTATTTTTGACAGTTACCCTGGTTAGATGGAGAAAGTGGTATCACCCACTCCAGGGACACGAGCATTTATGCCCTTTAAAAACCGACCTGGCTCAGTGTGAGGAAGACCAGCAATTCGTGAACACCTGTCGTGGTAGACACCTTAAAGGGTAACTCTCAGATGATGAGACATTGTTTTTTTTGTTGTTCAATTTTTTTTTTGCATTGATACAGCTGGTCCTAGTTGGTATCAACCTCGCATTAAGTGTTTCTGGACTTAGTGTCCTTTTTGCATTTTTTTTTGTTCATTCTGAGTATTGTGACCCTCGTGTCAGTTTTTCTTTTCCTTTTTTTTTATTTCACTGTAAATATTCCTGCACATGGGTGCCAATGGATGGTTAAAAAAAATAAGAAATGTTGCTGGCAACCAAGTTCCCGTACACACCTCTGCCTCCACTTGACTGCACGTTACCTCATAACAGTCCTCACCGACTGCCCCCAACCCATCAGTGTCCACTGAGGTGGACGACAGCACACTGCTGGCAGAGGCAGTTCCTTTGGAGGAGGCACATGTGGCACGTATGTTTATACTTATTTAAAACTTAAAACACATAAATAATTATTGCAAAATTTACTGATCTGTGATTGGTACTAGCGGTGTTCTTTTCTGTTACCCTTTTTTTCCAATTTCAATTTATGTTTCACATATTTAATAGTAATGGTAAAAATAGTATGTATAGACACACATGCAGCTCGAAGTGCTTTAAAAAAGAGATTACACCACAGAGAGCTTCAAAAGACAAGCTGAGCATTATAAAAACAGATAGTTAAACAGTTCAGAACAGCAATAAGAACATTATTTTAAAAGAATAAAAAAATATTTCTCCTATATTTATTTCTCTCTTTTTTTCAGCACATCAAGTCTGTCTTCCAGCTGGATGGAAGTGCATCTTGCCTGAAGTGGACCAGAGGTGGATCTCTAAGGCCCTGTTCAAGTGGACAGCACATGGGCATCCTGAGCTGGACTTCAGCAGGGTTGACAAACTTTGGTGGTTCCCCCCACAGGTGCCACTGAAGACCAGTAATTGTCCTTCACTGGAAAATTACTTTGGCCATCCCCTGTTGCTCTGGATGCCCCGGAAGCTCTGGCAGATCAAGCTGACCTGTCCGCATACAGACTGTCAGAAAGATCTTCTGACCTCAGCTGGCCTGCATCAGAAGGTCAGGCAGGTGGTGGATGTTGGGAAAATGTACTATATTGCATCCGAGTACCTGGCCTGCCCAAGATGCAAGCGGAGAGTCATTAGCTGGAGCCACGGGATAGTCTCCCAGCATCGGCCATCGGGTGCAGTTCCCTTGCATCCTTACATCAAAACTTGCATGTGACATGCAAGTAGTTAGTTTGATGCGTCAGCGGGGGTTGGGCGACAGCAGCAGTCAGATCCAACGCAAGCTGCAGGAGCGGCATGCTGAGGTATGGCTGCAGAAGACAGTTCAGTACCTTACAGACTGCAAGGGTATTGCCGGAGCTGTCACATCAGGTCTGATCCTGCCTGTGACATTTCAGCCTGCACCTGCCATGCTTGCTGTTCCCAAGCACCGCTGGCTGATGCAGGTTTATGCTCAGGATGTCCTGCAAAGGTTGGAGGAGATAAAGGCCAGCATCACTTCACAATTTGGACGGGTTTTAAAAATGGACTCTACAAAAAAGGTCGCCCGAAAGCTGGCAGGACTAAGTTACGGCACTGCAACATGGGCCACAAATGTTGGTAATGAGCATGGTCAGGTGATCATGTCAGTCCTCACAGCCAGTGAAGGTTTTGGTCTTGGGCCAATGATTGAAGGGCTAATCCAGCGATATACAGTGGCTGGGGTGGCTCCTCCTGAGGTGCTGTATGTCGACCAAGACTGCTGTGGCAACACCTTCCTGAAAAGGATGTTTGAAGAGTGGAAGAGCATGACAATCCACTTAGACATATGGCACTTCATGTGGAGGATTGCTGTGGGTTGCACCACTGACTCCCACCAGCTGTATTCCACCTTCATGAGTCACCTCAGTCACTGTATTTTCATGTGGGACCAGGACGATCTGAAGGCCCTGAAGGAGGCAAAGCATGAAGAGCTAGAAGCAGAGCACAAACAACCCTCTGAGACTGATGTGCTACGGTGTATTAGCCGAAACGAGCTAGCTCTGCATTGCAGGAGGACCACTCGTGGGACCAGTGAGACCCAGGCTCTGATTGAGAGCCTGATCCAGGCCTTTGATGGAGATGCTGGCTGTGACACTTTGGGCGTCCCACTGATCAACTCTGCACGTATGGCTGAGATCTGGAAGTCCCAGCGGAAGCATGTGGCCTGCATCCAAGATCCTCCAGGTGTGCAGCTCTACACGCAGACAGGAACATCAGTGAAGGGAGGTCACCGCCTGCCAACCTATAGAGGTTCCACATCACTGGAGTCGTTTCACCTGCACCTGAGCTGCTTCATCCCAGGTAAATCTGTAAATCCTTTTTCTCATCCAAATTGTTACTGAATTACATAACTGAAATATTAACATATGATTTGATTGTTCAGATAATAACTATGATATTGAATTTGTTGTAATAAAAGATGTATGGATCCACGTAAACACTTTTTTTCTTTACATTTTTAAATTTACTTTAAAGGTACACTGGCAAGTGACACCTTCTTCCAGGCGTATCTGTTGGATGGACTGGCAAGGTGGAATGAGGACCGGGCTGTGGCAGCAACTAGTGATGAGCAGCAGCCTCATTCATACAGTCATCTTCTGCGTCATGCTGCTAATGTTCTTTCTGAAGAAGTTCTCGGCCAGAAGATCGTCCCTCACGTTTGACCAAGAAAGTACACTGGTACCTAACTATCATATTCTGTGACCATTTCATTCACGTTTGTAACTGCCATATTGCTACTGAATTACTCTGCAGTGTCTTAGTGCATTATGTAAGTGTTTTTTATGTCTTTATATTTTAAAGATGAACTCATCGGTGTAGAATATTTATACCAGCAAACGGGGAAAGTTCTGCAGGACTACAAAGCAGCCATTGCAGAATCAGAGACCAGTGACATGGAGGTTGAGGTGGATGAAGGTTTTGCTGACTGTGAGGAGTTTCAAGGCATCACCATTCCCACCTTGTTCACAGAACGCCCATCCACTGTCTCTTCAAGAACATCGGTGTCTGCAGCATCTGTGCTGCCTAAAACAACAAGCTCCCTGCAAACACAGTCTGTGGTCCCTGCAACAATAACAGCTGCCTCCTTGCAATCACTGTCTGTAGTCCCTCCTCCAACACTTATATCTAGCTCCCTGTCATCAGTGTCTGTGGTCCCTTCATCATCTTTCACATCTCTAACAACCAGCTCCTTTCTTACTCCTGGAACTTACACCTGTGAGTTTTACTTATATAGTTATAGAGTTTCATTACTAACCCACTCTAACTTAATGTAAAGACACATTTTAACTAAAAATAATATTGCTTTTTTTCCCATACAGGCCCAGTGGACCAAGTTACATCAGAAACTGGTACTTCTGTAGAGTCCACCTCACATGATGTAAGGACTGATTGTGCTATGTTGTTGCAGGTACAGCAGACGTTGCAGATCACAGGAAAAAAAAATTCTAACACAAGGCATCCCAGGTCCACAGGCACCTCTGGCGGGACCTGAGAAGCTTCCTGTGTCTCTGCAGAAGACACAAACTCTGTCTTCAGGCAGTTTGAGTGAGCCTTTTGTTTTTGTGCTGCCACCAAACACTGCTGGGCAGGCAAAGCTTAAAGGAAGTTTGCAACCCCAGGCCATCTCCCAGGATCCATCAGCACTTCCACCAACACAACCAGCACCGCCTGTCTGTCTCCCCTTCCTTTCGCCATCTGTGCAGCCTCCTGGACCCTCACATATGACCCATATCAACATCCCCTCACCAATAGTTGTGTCACAATCACTGCAGACTCAGCCAACCAGCCAAGCAGTGCCTTACACGACACAGCTATACAGAAAACGAAAACAGGAGATGGAAAACCGCGAAAAGTCTGAGACCCAGTCATTCAGCGAATGGAGGGCTGAATTAGAAAAGAAAGGTTAATGGAAAAAAAGCCAGCTAAAGAAAAACCCTCAGATTCATAAATGGAGAAAATCATGTAAATAATATACTGTATAAAATCAATCAAAACCGTTGCTTGTTTGCGGGAAATTTGTGCCTTAAATTATTACTGTTATACTTGATTTGTAGTTATATTGAAGTTTATTTGTGCCTTACATTATTTATTTTATACTTTGTAGTAATATTGCTGTTTATTTGTGTTTTAATTTATTTATTTTATACTTTGTTTATATCGCAGTTAGTTTGTGCTTTAATTTATTTTATACTTTGTTAAAATTGCAGTTTATTTGCGCCTTCATTTATTTATTTTATACTTTGTTTATATTGCAGTTAGTTTGTGCTTTAATTTATTTTATACTTTGCTAAAATTTCAGTTTATTTGTGTCTTCATTTATTTATTTTATACTTTGTAAATATTGCAATTTATTTGCACCTTCATTTATTTATGTTATACTTTTTACATTGCAGTTTATTTCGGCCTTCATTTATTTATTTTGTACTTTGTTTATATTGCAGTTTATTTTTGCCTTTATTTATTTATTTTGTACTTCGTTTATTTTGCAGTTTATTTGTGCCTTTATTTTTGGTTTACCATTTTGCTTGTATCTATATTAAAATTTATTAATGTTTTAAGTGGTTGCTGTTAGACCATTTTGTTTGTTGCAATAAAGTTTATTTCTTATGATCCTTGTTATTTTAATTACAGAATAATTAATTCCGTGAATTAGTAACTTTACTTGCAACGTGTTTACTTGTAATGACTGAATCTACTGTCACATTCAAAGGGCAGATATTAGCTGGTTGCTTTCGATTTGTGTTGATAGCTGTAAAGGAACGCGGACCCGGACAAAGCTTTGCCTGCTCAATTCTTGGTAGTTTCTACGGTGCTGATTGGCTGGAGCTTCCAATTCTTGGTAGCTTCTACGGTGCTGATTGGCCGGAGCCTCCAGTTCGTGGCAGATTATTTTGTTTCTCCTGTTTCTTCCTCTCATGACAATTGTTGAAAGTTTTCAGCGAAAGTGTGACAATGGTCATCAAAACTTTGACTACGTTGAGAAAATCTCAATATGTGTAATATTCTTTGCCCGAGGTGGCGAGTCAAGACGCGAAAACTTGTCGGCGAATGCGGGTCAAGCGGGTGTCAAACTCACGACGTCGGTGCCGTCCTGTCGTCCATATCTTGGCATTTACCTTGACCAATGAGCGATGTCCTCTGTGCCGCTAGGTGTTCATGGAGAGAAGTAAACTTCGTCAGCCAGTAGGTGTGGA
Organism: Brachirus orientalis; assembly: GCA_016785285.1. NCBI lineage: Eukaryota > Metazoa > Chordata > Actinopteri > Pleuronectiformes > Soleidae > Brachirus > Brachirus orientalis. The sequence goes on from JAFBJR010000181.1 coordinate 235,085, forward strand.
TCATGCCAGGGCCTGGTGCTGACCAGCTCTTCATTTTGGACACTTGATCTTGGATGTCTGCCCTTCTGATCTTTACTGGGTCTTGTTCTGGGACGTTGCTGTGGTCAGGTCTGCCATCAACTTGGCATCGATGTTATGCGTGGCCTCTTTTTCTTGCTGTCTTGCCATGGGAGTAGACTTTGGATAGGTTGGTGGAGAATGTCCTGTTTATTCTGGCCTCTACCTCTCTTGTGAATCTCTTTAGGCAAGCAGCCAGGGCTGTGAGTCTTTGTTTGGCAGTCTCTAGTGTCTCCAGAATGGACATCTTGTTGTATTTCTTAGACAGCTCTTTCTTTACCACACCCCTCTGCAGCTCAGATAGAAGGCTAACTGCTTTCCTTGTTGCCTTGATTTTAGCCTCTAGACTTATTCTCTATGGAGGGTAGTGCTGCTTATGGCTTCTGTCGTTCAGTTTGGAACCAAGAGTCTCAAGGATCACTGATGGGTTCAAGTCTTTTAGTAGAGATTCTGATGGTACCTTGTTACAGAAATGGTTCAAGCACAGATTTGTTCATATGAACTGTTTGTGAATGAGACCTTTGGCATTTCCGGTCAAGTTGTTTAGTTTTTTGGACTAATAATATCGCTTCTAGAAAAACAGTGATTTTATGTGGAGTCAAGGGTTGCCATAATGTTTGGTTACAAAGTGATCCTTTCTGTAGAAACTTTGCCTTGCATAGTGCTCCAGTGCGACAGTAGTTTCGTCCGTGAAAAGTACATTATGCCACACCTCCGCAGACTCCTTCCACTGAGAAGCTTGCTGCAGCCTTGAGTCTTTGTTGCACTCCTCTAGCATTGGGCAGAAATTAGTCTTGCCAAATTTCCAGTCCATCTGTCTTTGAGTGCGCTGTATACTCGTCAAACTCACTTGCACACCAAAATCTGCCTCAAATTTTCTGCGGTACACTTTGGGTATTCCTGTCATTGTTTTTGTCATGTCATTGATGGCAGCAAGAATATTGCTGTGAAAATTAAGGGGGACAAAAATAGACAAACTGAAAACCACAATTTGGCTGTCTTGTTCCCTCATTGAGTTGGCTACTTACTTCTGCGGTTTTCTGGGACGTGAGCATTGGGGTGGTCTGTCTTTGCAGTGTTTTCTCACATCTCTTAGTATAACGTTGATGCCCCAGCATGCCAAATGTGGCCATATCTCTTGTGCTGTTTTTCCTGGTATCTTGCATCGCATGGATCTGCTGTGAATTCTCTCTGCTTATGTGCGTCATCTTCATTATACTGTAGTGCAGTATTGTATTGAATATAGTCATTTCAACTTCTCAGTGTTAGAATCGAGTTGGATGCTATTGTATGTTATTTTAAACCTCAAGTTGAGACACAATTGTAATTTTATTTTGGCTCTTCTATGCAAAGCAGCCCTTGCAGCGGATCTCAACTTGTACAACACCAGAGACAATGACCAAAGTGGCCTTGTTTTTCTTTTTTTTTACTGAGATGAGCTGTAGAATATAATAATTAGCCCATTTGAATCGAACTGAATTTAATTATTTGTAATGTCTTTTCTTGTTATGAATCGAGACTCATGATTATTATTGTCTTGTATAGGCTACCACAATCTTCTCACACAGCAGCCGTTTCTCTGGTTTTGGGGGATTCTACGAGGCAGAGATCAGGTATCTCAAAAAGAAGGTCACCACAACGATCTCACTGAACTGAAGAAGGGGCTGGACAGCATCGCTCAGGATCTAAACCAGATGCAAGAAGCTTTTCAAAAGATGGAGGAACTTCACCAGCGGCTAGAAAATCCCACAGCCCATCCCCCCAGCACCAGCCTCTGCGGGACCAACCCCAAACATCCACTCCATCTTTTCCTCCATCTTTTGAAAAGCTTCTTGCATCTGCCCGGTCTTTGAGGTCAGCTGCTCCTACAGATACCTACGTGTAAACGTAAGCTTAGAGGGGACAGAGCTTTTTCTGTTGCTGCGCCTAGATTGTGAAACGATCTTCCTTTACATATTAGACAGGCCCCTTCTCTGTCTGTTTTTAAAGAGCATCTTAAGACCCATTTTACTCTTTCTTTCAACCCAGTATGAGGCATTGATTTTACCAGTTTTTATTGGTTTTATGTTTGTTTTGTGCATATACATAGGTGTGTGTGAGTGAGAGAGAGAGTATGTGTGAGTATATATTATGCATATGTATGCAGTGTGTATGTAGGTATGTATGTTTCACATGCATGTTTGTGCATATTGTGACACTCCTAGGCCTCAGATCCACTTCAGGGTTTTTGGTATGCAGGGACCTGGGAGTGGCCTCTCAGGATGATTGTTTGACACCTGGCTCACCTGGTGGCAGCTTATCTATATAAGCCTGGGCTACCAGTCACTCTCTCTCTTTTTGTTTCCAGCTAGATCTGAGTTGGTGTGAGTTTGGTTTTGGTCTTGGTTTACTTGCAGGCACCTTATTAACATCCAAATAAATTAGTCACAAACAATCATGTGTGGTCTCCAACGTTTGTCTTACCTTTGAGCCAGGTCATGACAATATGTATGTGTATATAGCCCATTTCTTCTGCTGCACGGATGTACTGTATGTGTGTGTACATATGTACAATCAACAGTGTTTTACTGTTTTGTCTATCTTTTGGTATGTTTCAGTAGTTTATCTTATTCATGTCTAATGTACAGCACTTTGCCTCAGCTGTTGTTGTTTTTAAAGTGCTTTGTAAATAAAGTTGGATTTGATTTTTTCTCAAAAGTGGCTGAAGTGTTTATTGTGACACTTTAGTGATGTTTAGATGCAGGAGGGACACGGGGACACACAAAAAAACATCCGAAATTTGATTTTCCAGTGAATGTCCCCATTAAGTGTTGCTGATACACTGTTAGGAAATTGTGTACTGGGTAACGTTAATGTTAATTTTTAGACATACATATATATATCAGGGGAAAAGTCTTTAACTATCAACAGGAGTATATTTTCTCGAATTGCCCATTTTGGGTGGCTTTTTCTTGAAAGAATCTGTAAAAACGCCAGTAGTTATATTGTGGATATGTTGTGGAAATTGTATTTAATTTTATTATGCTTGAATCCGTTAATTAGGGGAGTTTTTTGAAGTCTGTGTGTGAGTTGCAGGGCTGCTATGTAGCTTGTCATGCTAGGGTTTGCTGTTTAGAGTGGCAGATATTCAATGATTTTCTTCATGGTGTTACAGAGCATGCATAACAGTGAAACCCTCTTAAAACCTGTGAATGTTTTCTTCTCCATAACACAGAGAAATAAATTGCTTGAAGACAGTCCAGGAAGTGTGTCTTTGCTATTTACACATTGTAACACTCCCTCAGTCATAATAATATTAATCATCAAATGTTTTGCACATTTTTTAGTCATCCTTGTAATACAGTGACAGTTTGACTGGATGACAACTCTGGAAAGAGTTCTAGTGGTTTCAAAATTATTCCATTTCAAAATTATTGAGGCGACTATGCTCCTGGTAACATTGCTTCAGGAGTATTATTTTTTCTTATAAATATTCACATGTGACTGACAGTTGCCCAATACTGTATTCCACTGCAAAATCTTATTTTAGAGGTCTACAAAGAGTTTTTGGGGTTACATGGCTCGATTTCCTCTATCAGTGTGAAATGTGGGACTTTATATGCACTGGTCTGTGCCTTTTTAAAATTCTGTTCAATCAATTCAAATTTGCTGGAGCTGAACTCTTCTCAAGCAACACAATTCGGACTGCTTTAGCAAAGGTTCGAAATAATTCTGTAAATGAGACTAAATTTTTCAGCTAAATTTGGGAAAATGTGCAAAAAAGAAAGTTTCCATAGTTTTTTTTATGGGTTAGGGTCAGAGTAGATTGATGTGCAAGATGGAAGTCTGTACATTCTGAGTTGACTTGAGGTGTGAGGTATAAGGCGGGTGATGAATTTTCTACAGGGATTAGACAATAAGAATGTGCTAAAAAAAAATATTAGCTATCAGAAATATCAAACCAATCTCCAGCTTCAAATTAAAATAAAAAAAAATGTCATTAAGAAGTTGCATTTATAGGGCATAAGTCAAAACTGGTGCTGGAAGAGGATAATAAAACTTTCACACAAAACTGCAGATCTAAGTAAAACCTCTATTTCTGTACAGGACCTGCAGGAGTTTAGCTGACACAGGAGTGGTGGTGCATCATTTCATCGCAGCCTCGCTTGCACAAGCAGGGCCTACATATCACAAAAGTCCACTGTCTACAGTGAACACAGATGTATCATATGTTTTTTTATCTTTTTTGTCACAAACACTAGTGGTATGTTTGAATAAAACAAAAAACAGCAGTTAAAATAGCACATTGCTAGGTGATGGAAATTTTTTGTGTGGCAGTCAGTGGGATGATCTCAGAGCAGAGTAAGGAACAAAGTACACACAACCTCACACCCCAGTGGTTAAAAACAGGTGGATGCTGCTTGAAGATTTGAGCACATCAAATACATCAGATACAAAAAAATGTCAAAGCTTAAGTTATTCATTAGAATCCGCTGTAGCATTCTTCTTAGGGCCTGATTAATATACTACAGTTTTATTTTATACAATTAACACAGTTAAAAATTAGAGATGTGATGTTCGCAAATGAGTTGAAGCTAGAGAATGGCTCTTTTAAATGAACAAAGGGAACCAAATCACAGTTGCAAGCTTTTCTTTTGGTATGCACATTCTCCATGCTGCCTTCACACGGCGTGTGTGCCCTGTCAGTTGTAGTTGTCCATTCTGCCTTTGCGTACCTGAATTAGACAAAGGATAAGAATCCGAACCCACAAAATGTACAACTGCTTCGTTAGGGACCTCTTTTGATATCTTCACACTGCACTTTGTTTTTGTATACAATTCATTTGCATTTCCCATACTCTTGTATTTTACCTGTTATTTTTATCTTTTATATATAATAGTCATCTCACTGTCAAAGCATGGGAATATGACACCAACTTATGGAATGTTTACAATGAAATCACAGGCCAGATAATCTATAATATAATCAATATTTCAGAATACTTCCACCAATAAAGTATTTAATGATATGTTGTGTTCGAATCATTCTGATCCAAATTTTATCTTATATTTGCAACTACTGATTATTTTCTTGATGAAAATGAGTTACCCCTGGTTAGCTTTTAACAAATAATTAAATATACTGACGAGCCAGTGTTTTGAACAGCTCTTTTCAGAATGCAGCAGCACGGGTACTAATGGGAACTAGGAAAAGAGAGCACATCTCTACGGTGCTAAGCTCCTTATACTGGCTCCCTGTTAAATCTATAATAGAATTTAAAATCCTCCTCCTCACATATAAAGCACTCAGAGGTCAGGCCCCACCTTATCTAAAAGACATGATTATTCCAAATAGACCACTGCGTTCTGAAAATGGAGGCCTGCTTGTGGTTCCCAGAGTCTCTAAGTGTAGAATGGGAGACAGAGCTTTCAGCCACCAAGCTCCTCTCCTGTGGAACCAGCTCTCACTGTGGGTCCAGGAGGCAGACATTGTCCCTACATTTAAAGTTAAACGTAAGACTTTCCTCTTTAATAAAGCTTATAGTTAGGGCTGGTTCAAGTCAACTCTGAGCCATTGCTTAGTTATGCTGCCATAGGACTAGACTGTTGGGGGAACAGCCATTATGCAGTAAGCTCTCTCTCTCTCTCTCTTTCTCTCCCTCCCTCCTCTCCTCAGCACTCATAATTTTATCATGACAATAACATTGTTTTCTCTCCCTCCCTCTAGTTTGTGCTCTTCCTCTCTCTCTCTCTCTTTGTTCTTATTTCACAGATATCCCTGATTCCAGAGCTTCAACACCACAGCTCAAATATTATAACTATAACCATTACCATATATTATATAGCTAGTCATTTCTGCTAATGTTAATTATCCACATCCACCCTTCACAACGGCCTGTCTTCCTCTGAGGGTCTCATGAGGAGCTGGAACCAACCCCAGACAGTGACAGCGCATGTCACACCCTGAATGAGATGATGATAATTGTTTTTGATGCTTTTTTTGTAACTTGCTACTGCTGAACTTGTGACACCTACTGCACGTCTGTCCTGGAAGAGGGATCCCTCCTTTGTGGCTCTTCCTGAGGTTTCTCACATTTCTTCCCCCTAAAAGGGTTTTTGTGGAGTTTTTGTCATGATTTGAGAGAAATCGTAAAAAAAGGAAAAAAGGACAGGGCGAAAACAGAGCTGTAGAACAGGGGTAACAGGTTTTATTTACAAAAGGATAACGAAAAAACACCAGTCAAGAGGGGAAACAAAAGGGGCTGAGGCTGGCCGACTGGCAAGGCAGAGCTCAGGGAGGTCTGGGGAAAAAGAACAAAAAGCGAGCATTAACTTATGCTGAGTACCACGGGAAAAAGACTAACCAGAGCTTGGAGCGATTCGACTTGACACGGTTTACCGGTTGAACTGGAAAGACGCACTGACACCAGGAGGCAGGAAACCACAGTATAAGTAGCCAGTGCTTGATGAGGAAATGGGAAACAGCTGTGCAGATTGAAGGCTCCGCCCCACCTGTCAGCCAACCTCCTGCAGGCAAAGAGCAGAGCAATTCTCCCAGGAAGTGGGGTGAAAACACAAAAAATAAAAGCAGAGATTACAACTAGGGCGAGGAGGAAACCCAGGCCAGACATGACACCATGACAGTTTTTTTCTCACTCGATGTGAGGGTCTAAGGATAGAGGGTGTCACTTGCTGTACAGACTGTAAAGCCCTTCAAGGCAAATTGTGTTTGCCTTGAAGGGCTTTACAGTCTGTACAATTTGAAGGGCAAACACAATCTCATTGGCTGCTCCCCTTCAATGCCATGTCTCTATATCTGATTCCTCGACACTATCTTCACTCTCTTCTCCAGAGTCTCTACAGACTCTGGTCTCTTCCCTGCCTTCCAGACAGGCATCACCTCCCAGCCTTGGTAGCCATGTGGGAGCCGCCTCCAGGCTCCTTTCATTGGTCCTCCATGGAAACTGTGACTGACTGTGATCGCCGCTGCTCTTATCCAGCTCAACCAGATAACAGAGAAGAAATCCTCTCACCTCGCCTCATACAATCGCTCTGGTCAGAGCTGCACCAATACTCTTCCCATCCAGCATCATACTGAGGACATCCAATCCCTGAAGAGATTGTGCCAGTTTCACCCTCACTGGTCGGGCTGGAGATTTATTTGATCAGCACCTGGAAGCCACTGCAAAACCAAGCTTTCCATTGCAGCTGCAAAACAGGACAACGACACCTAAAGTCGACACTTGAGCTGTCTCCCTCTGCAACAAAGCCAAGGATCGACCGCTGTTGTCCCGCTGATAGCCGCACAACAGCCCGTCAATACTCCACGACTCCACTTAATTGGACCGGACCTGAAGACGAATACTTACTTCCAGCCCCCATGTAATAAAGCCCATGCAATAAAGAGGAGTAGTGTCCACAGAGCACAACATAAACAAATACCATGTGTAACGGGGATGCAATCAGAAGCACTTGTGCGTAAAGGACACATTGTCTTCCTCTGAGGGTCTGTCGACACCTTCCCCTTTTGCGCTGCCACACCCATCTCGACACACCTCATCTACCAAATAGCCAAATTCACTGCACAAGGTGTTGCGCCTGACGAAATTACCACTGCACGGGCTGCGCTACTCTGCCTACCTTGCGCTGCACAATGAAATTGGAGCCCATAGTCTCTCCAGTGAGTCCTGGGTCTCCCTTGGGGCCTCCTCCCTGTGGGACATGTCTGGAACACCTCACCAGGGAGGCGTCCAAGAGGCATTTTAACCAGATGCCCGAGCCACCTCATCGATGTGGAGGAGCAGCCACTCTACTCTGAGCCCCTCCCGGATGACCAAGGTTCTCACCCTATTTCTAAGGGTGAGCCCAGACACCCTGTGGAGGAAACCCGGAGGGGGCAGTCCACACTTTTCCAGCTTAGGACCATGGTCTCAGATATGCAGATGTTGATTCTCATACCAGCCACTTCACATCTGGAGTGCATATGATTCACTCCAGTGAGAGCTGAAGATCATAGCCCGATGAAGCAAACAGGACCACATCATATGCAAAAAGCAGAGACAAAAGCAAAAAAAGTAAAAGTAAAAATAAATAAATAAACTGGTGAGATGCACCAGTAAGCTGCTTTAGTACTCCCAACTGCATAGTAATATAGAAATAAGGGTGCACTGAGTAACTACTCACTATGATGACTCTGTTTGAACTGAGGAAAATTCTAGCTGCAGCACAGAATCACTCTGCATTGTTTTTTTTTTCTTTACAGTATTAAAAGTGTCATTTCCATGGTAACCACGGTTATGAAGGGTGGAATTTATGGTCAAATGAATACATAAATTACTTTTATAGATAACTGGCTTTCTTTCTGGGGAAAACCTGGTCTCACGATGGTGTCCATCCCACTTTGGATGGAGCCACTCTCTTATCTCGAAATATAGCAAAGTTTATTAGAACTCCAACACCATGACAGTGGTGTCTAATCATTGATAAACATATTGATTTACTATACCTAACTGAGACTTGGTTACATGAAGAATGTTAGTTTAAATGAGTCAGCACCACCCACACATACTAACACTCATGTTCCTCAAAGCTCAGGCCGAGGAGGAGTCGCAGCCATTTTTAATACTAGTCTATTAATTAACCCCAAGTCCAAACTTACTTATCTTTACTTATCTTTTGATACTTACTTACTTATCTTTTACTTATACTTACTAATACTTATCTTTTGAAAGTCTTATCCTTAGTCTATTTAATCCTACTTTAAAATCACAGAAACCAGTTCTGATAGTCACTGTTTATCGTCCACCTGCACCTTATTCAGAGTTTCTCTCAGAGTTTTCTGAATTCTTAACTGAGTTAGTGCTATGGACAGATCAAATCATAATAGTGGGGGATTTCAACATCCATGTAGATGTTGAAAGTGATAGTCTTAATTCTGCATTTAATTCACTGTTAGAGTCAATTGGTTTCACTCAGCATGTGAATAAACCCACTCACTGCCTTAATCACACCCTTGATCTTGTACTTACTTATGGCAAAGATATAGAAAACTTAAATATTTCTCCCCAAAACCCCTCCTAACTGACCATTATTTAATCACATTTAATTACACAATAACTAACTATAATAACATTAAGAAAAAAATACCACTACAGTCGGTGCCTGTCTGATAATAATGTTAATACTTTCAAAGAGACAGTGTAGCCGTTATTTAACTCCATGCCATGTCTAAGTCCACCTGAAGTTGTAACGGAAAATCCCTATATCTAATATAATTTCATAACATCAACCATGTTTTTAACGTAGCTGCTTCATTATATCTTCTACTGAGGAGGCCTACACTATCAGCAGTGCCAGTCTCCACCAGTCTCCACTTTCTCCAAAGGAATGCGTAATGCTTACCTCCCTTATTTTCACCATTCGACCATCTATTTGATTTACTTTGGTCTTAATTGCTTCTGCCTTTTATGGACATACAGCCTCCTCTTGTGCAACCACTTTTTTGCCTATAAGAAGCTGTGACTCACTTCACAATTCTGAACTCCTTCACAGACCACCTTGTGCTCTGTGACCCTTTTCCTTCTGCAGAATAAAGCATAAAAGATACCTGGTGGACTCTCAAAATGTCTTTATTTCTATGTCACCCGGGAACACTCGAAATTTCCACAACAAAGTTAACAGTTATGATTTTACACCCACTGTCATTGATAATCTTGCTGATAATGCAGCAGCTTCACTGCGTACTACATTACATAGTGTTGCCACTCTGAAAAAGAAAGTGATGAATCAGAGGAGAGAAGCACCATGGTTTAACTCCCATACTCACGTTCTTAAACAGGCTTTACGTAGATTAGAAAGAAAATGGTGTTCCACTAATCTAGAAGAATTTCATGTAACCTGGTCTTGTAGCTTATAAAAAAGCCCTTCATAAAGCTAGAGCAGCCTATTATTCTTCTTTAATTGAAGAAAACAAGAATAATCCAAAGTTTCTGTTCAGCACTGTAGCCAGGCTGACACAGAGTCACTGCTCTACTGAGCCGTCTATTCACTTAACACTGAGCAGTGACGACCATGAATTTCTTTGTGAATAAAATAACATCAATACGAGAAAAAATTGACCACCTCTTCTCTTCTAGTGGTAATGAAACAAGTTCTAGCAGAATAACCTTAGAAGCACCAGACATACAGTTACACAGTTTCTCCCCTATAGATCTCCCAGAATTAACATCACTAGTATCCTCATCAAAACTCTCAACCTGTCAGTTAGATCCCATCCCCACCAAACTGTTTAAAAATGTTCTTCCATTAATTAATCACTCCATTTAAATCAAATTAATCTTTCCCTATTAACTGGATATGTACCCCAATACATATCCAAGTTGCAGTTATTAAGCCCCTTCTTAAAAAAGCTACCCTCGACCCAGAGGTTTTAGCCAATTATCGCCCAATATCAAACCTTCCTTTCATTTCTAAAATACTAGAAAAGGCAGTTGCGAATCATGTGAATATCTGCATAGTAACAGGTTGTTTGAAGATTTCCAGTCAGCTTCTGTCCTGGATGACCTGTAACTTCCTACTTCTAAACTCAGACAAAACTGAGGTTATCATACTTGGCCCTAAACACCTTAGAGACAAACTCTCTGACCATATTGTCACTTTAGATGACATTACCATGGCGTCTAGTTCCACTGTAAGGAACCTTGGAGTTATTTTTGACCAGGATATATCATTTGACTCACATATTAAACAAATTTGCAAAACAGCCTTCTTCCACCTGCGGAACATTATGAAAATTAGGAACATTTTATCCTTAAAGGATGCTGAAAAACTAGTTCATGCTTTTGTTACATCAAGATTAGATTACTGTAACTCAGTACTATCTGGATGTTCTATTAGGTCTGTTAAAACTCTACAGTTAATTCAAAATGCTGCAGCACAAGTTCTAACGGGAACTGGTAAGAGAGACCACATCACCCCAGTGTTAGCTTCTCTACACTGGCTCCCTGTACAGTTTAGAATTCAATATAAAATCCTCCTCCTCACGTACAAAGCACTTAATGATCAGGCCCCATCATAGCTTAAAGATTTAATTTTACCTTATCAGCCCAACAGATCACTTCGGTCCCAAAACACAGGTTTACTTGTAGTTCCAAGAGTCCATAAAAGTAGAATGGGAGGCAGAGCCTTTACTTACCAAGCTCCTCTCCTGTGGAACCAACTGCCAATGTCGGTTCAGGAGGCGGACACTGTCTCTGTATTTAAAGTTAAACTTAAAACCTTCCTTTTTGATAAAGCTTATAGTTAGAGCTGGCTCAGGGAAACCTGAACCATCTCTTAGTTATGCTGCTATAGACCTAGACTGCTGGGGGATTTGCTGTGGTGCACTCACGCTCACTCTCTTACACTCACTCTCTCACACTTAGGGTATGAATATGACTTAATTATGTGTCATTATGTGTCATTAATCTTGCCTTTTTTCTCTCCCAAGTCTGTGTCTTTCCTTCCATCCTTTCTCTCTCTCTCTCTCTGTCCTCATCTTGCAGGCTGCAGGATCCAGATCCAGTTTTGATGATATTATTATTATCACTAACAATAATAGTGCTGTCATTATTATTATGCTCTGATTAAAAGTTCATCAGTATAATTTCTTATCAACAATCTCTGCTGCTGCTTGTATAAATGACACCGTAGTTCTATAAACATGACATAACTGACTATATTGTAAAGGTTTTGGCCTTACTATGTACAGTGCCTTGAGATAATGTATGTTGTGATTTGGCACTATACAAATAAAATTGAATTGAATTGAATAAATAGATCACATTTGAACCTAAATGAGTTGTTAAATTGCTCTGGAATTTCTCTACATTTGAATTGTACATCTCTGGAGTTGAATGATGTAATCTGCTGATTATATTTTGAGTTCAATCTGAAAAACCACTTTTCTCTCTTTTTCTGGATTTTTTTTCATACCCCCCTCTTCTCTTGTGATTGTGCTCCATGGAACAATCACAAGCTATTAAGACTCAACTTCATAACGTGGAAGTAAAATTATATATGAAAGGTCAAAGGTCAGGAAACCAGCAATTTTAGATTATATGGAAGTAAATTAGGATTTCTGCAGCCAGGAATGTTCTGCCAGGATGATTATCAATGTGATCATGCATTTAACGTGAGACACACACATTTCACACACGCAACGTGTGTGAGTGCCAAACATGACATTTGTCACACTGTTAAGTGATAAAACCCACCGCACATAAATTAGTAAATGAATGGATGATGCAAAGGCAGATTGCTCTGCGTAGTCCATTCATTTAGTTGTTTTGAATTAGCAACCCATCAGCCAATCAGAAAATAGTGTTTGTTGTTGCCGGGTAAGGACGGAAGCGCACGGCTGCTGTGAATGTGTGTGCAGGTTTCGTACGAGATGGAAGTGAAAGAGCAGTCAGGTAATCACTTAAATTTTATCACTTACTTTATTATAATAGCTGCTTATTAAAGTGTAAAGAGTATGAACACAACATTTACTAAGTGTCATATATTTAGATTTAAATATGTAAGAAAGAAAGAAACAGAAAACTATTCTTTCATTCTGGACAGACGATTACCAATGCTGTTTAAGGGGCTAATTTGGGGCCAAATGTCTCTTGGATCCATTTTTCTATTTAGTTCTGAAAGGCAAAAATAAAACAATTTATTTGGTGTTGTGTAATAGTCCTGCTCATCAACATCTTAGTCCACACTAAGTTCCAAACTTGAGAGCCCTGGTGATCACTTAAGATGAAGTTAGTTTACGCTGTGAACATAAATAAAGTGTGGAAGGATGAGATGAAGGCAACAAGGAGCAAGGGCAGAATGTCCCAGTTTTTTTTATCCGATTACTAGATTAATTATCAGAATAATCAATGGATTACCTGGTTACTAAAATAATCGATAGCTGCAGCCCTACACCATAACAAGAAACATTTGTTTTTATAAAGAATTCCACCCTCTCTAATGGAGTTTCAAGGGATGCAAGAGTACACCTTATTCAATTTAAAATTATGCATTGTTTTTATTGGACTCCCTCCAGATTATTTAGATTAGGATTATTATCCACATCGGATAGATGCGATGCAAGTCCGAGGAAGGTACTTTAATTCATGTGTTATGGTTATGTCACAAAGTCCAACACTTCTTGACCAATATTTAAGATAATCCATGTGAGATTACAGAGATGCAAATTCCATTTAGTCCTAGATTATTTGTTTTGAATGATCATTCAGTTCTGACAGGACAGGATAAACATATTAAAAGCTTTGTCCAAACCAGTATTATGATTGGCAGACAAATACTTGTCAGGGGATGGAAGACGGAGGGGGTACCTTCTCTGTAAGAGTGGGCTGTGGAGATGGCACGAGTGGCAGCATTCGAAAAAATGTCATATAAAACTGGGCAGACTGGATCTATATGAAGCAAAGAGGCCCCTGAAAGGGCGTATATAGTGGAGAGACGCAAGTTTTCAGTTAATTATGTATAAATATATATAAATGTGCTTCTTCTTATTTTTGTATGTATTTTATTTTGTGATTGTTACTTTAATCTTTTTATTTGTTAACAGAATATTGCATCAATGCAGTGCTTGTGTTATTTATTTCTAGTATTGACTTCCCCTCAAATCATTTTCTGTAACTGTAGAAGTTGTACATGAAGGAGCAGATGTTGGTGACCAGAAAAGGATCGGGGGGGGGGGGGGGGTGTTGGGGGGGGGGGGGTTGTTATTGTTGAATAAGGAAAATGAAATTAAAAACTGTTAATCACAAAAAAGAATTCCACCGTCTCACACAAACATTTGCATGTGCACACGCACAAACAAATGAATCCATCACATAGAGTGTTAATATGTGCACATTGAGTGTGCACCTGATAGAAATCTTATAAAAGGGACCAAGATCTGAACCCCAAGAGAGGCTGAATTTGAATTTGAATTGCATCCATGCTCCATTTCTGTTACTCTTGTAACCTTGTTAAAAACACTTCTCATCTGTCTTCATCGTCTTTATTTTCTCCACAAAAATATGCTTTGAGGTTTGTATGATGAATACAGTGATTGTGGGATTGTTGTAAATATTCAAACAGGGATATTTAAATTGTCCAAATGCTGGAGGCTACAAAGCCAAATATAGGTCAAACAACAGATATGCATTAAATCTTTCCCCTGTGTATGCTTATTATTTAATTCTGCAGAAATTCACTTAAGAGAGCAAAGGCTAATCATACATGAGGGGCTGCAACAAGAAATTGCTTACACACTGAAGTGGCACAAGTGTTGGAAATTGGAGGCAGAAAGCAGAAAGTCCAAATAAATCAGTAAAGTAAGAGAAGTGTGTTTGTGTGTACCTGGTATTCCTTATGTTGTGGGGTCCTAAATATGTTTACACTGTCACATTATAGGAACTTGTTTTCCTTATGGGGACACAAATCAAGTCACCATAACGTAAATTACTACATTTTTATGTGAAGACATGTTTTGGGCTGAGGTTAGGGTTAGGTTCAGGTTAGAGTTAGAGTTAGGGCATTAGTAATTATGGTTAATGTTAGAGTAAGTCTCCAGGAAAAGCATGTCAGTCAATGCAAGGTCTTCTGAAGTATTATAAACACAGTCAGCAGTAAGCCTAGCATTCACGCTGAAGGTGATGTAAATGTTTAGTGCAGGTTTCAGAAGTGAATTATAGTGCTCAACAACCCAACTTGTGCAGTTTCATGGGATAAATTCCACTTTAGATATGGTTTTGTAGAATAGTCTGGAGTCTGTGATGAGTTAAGTTCAAGAAAATGTATTTGAAAATATTTGGCCATGGAGAACAGAGGCAACATCAAGATAAGCATGAACATAGTCTGATGCTACTTCTAATTCTGAAGATCAGTCCTCAGAAACCAGACTAGAACTGTTCGTACAGGTTATTGTGAGATAAATGGGAGTGAAGTTGAATAGCTACTGTTTTTTGGAGTGAATTAAGGAGATGAAAGGTAGAGTGTAAAGTTATTGATGTTGGTAGGATCAGCATCAGGTTTTTTCATTATTGGGGTTATTGCATCGGTTTTCAAGGATTCAGGAATAGTTCCTGCGGAGATAGACGAGTGGAAGATGGCAGAAATGAGGGAGACCAGAGAAGGGAGGCAGGCTTTAACGAGAATTGTGGGGAGGGGGTCCAGCTGAAAGGTGGATGGCTTGCACTTGCAGATGAGATCTGAAAGTTCTGAGGCAGTTGAAAGCTTGAAGGATGAAAACAGTTGAGTTAGTGGAGAAAGGGGACACTCGGGGGAGGGTTTGGAGTGAAGATGCTGGTGGATGTTCTTTATTTTTTAAACAAAAAAGAGCATGAAAGAGTTACAAAAACCAGTTGAATCCAGGTGTGGTGGTAGAGAGTTTGGGGGTTGAATGATATTCTTGAACAGTGAAAACAGAAACTTGTTACTTTCATGAGAACAGATTAGAGCAATATAGTCCTTATTATTTTATGCATGGTTTTGTACATTTCCCTGTGGATAAAGAGTCTCATATTCCTGTAGAGCCTCTCAAGTCGCCATTCTTTGCCTTTCATAACCTGTAGTGCAGGCGTAAACCAGGTGGCTGAATGGGAGAAAGAGACAGTAAAGGGGCAGGGGAAATCCTGGATGAAATACCCCTTGCTTGTGAGTGAGTGGATGTTGAAGAGTACATTTCCTGGAAAATCAAATTTCTGTGTCCTTGCCATGCAAGCGGCTTTGAAAAGTCGAGTTTGGTTACGTAACTTGTACATTTGCCGTGCATTGAACCCTCCCCCTGAAGAAGAAGGTGAATCGCTTCCGCCATTACAACTATTGTATCTGTTGAGAGCAACATGTATCAAAAGAAAGGTTCAGTTCATTGTTGCTCTGTTGCTGGTTGTCAAAAACAACACCAGACGTTTCATAGACTCCCTTCTAATGAGGAAAAAAGAGCAGCGTGGCTATCTTTCATTTGTGATAGTAATATCCATGCTAAGCTTCCTGAAATGCTGTTTGTTTGAAGCAGTCACTTTGAAGTGAATAGTTATACAAACTTTGGACCATGGAGCAGCCAGTCTGCTGGTAGCTGGCCAATCACAAGAGACTCAGTGTTCTGGGGGCGGGCATTAGCTCAAAAACAGAGTGCCTGTTCAGAGGCTGACAGAAAGCAGCAATAGACTTGCTTAATTTGTAGAGTCTATGAGGGTTTTTGACCATCGATATTATTTAATTTATCTAAGTAGACATCAGTAATCTTGATTTTTGGTTCAAAAAAAAACATTCTATGTGACCTTTAAGAAGACCGAAGTTGAGGTGTCACGTTTGGCAGCAGTGTTTGCCGACCTAGCTAGGCTAGTTACCTCACTGTGGTCAGCAGCACGATCCGTATTACGTGGAGGACGATGACAGTTGGACCAGATGGATTTTATTTGGTTTCAAGGTGTTGACTTGAATACTCTGGCAGGACCCTGGCGAGACCAGACAATCACGGACCAGATACATATCCTGCCAGTCCACAGTGTAGATGAGGACATCCAGGTGAACAGAACCAGATCATGCTCAATAGCCAGAAAAGGACAGGTTAGTTAACGTAGCTCCGTACAAACTGACACAGGAGTGTCATTTAAATTGTTGATCTTGGTAATATAAACTAGGATTAAATCTCCCAAGTAAAAACAATTGCAAACAATTGACAAATTGATTTTCATTTGACAATGGCTTTATTTTAATAATAAATAATATCCAATAATGCTAAAGAATAGTTGAATAGTTGGTTAAGAATGACCCTCATACTGATCTCTGTCATAATACAAAACTCTTTACCCCAGAATTAATTAAGCAAATTAAATGGCAAATTAATCTGTGTGCCAAAACACTTGATTCTCATCTAATCACCCTGCTAGTGCTTTAGGATACAGCAGCCATATGCTACCTCAAATTTAGATTTCCACCTGGCCCGGAACACATGCACAGGACCCCTATATACTTTTTTTTTGGTCCTCAATATAATAATGCAAACAATTGTTAGTTCCTCGCATTCAGAAGAGAGGAGAAAGATGAACTTTTGACGGGGGTTATTCATTCATTCATTGTCTATCACATGATCTTCCACATGAGGTTCATGGGGCTGCTAGAGCCAATCCCAGCTGACGTAGGACGAAAGGCGGAGTCACACCCCGGACATGCCGTCAGTCCATCACAGGGCCAAATTATATAAAACATTCAAAAGCCACCCAAATATCTTTTTTTGGATCCTGGTAGGAAACCGGAGAATCCAGAGAAAACCGATGCACACACAGAGAGAACATGGAAACCACAAAAAAAAAAAAAAAGAAAAGATCCCGAACCAGCAACTTTCCTGCTGTGAAGTAACAGTGCTTGACAGATGCTCCACCACATGACCCAGTTGGGATTATATGAAGATAAAAATTGTCTAAATATGTTTTTTTTTTTTTTTTGTTTAGAGGAGATGCAGTTTTAAAAAGAAAGAAAGAAAGAAAGAAAGAAAGATGGACTGCAACTTTCAACAATGACACCTACCTTGTCCACATAATGGATACACAAGTAGGAAATATCAAATGATATCTTCAGGTTCTTTGGAGTCCAAATCAATCAAATCTTCTACACTGATAGATTTCCTTTATTATATTATGCTCCCATGATGTAGACAGTAATCTAATATAAAACTGGAGAGAGCCTGACAGAGGATACAAATCTACTTTCTTCCAAAGTAGAATCAAATTGTTAACAGCCTGCAGGACACTTTGATCACTTTGCTGGGAGCAGTAACCTTTACACAGTCCATCATCACACTGTCACTTTGACTCTGGGAAATTTTGTCTTTACTTGCTGTCCTACAGGTTGATTCCCGTTTCTCTCCATCTGCCTCTTCACAATGTGGCACTTACATTAGAGGTAGCAGACAGTGCTGACATTACCATTCAGTGTAATAATATGGTAAGATAATAGGCAGGGATAATAGGCAGGGATTCAAAGATTGTTTAGTTTAGGCCACAGTGGAGCCTGGGGAACCTATCAAAGTCAAATAAAATAAAGGGAGCGGGGTGGGATGTGTGAAGCTCTGAAATGGTTCATCGGAGTGATATAGGATGCAAAGACAGGAAAATAAGAGACAAAGTCATGGAGTATAAAAAAGATAAAGGCAGTCATAAAGCCAAATAAGGACATGAATGAACATGATATCATTCTAATGCTGCTGGCACACAATCGTCATACACTTCCTCTGAAAAACAAACACACTTTTTATATGTAAAGGACTAACCCTAAGTCAGCTGAGCTGCATGAAGAACTGCCTGAAAGACTTTGAAAGATCTGGCCTATGGTGTACATTTTTTTGGACATCCACAGTTCTCAGTCCTCAGACAAAATGGCATCAGTCCTCAGGCAAAACTCCCTCAGTTCTCAGTCCTCAGGCAAAACGCCATCAGTCTTCAGACAAACCAAAAAGAAAAAAAGGGCGTTTTGCCTGAGAACTGACTGCGTTTTGCCTGAGAAGTGATGCCATTTTGCCTGAGGACAGAGAACTGTAGATGTCCTAAAATGTACACCGTACTGGCCTTAAAATGTCCCTAAATCCCTAAGTGAAACCCTGTCTATTTTGCAATCTAGTAATGCCATTTGTTGTGTAATCTTAATCAGTTTAGTGTAAAGTATTGAAATTATACATGTTGTGATAAAAAT
The DNA here is from genome assembly GCA_016785285.1 of Brachirus orientalis. Lineage (NCBI taxonomy): Eukaryota > Metazoa > Chordata > Actinopteri > Pleuronectiformes > Soleidae > Brachirus > Brachirus orientalis. The sequence goes on from JAFBJR010000181.1 coordinate 253,835, forward strand.
TCACACATCTACTGCCTCTCTGGTTACACAACAGCTAACCTGGCTAAATTAGTATTTCTTGCACCAAATAATTGCAGAAGAAATATACTGTCATCGGGAACTGATGTATGGGGCAGGATTACTTGTGTGTGGTCTTTTTCATCAGTGTGTTACATGAAAAACAGAATAACACAAAACGTTTACAGAATCTTCAAAGCTGATTGGAGTTTAACAGGCTGTGCACCCCAAAATGAGTGTAGGGGAATCTGCTAAAGTAGTTTTTCCCAGTTTTTTTCTGATCTCAACACACCACCCTTGCAGTTTTTTTTTTGTGTATACAACCAATACTGTATGCCACGTTGGGCAAACAATAATGACATAATCCCACCTCTCTCTTGAGCTTACATTCGCTGCCACAGAACTTTTTGTTCTCTGGTTTTAAATTATTTCTGTTGCAGCACCATGTACTGTACATCTACTACAAGATTTAACAGTCTTTTTGGGGAGTTTTGTAGGGGAAGAAAGAGATTGTTTAAACTGTGTTCCATTTCCATGTGGGCAAGGCCTTCATGTGTACAATGTTATCTTTTTTCTTCTTCTTTTAGCCTATACCTCACCACCGTGAATAATCTGCCTCCATCTGACCCTATCTCTTGTGTTATCCTCTGTTACGCCAACCGTCCCCATGTCCTCCTTCACAACATCCATGAACCGTCTCTGTGATCCTCCTCTTCTCCACCTGCCAGACAGCTTAATCTTCAACATCCTTTGTCCAATATATCTTTTTCCTGAGCTGTTCCTCAATCATGCTCATTTTTCAATGAAGATCTCAGCATCTTCAGCTTTGCCCCCTCCAGCCCCACCATCTGTCTTGTAGACAGTGCCACTGTCTCCAAGCCATACATCGTAGGTGGCCTCACCTACGATGTATGGCTTATTGCATATTGCAGACTTTCCCTTTCACTTTTGCTGCTATGCTTCTGTCCCACATCACCACTTCTGACACTCATCTCCACCCACTTCAACCTGGTACAATGTTATAACAAAAAAAAAAACTTGAAAGGTTACTGGAAAGACATTGTGTTGTTATGTTATGTATATGACCCACTACTTTTAATGTGCATCATAAAGATATGTTGATGCACCTCTCTCAAAGACAATTGAGAGATTAGCATTATGGGTACATTTTTTTTTCTTCTTTTATTTTATTTATAAATAAATAAATAAATAAATAAGTCCTCTGTGTGAGAAAATTTCAAGAAGTGGAATTAATGTAATTGTTGTAAACAGTAAAATAATGTGCTAAAGAGGAAATAAGTATTTTGGGACCACAGTTTTATTTGGCCAACAATGATAATGGTTGTGATTTATGTGTTGATGTGGACTCTCAACACTTCAGTTCTCTTATTTGCTTTTGAGGGTGGCATTGGCAGAATAATTAATCACTACATCATGTTTCTCTACACTGTAAAACACAGATTTAACCAGTTTGCACAAATGACTGAGCTCATTATTCACATATAAAAAGTATTACCAGTCATTTAATCTTCATTTATCTTCCATAACTGTAGTAGCAATATGGCCAGTAACAGTCCTTTTTTGGTACATAGCAGGGCAGAGGACAGACAGTGTGCCAGATTATTAGGAGGTAGGACTTTTTTGTGTGACGTAGCTCAGAGACTGGCTCTCCTCTTTCAGGCTCATGTCAGGACATCACCGCAACTGAGGTCACCATGTATGCAAGGTGCACTGAAAACATTGCTGTGAACTGGATTCTTATTTAGTCTTTAGCAGCGTCTTATTGGAACTCATAGCTAGGAACCTAATTCTGCTGTCTCTCAACAACAAAACGTCTGTTTGAAATGCATGAATATCAGAGAGACAAAAGTAGATTTCCTTTAAAGAGTAACTCAGAGTAGCCTGGGTGAATCTGTGGGGCTTAACACAATGACAACAGAGAAGTGACATCTAACAGCTTCTGTAAGCATCCAACATGGAGGCCACCGAAGCAGCCGTCTCTCACTTCGTCTGTTGCTTCCATTTTAAGCCTCTCACTCCATGGAGCTCCATGTATCAACAGTAGGATGCACCAAAGCAGCCTACTGGTGCTTTAGTGTATTTATTATTATCCCCTGTAGCACAAGTTGTTTCACTTAATATTGTGTATTTGTTTGATTATTTTGTAATTCACAGTGATGTTCCAGCCTGCACACTCTGGTGTTGTTTGTCCCTTCCTGGACTGTCCTGCTGCCTGGGCAGTGCGTCCCACCTACTGTGTCTCGACAGGAAAAGCACCTGAGCTGTAATACAGCACCCTGTGGGAAATCATTTTCAGCTGCACGGCCCACTGTGAGCTGCCTTTGTCCACCTAAATTTCACCCATCAAGGAAGAGAGCTTAAAAACACAGCAGAGTGAAGAAAGTGAGAGAAAAATCATGTTTTATTTTTTATTATTTTTTTTTTTTTTTACATTTACATTTTTACACAAATCCACCAGTTGAAAGTTATGGAGCCTCCTTATACTCAATAGTAATAATACAAGACTTGCTTTTTTTATTTTTACATCTTTTTCATTGCTGTTTATATTTCCAAGCAATATTTGACTAAATTACTGACAAGATACTGACACAGCGAACCAAAGAAAGATGCTTTAGGTCAAAATTGCATTCAAAGTTTGAATGCAGTAGTTGGTGTTTGACCAGAGAAGCAGTAGATACACAGATTTTTTTGAAGGTGTGCAGTTTCTATACTGTGTAGATCTGTACCTGGGCCAGTAACTAACATTTCTAGATGCTCCTGTACACTGCTTTTCATTTTTAGTAATGCAAATGAAATGTACAACAAAATTTCTTCATCGATTGCATACACAAAATTACATTATCTGATTTTGGGGTGCATACTCATACATCAGGTGTTCAGTCAGAATGGACTATTTTGACATGCATTGTTGTCTAATTCTCTGGAAGTAGAATTAGAAGAAGCTGCCTCACTTCTGCTAAACAAATTAAACAAATGCAGCATCTGTCTGCTCGTCCGCTTGCTGTCCACTATGTCTCATTTTCCTCCTCTTCTACATCTGTGTCTTTGTTTTCATCATGTTTTCATCCTTTTTTCAGCAGTAGCAAAATGCAAATGTGTCATGTTTACATGGGTCAGACACACGATAACACCAAACCAGGAAGTCAAGTAGGATCGACTTTATATATGAACACTGATCTGAATGACAATCATATTTGTATGTTTACATTACATATTTTTTTTATTCCCATCAGGCTTTTATTCTGATTACTTGTGTCCATGTAAACCCAGCTAATGGGCTCTAATTCCGTAGACCAGGCCAGGCACAGTGCAGGCGAGGTGCAGCGCAGGTGCACCACACAAGGGGAGGTAGCAAAGAAAAAGAGTAGCAAAGAAAAAGAGAGAAGGCGTGACTGGGTTTAACACAGTCTTCATCAATCAAATGAGCTCCTCTGCTTACCTTTAAAAGCACGTTGCGTGCTATGTTGTATAGTACGCAACGAAGAATGCCCTGAACTTTATGAAATGGGAAAAGCCGGATATACCCTCCCTATCTGATGCCGAGGCTGTTTGTGGTTGGCTGAGAGAGAAGTGAAGTTGCAGCTGCGTTAATGAAATTCCACTACACGTGCCAACTGCCTTTGATCCGACATCAGATGTTAAGGACATACAGCTGCATTCTGTTGAAAACATTACCACTTACTGAACTGAAACGAAGGTGAACAGTTCTGTGACCAAACTCCACATTCTAGTCTTGAAATTTTCAATGTGCCCCTGATGAAACCGGTGTTTAATGACATGTTGGATCTTTCAAAGTGATAAGTATTTCACTATTACTCTTGAACTTGCTAGGCCACATTCCAGTAACTCAAACCTCTGAAGATCAGTTATGCACCTCTCGTAAATCAAAGTTTTCATTTAGAGTTTGGGTCAGGGATGGAGTAGAAGACACACAGTTTTCCTTGTTTCAGTTCAGTGGATCATCAGGACAAAATTTGAAGTGAAGCTGTTATTTCAAGATGAACTGGGTGGATAATGTTGCTTTATTGAAAGACAATGACGCATACACAAAGAACCCCCCCCCCATCCCTCTGTGTGCGTGTGTGTTTGCGTGTGTGTGTGTGTTTGTTTGTGCATATATGCTCTACTATCTTTATGTGCCAGGTCTGGTTTTTACAGAAGCAGCTCATGCCTTTGAAGTATGAAATTCAAATGTGAAAGAATTTACTGTAAATGCCTTTTTGACTTTTATTATAGATTCTTGAAAACAAAACAAAAGAGATTTGTTTTTGCTTTGGACTGTTACACAGTAAGTTGAACTTACAAACTTACACAGTTTTTGTGTTAACTCGGGTGTGTTTGTGTGACCATGTGCATACATTTCTTTATGAGGGTGCCGGGGTAAATTTAGGATTAAAACCTATTGTTCTAAGGACATTTTAACAGGTTCTCACAAATCTTAAGGGCTTTTTCATAGTACTTGATTTTAGTCTTTGGGTAAGAAGTACATTACATACAGGTTAGGGTTAGGCCTGGAGGGAGGGGAAAGGGTTTATTCTTTTTATTTATTAAGATCCCCATTGGCTTTGACTGTACATTAATAGATGAAAAAAATAAGAACAATAAAAACTGTTGAAATATAAATATATAAGTAAAATTAACATAAAATTATTCTCTGGCTCAGGCAACACTCGTTTACCATTAGTGTACAGTATTTTCTATTGTTCCGTATAAGTTTTTGCATGAATATGGCAAGATGTGACTTTAATATGAAAGAAACCTTTCTGTGTTTGTTATTCCCAGGATCACCATTAAGGTGACTTTTCAGGATGTCTTCAGTGTGCACAGACTTGCCCCATGTTGTCCATATATGTAGTGTCCTGGTTCAAATGTTTGTTCCCAAACAAGACTCTTAGGCTGGTGAAATGAATCAAAATCCAAAAATGAAACAATCCGTTTTTGCCATGCCAACAGCTTCTTCGTGCAGTAGTACAATCCACTAAGAAGTATTTCCCACAGGGTGCTGTATTACAGCTCAGGTGCTTTTCCTGTCGAGACACAGTAGGTGGGACGCACTGCCAAGGCAGCAGGACAGTCCAGGAAGGGACAGTTAAAAAACTTCACTGCCAGTTTGGATTCCAGGATTGGGTTCTGGGTGTTTGTGTCACCTATGTAATGGGAAATCCCTATATCTAACATAATTCCATAATATCAATATAGTTTTTCACATAGATCTGCTTCATTATATCTTCTACTGAGGAGGTGACTCTGACCGCACTGTAAGCAGTGCTCGTTTTCACTTTGTCTGAAGGCATGTGTAATGCTTACCTCCCGCACTTTCATCTTTCTACCCTCCATTTGATTCATTTTGGTCTTAATTGCTTCCGCCTTTTATGGACATACAGCCTCCTCTTGTGCAACCATTTTTTTGCCTTGTGCTCTGTAAACCTGTTCCTTCTGCAGATAAAACATAAAAGACAACTGGTGGAGAGTTTATATTTCTAAATATTGGTTTAAAAAAGAAGAAGAAAGGAAAATTAGTCAAAATACAAAGACAAAGGCAAGATTGAATAGGTAAGTGCAGTCTAAAAGTGTGTTTGTGAAAAATTAAATTAAAAAAAGGAATTAAAGTGAGTTAAAGTTCTAATGATACAATTTTATTCTGTAATCAGTGAGAGAGAAGAATAAGAATAATAATAAAAGAGGTGAAAAAAATATATAAATAATATAATATATAAATTATAATAATTGAACTAAATACTGCGGTTGGGGGGGAGTAACAGGGTAATCATTTAGTTTGTTAATAAATTCATAAGGTTTTCAGATAAAGGCCCTCACTCTGATGAGTGCTGCAAGGGCAGGGCACAAGGGGCTGGTGCAGAGAATGGGTCTAAAGCACCCTCGAAAAATTTAAAGAAATACACAGTATATGGCCATGTAGTTGAAACGGTTAATGTTAGTGATATAGCTTTTACTTAGGATGTCTAAATGTATTTATGTCAATGCAGAATCCTAACAAGAATATTTGCACAAACCTCTGTGTGTGTATGTGTGAATCCTTGTATTTGTTACCTCTTTAGGAAATTTTCTGGCATTAAGACTATTTTAAAAAAGACTGACCATCTACACCATTAGTCCTCATGGAGATCAAAACCTGGTCCCAATGAGGCAGAATGTAATTTCTTAGTAACTGGTTAAGTTTACAGATAGATAGATAGATAGATAGATAGATAGATAGATAGATAGATAGATAGATAGATAGATAGATAGATAGATAGATAGATAGATAGATACTTTATTAATCCCTTGGGAGTTCCCTTTGGGAAAATAAGGCTCCAGCAGCAGTACAGCCCCAAAAACAGCAGGGACACCACAAGGACATACATGTACAGGACACAAACATATATTTCTATTATTAGATTTATAAATACTACGGTATAGCTCTATGGTATGTATATATACATATAAGCAGGACAGGTGTAATTATAAAGAAATATAAACAGTTTAAATATAAACCAGTACTAGATTATAATATGTAAATATATGAATATAAATATATAATAATATTAATATATATATACACAATATGCAATATACAATATATAGTAATAGTGTATGAAGTGTGTTTAGGAATAAGATTTGAATTGTGATTAAGTCAAGGTTAGTGTTAGTCATTAACTAGTTGTGGTTACGATAAGAATAACACATTGTTTGGGCTGTCCAAATGAATGAAAGTCAGTATCATGTCCTAAGAACGACAGCTGCACAAACCAAACACAAATTTCCTCACAAATTTGAAGGCCATTTTGAGGTTTGAGAATTGGTTTTGAGTTATTTTTATTTTATTATTATTTGGTTGGGTTATTTGTGATCATTAAGTCAGGGTAAGGGACTAAAGAATGCATTATGTCTATGAGTGTCCTCACTGAGAATGTTGTTCAAGAATGTGGCTGTGTGTTTGTTCCAGGTATTAGGGACCAAAAGCAAGTCCTTATTATGTAAATCATTACATTTGAAGGGGAAGACATGTTTTATGGTGAGGATGACATTAATGTAAGTCGATTTGATGTCCTCTGAAGTCATGAAAAACCACACTGTGTGTGTTTGCATGTGCATGTGAGAGGGAGAGAGCCATACGCGCAGAATCCGTGTGACCTCTAATACTAAGAAAACACAACTCAACTGATGACTCAACTGAAGTTCACAGACAGAGGAAGGAATGAGTGTGTGAACCAGACAACATTGTCATAGTCAGAGCTCTTTGCTTCAGAGGCCAGTTTCCTGGATACAAAGATGAGGAAAATGTGGAAAAGGGAAACTGCGCAATGAAACTCTGCCTGAGCACGAATACATCAAACCCACCTTTGTCTTCTCTCTCACTCTCTCTGTTAGCATTATAGCCAGAGTGAATGAAGAGCCCTTTCATAGCACAGTTGTTATTCATACTTTCCCCCCAGTGTGTGTGTTGCTCAGATAGAGAGTGGCACGGCTGTGCTCCCTTTTGTACTCATCTAATTCCACAAAGTAAACATCAGATTGTTTTGGTAGCGACTCAGAAAAGGAGACTGAGAAGAATGGAGGAAACATTAACCCTACAATGCCAGCTCTCAAAAAATTGCCTCTTACCCAGTGAAATAGCATGTGGTCTGGCACTCATATCAAACCAAAAGCATTTTCCAAGAGAATAGCACACAACAGCAGTCATCAAAGAACTGCTCGTGTTACCTTATGGGACCTCAGCTTGTATTCTCTTTTTCTTTTCTTTTCTTTTATGTTCTAATTATGTTTTTGAGGCTGTGAACACATATTAGGGAATTTATAAGAATATTACCAAAGCTTTTCAAAGGGTATTTTAGCATTTGTCCTATTATCTCCCAGTTGGGGGAAAAAAAGCCCGCTAATTATTCACAGTCACTTGAAAGGTTGCAGACTATTTCGAATCAGTTGCCCGAGAAATGTACTTCTCCGATGGGAGTTTTTTTTTTTTTTTTTTTTTACATGCAGTATGACTTTAAAAAAGTGCTGTGAGGATAGAAATGAACCTGAAATTAAAATATATATTGAGTCTTTAATATTCACTGAATTCCCACAGCACTCAACATACACACAGTTGATCACTTAAAATACTGTATTTGATGTGGAGATGCAGAAGTAGCAGGAACATTATTCAGACCTGCTCTATTGTGTTCAAGTTTTACAGTATATAAAAAGAACTTTTGCCCATCAGTCCACAATTAATATTCAAGACAAGGTATAAACATGGTTTTAGAAATACATATAAAACAGAAATATCTTATTGTTTAGTCAGGGTTAGAATGTAGGTAAGAAATAATAATTCAGCATGATTAATTATGCATTAATATGACAGGGACAGTTCAGATTTTTTGAAGTGTGGTTGTATAAGGTATTGACTTAAGATTTTAGCCAACAGGCTCAACAAACAAAAGAGGAACTGCAGTGGATTCGGATTCTCTGAACATTAAAAACAGAACAAAAGAACACAAACCCTTAGTTTTGCGATTGTATACCTAATCGATGGCGTCATCAGACCACTCATCACACATGAAAGTTAAGAGGGCCCCATGAAGCCACTCACTCTCCCGCACCACAGTCCATAGTGCCATTTCCCTGGTCAAATACTATGTGTTAGGGTTTAATTTTCAGGAAACTGAATCCCAGGGAAAATCCATCAGGACCATTTTCTGATTCCTGGGAAATTAAATGACTTGTGTGGGGAAAAATAAAAGTTATTATTATTATCTATTTCAAATTAGCTGACTTAACAATGAGATTTCCTGGAGGTCAGTGAAGGTGTCTTGAAAGTGGACATGCAATGGTGACTGCAAACAGTGAACGGAAAAATCTCATGACACTAGGTGCACCAAGAGCTGTGAGCTAAACTTCATGCAAAAAGACTTACTCAGCTTTATCTACGCAAGTACACCATGCACAGCGAATTTGGCAATTTGTTAGACCGAGGCGTGCCAAGATGGGTGTGTTGCGCCCATCTGCAAAAGGGGGAGGTGTCGAAAGATTCAGCTTGGCGCAGTGACAATTTTGTGCCAAAAGGCTGCGCTGAAGGTGCGCTGAAAACTCGCCAGCTCCAACCTGGTCTACTCTCAGCGCAAGGCGAGGCACATGACACTTGCATTGCGCCTCACCGTGGCGGATTTAAAGGTGAGGATAGGAGCTTATTTGATTGGTGAAGACTGTGTTAAACTCAGGCACGCCTTCTCTCCCTCTCTTTGCTACTTGCTTGTAGGAGAGACTGAGGTGGGACAGAGTGCCTCCTGCGCTGTGCATAAAAACTTGCAAAATGCGCCTGGACACACCCTCCCTCCTTGGTGCAGCACACCTGCGCAGCGCCTGGCCTGGTCTACAAAATTAGAGTCCCAAGCATTAAAGGGTCACGCATGCCTCAAGTCTGACTATGTTGATTGCACTATTATCTATTATCCTCTTTTATGTTTTTAAGCAAGACAAATATACCTGTCTTTCTTGTCCAAATTGACCTGGGCAAAAAGAATCTTTATTTTTCATAATTTAATACATTTCACTTTCCTGGGGAAAATATAAAAAAAAAACAATATATGAATGCCTAGTTTGAGGCACATACACAAATCTCAGCAAAGAATTTCAAACTTTACCTTTTCTTGGAGGCAGCAGTGGATCAACTACTGTGTATTGATGTGAAATTGTTGATATTTTCTATCGTATTTGGTGAGAGAGGTAAAGCAGCAAACAAAGACTTACAGTATTGTGGACATTATAATAAGAAATTATGAATCGGGTTTTCTTTTTCACTGCTGTAGGTGTGTTGTCAGCAAGAGTATATAGAAATGGTGGCAAGGTAATGAATAAAACCTAAACTATCCCTTTAGCTATATTTATAACTATATTTACATTATATATATATATATATTAAATTATATGTACTGTGATGAAACACAAATGCTTTAAGTTTTTATAAAACTCTGACTATGGATTTGTGTTGTGTATATATCACAAGCAAATATTACTATATTTATATTATATATATTTATAACTATATTTAGTTCTCTTGATAGTTCAACCTTCTTCATGTCTCTGCTCAGAATCCGCTGAGACCCTCAGCTCAGAATTATGTCTACATTGTTGCTCTTTTCCGATTTACTCCTTCACAACACAAAGACTAGGTAAATGCTGATAAGTCAGCTCCGCTGTCCAAACCATTAATAACCAAAAAACAAAGGTCAAGATGCTTGTCAGTGGTTGATATAATGATGACTGTTCAAACTGGCCATGATTTGCTATCATAATCTTGCTTAATTAACTTGAAATCTATCTGGACCACAAGGATTTAACAGTCACTGTCATAGACGTGATTCTATGGCTCAGTCCTGGTAAGCTGCTTGTCTGGCTGTGCTCATGTCTAATGTTACCTCTGTCCTCCTCAGTATTGAGCTGTCTTCAATAAATTCTTCAAACCTAACCCCTTACTGATTCCAGAGACTTCTTCACTGAACATACTAATAAAACATGACTGACCTATTGCCATATAGGAGAGTCTACATAGCAGTTACCGCAGTTTGATGAGTTTTCTTGAGGAATCATATTTTTTTTTACAAATGAATACAGTACACTTAGGGAGCATCATGCAATTGGGATGCTAATTGCAGGAATGTCAACTGAGCTGTTTCCTGCAAACTGAATGTTTCGCATCCGTTTTGCATCCATCAGCCTCCTTCAACATGTGTCTGAGAATGTGGCAGAACATTCAACTGGCCTCATAACCACAGGCCACATGTAATCACACCAGCAGGATGCTACATAGAATGGTGCATATTTCTTTTATTTTATTGTACAATTACTTTAAACTATGTTTATATTTATTCTTTTCATATTTGTATTCTAATGCTTCATTGCTGGATTGCATTGTTACTTTCTTTATTTCAGGGAAGCTGAACTGAGCAGAGCTGATGATTAGTACTGATGAGTATGACAGCGTAGCTTGGCTAATTCCAGACTGCAAGGCATGAGTCTGGAAAGGGTGTAGTCAAGTCCCATTTTCAAAGGGCTTGACCCATAGACTTAGATCAAAATGCCTCTGTACACATTTGGATAGATCTATAACCAACCAGACCACTGATGTCAACAAACATGCTTGTAGGTGTCATGGTGTTTCTTTAAGATAAGCTGAATATTTTCAAGTGGCCTTTTATTTTGAGCAGTCCAAGTTTCACCTGTACAATAACCATGCTTTTTACTTAATATGTCAGACCTGACAGGTGGACGTATTATTGTAGTAAAGTTGTAACACAAATAGTTCAAATTTTAGCACATTTGTGAACCAAATTAAAGAGAATTAAGGCTTTTGTTTGCCTATAGAAAACATATAACCTTATTTCCTGGAGAATGGGGGCTAAAACAAGTGTTGCATTCTTAGATTTGTTAAATACACACTATGCGTTATATTTCATGATATTTGTTGCAATGGAAAAAACAATAACAACCAAAGACATAGCAGCATGGAACATATTCCGGCACGTTTCCTTTTCCTGAGCCATGTTTTTGAACCTGCAAACGCGTTTACACCCAAAATAAGTTGCCTCAGAGTTCGAAAACCTGAAAAATACGTCTTTTGAACAATTGCGTCATCAGTGGACATGTCTATGTAAGCTGTAAAGAAAGACAGAAGGACAAGATTTGGGTGAAGGTTTCAGGTGATTTGCTACCTCACAGTTCAGTTTAATTCAATTCATTTTTATTTGTGTAGTGCCAAATCACAACATACATTATCTCAAGGCACTGTACATAGTAAGGCCAAAACCTTTACAATATTATATATAATGAGCAAGCACTAATTATACTGATATCAACTTTAATCATATCATAAAAATAATCACAATAATACTGTTAGTGATAATAATAGCATTAAAACTGGATCTGGATCCTGCAGCCTCCAAAATAAGGACAGCGAGAGAGAGGACAGGAAGGAAAGGCACAAAGTTAATGACATTAACGACATGTAAAGTCATATTCATACCCTAAGTGTGAGAGAGTGAGTGTGAATGTGAGTGCACAATAGTAATTCCTCCAGGTCTATAGCAGGATAACTAAGAGATGGTTTAGAACTGCAAGCTTTATAAAAAAGGAAGGTTTTAAGTCTAACCTTAAATACAGAGAGTGTGTCTGCCTCCAGAACCGACACTGGGAACTGGTTCCACAGGAGAGGAACCTGGTAACTGAAGGCTCTGCCTTCTATTCTACTCTTATGGATTCTGGGAACCACATGTAAGCCTGCGTTTTGGGGCGATCTATTGGGATGATAAGGTAAAACTATCATCATTAAGTGCTTTGTACATGAGGAGGAGGATTTTAAATTGAATTCTAAACTGTACAGGGAGCCAGTGTAAAGGTCTCTCTTACTAGTTCCTGTCATAACTCATGCTGCTGCATTTTGAATTAACTGTAATCTTTTAACACACTTATTGGAACATCCAGATAGTAATGAGTTGCAGTAATATAATCTTGATGTAACAAAAGCATGAACAAATTTTTCAGCATCCTTTAAGGACAAAATGTTTCTAATTTTCATAATGTTCTGGAGGTTTAACAAGGCTGTTCTGGAAATTAGTTTTATATGTTAATCAAATGATATATCACGGTCAAAAATAACTCCATGGTTACTTACAGTAGAACTGGAGGCTGGTGATGGCGGTGGTGGTAAGAAAATTTATCTGTAAGGTTTGGAGCGGCAGGTGATCTCAAAGGAGTTGTTTTAGTAGAATAACAACAAGGATCTTGAAAACTGTGAGCTGTGGTTTAGTTCAGGGCAGATATTGTTGTGAAACTGGTCCTGCTCTAAGCATGTAAAAGGCTAGAGTAAGAGAAAAGGGTCTATGAGTAACAAAGACTAAGGATAGGTGAGCTAAAGGACTATGCAAGTGTAATGAAGAAAAGGGCCCACAATCTTCTTAACCATAAGACATGTGTGAATTAGCCACTGCCTGTGGAGTCCGTGACTCCACATAACTGGACCATACCCGAAGACGAACACTCACTTCTAACCCGTGTCCGGTGAGCAGACAGATCGCCTGTGGAGACGGTGGCTGTGTAAACTTTAAATTCATAGAGCAGCAGTTTGACTGCCACCGGCTCGCTGAACATGATCCCCTGGTCATTCATACTAGACGTTATGCTTTGAACTTCCCTCCTTTCCCCCTCTCTTTCTCATTCATTCTTAGTGAGACTTCGCTCACAGGCGCCACGCGTGCCTACAGCCTCACTGCTGCTCGTGCGCTTCGGTCCGAGATCTGCGGCATTCTTTGTCTTACTCTTCGGCGAAAGCATGGACCTACAGTCACTGCTACTGTGCCTGCTTTTCCCCCCAAGGCCTGCCATTTTGGCTCCGGAAGTGGGAGTGACGTCACCGTAACGAACTGCATCACTTCCTTTCTTCTTTGCTTACTTCCTTTTTTTCCCACGCTTAACCATGCCCACTTTCTCACACGCACACACACATACACACCTACCTATTAACATTTTATGTTTCATTCAATATATATTGTGTCATTTGATTAATTAAATTGTTATTTTTATTTCATTTAAAGGAAAGCTCTGTGTCTTTTGTGCATGTATACTGTGACAAATAGGGGTTGAGAGAGCCAGTGCTCGGATTCATTACTTCAATACTGTTTAATTGTGATATCAGCAGATATTATAGTCAATTATAGTGATTGTGTAGACTGTTATTAAAGGCATAAATTGATTGTTTTTCCCTGTTTTCAGGGTGGTGCCCCGAATTGATGTTTAATTGATTTTTCATAAATATTAAATAAATAAATAAATAAATAAATAAATAAATAAATAAATAAAGTGTTGTCCCCCAACAGTTGGAAAGTGGTTGTTCAAGGTGAAGGTGTTAGTCCAGCAAATTCTGTGGGGAAAACATTGCTATTAAGGGAGGAGCTTCTGAAGGTATGAAAACCAATATGCCAAATTTCAACGCAAAAGGTCAAATTAATCAATTGGTTAGTATAGCGAGAATCTATGGTTCTCTACTGGAGATGTATGTTGGGGTTTTGTTGATGTAGTTTGTACCACTGTGTAAAATCATTTGGAAGGGAAAGTAAAATGATGCAGTGAGGATTTAGCATGTTGACATAAGGTAAACGGGATGTGTGCTGTGACATAAGACAGTTTCTTGAATGAACCAGTGATGATTAATCTACAACGTAATTTGCATTTGTTACAATCTGTGCAAGGGGGACTATTGGAAATAACACTAATGGAACAGTGGAAATGAATGCAATGGAGGTGCAGGAATAAATTAATTTTAAATTGAAATAATAAATACATAAAGCAATGAATAAAACTGGACATTTAAAATGGTGGCATGAATTAAAATAAATTTGCAATTGAAATAGGTGTATAACATTATGTAATCAATATTTGTGTAAACACTCCATGGGGAGATCTCACTCCAGAGGGAAACTGTGGTAACATGTAAAGGCAATGTAGAGAAACAATACATGCTGATAGTGATTAAGTATGTTAGTCATTAGATTGAAGTAACATCATCTGAAGACCTTGGAGCAGAAATAGTTGCAAAAATTTCACATTGGAACTGAAGATTGAAGTGAATATTGAATTGAAGATCATTGAAACTAAGTTTAGACTCACTAGTTTAGCATTTGTGTAGAAAGTTATTAAGTATCTCAGGGTAACTGCAGTATGTGGAAGGTGTTTGTATAATTATTTTGAGGATAACAATGTTGAGAGCTAGGCCAAAATGAATGTGTACTAACATCAAATATTCTCTTGTTTGCTTTTAGAAGTTAATGCATGCTAATTTACACTGAGGTTAATGCTGCATGAAATGCTAGAAGGTCAAACTATGTTATTTAACTGCCCACCATGGTATGTCCATGAGTCTGCTTATTTTTAGAAAAGAAGGTGCCCCCAGCTCAGGAAAGGAAGTTCAGTGATGGGTGCTGCCTGTGGACCACATGCATGTGAAGGAGGTCCAGAAGGAAGTGCCATTAGCCAATGAGAAAAGGGGCCTGTATTGTGATGAGAGCCACACCACCGACAGTGTGTCAGAAAAGCATAACATTGTGTCAACTAAGCCAGTGCATGGAAAGTGCAAGCTGGTGAAGATGGTAGAGATTCCAGAGGCCCAGAGACTCAACATACTGACAGTGGCACAGTCATCTCAAGAAAAGACCAATGGCTCAGATGAGTATGATGCTGCGTCATTCTTATTCGGAAAGGGCACTACCTGTGGATGTGAACAACTCTGGCAACGACTCCAACATTATGCAGGGACTGCAGCTGTTTGAAATTCTGGAAACAGACTCTGAGGTAACAGAGGTCTGTTTCCCAGGAAGAAGAGTTGCAAGATTGGAGTAACAGCACATGACGTACTGCATTAAGGATAGACAATGCCTTATTACATTATTATCATCTTCATGTGAATAACCATGTAGACACACCTATTCAGCTGCTTTCTCGTACTGTAGAATCATTAAGTCATTATGGTATAGTACGGGGATAAATCTAGATCTTATAGAGTAGGACAATCTATCATTTATAATTAGTCATGTTTCTTGGTACGTTCATCACTACAGTTTGACCAGTTCTCATTTACAAGTTTAGGATCATTTAACATTATTTGAGGTTCATGTGTGTGATCAGTTTCATTCATCTATGGTTTAATGTTGCAGTAATATTATTTTTACTTATTTTTACTTTGTGTATATGAGAATGTTATATATGAGAGTTGTCATAGATTGTTGAAGGGCAAAAAGGAAAATTTGAAAATGGGTAGTAATTGCTAACCCAGAAGGAATCTCTTCATCCTGTTTGGCTTTAGGGTGAGGTTATCACCAATTTAATTTAGACAAGGTCTCCTAGTCTTTTTCCCATCATTTAGGAGGGGTGTTTCTTTCTGACTGGGAGATAACAGCTGATCCGGGGACCCCCTTACAACTACACCTAAAGAGAGTAAATTTGGGGACCATGGTCATTGCATCCATGCAATGAGATAAGATGTATTTGTTTGAAAGGAGTGTAGTTGGAACGAGGCTTTCAGTGAGGCTAAGGTTAACCAAATTTGATCTGATTAGGATAAATGATTAGCTTACACAGTCTAAAATAACTAAAATAATGTGCCATAGGAACTTACAAGGAAATAGTTAAATTAGCACATCCCAAAATTTAAGATTCAAAGTAGAACTTCAAAATTAAAAATAAGATTGAATAAGGAGGAATTGTTGATGCAAGCAAGCAAGTGTGACTAAATCAGAAAACATGAATGTCTTGTTATCCTGTTTTTCGAGACGCCAGAAGGGGGAATAGGAGGTATCTGACTTTAAGAGGCGAACTTATATATAGGATTTTACTCAAGTTAGATAAAAGTTCACATTAGGGTCTTGCCTTTCATCCAGATATATAGTATCTATGGGTCAAGGTCAGCTGATGTCCGTTAGGGCAGTCCAGGCAGTTTATAGTCAGATGAGGATCTTAGAAAACCAGACTGGATTGCACCGCTCTCAGAATCAGTAACTGTCTTTGATGTGTAGGTTAGAGAGATCCTATGGACAAAGACATTCCAGAGGTCAGACAGGCTTGAAAAGTGGGTTCTGGGTGGAATACGGCAGAGTGTTCATTTTGGCGAACCTCTCTCATGCTGCAGCTGAGCATGAACTGATACTCGCTTGCACAACTAAAGTTATCTTTGTTCAACAAGCTTGAACAAGCTTGAAATCAGCGGAACCTTTCTCTACACCATCATCTCACCATCCTTTGTCATTTGGAGAAGGAAGGCCTGATTAACTAGAATAACAAACAGTGAGGGAGATCATGTTGATACTGTTCTTAGCGTTGTCGTTTGATATGAGCTGCACGTGGAGAGAAGGAGCAAACAAATCAGCTGATCTGTGTGTGTGTGTAAGAGAATAAGAGAGAGAGCGAAGGGGCAGAAAGATGAACGAACAATATGAAACGCCAATGTTTATTCTGTCACCACGCATCGATCATTGTATGGGAAACTCTGGAAACATGAGGTGCATGTCGCACTCTGGAGCCCTGTTATTTACGTTTATTTTTTAATTAACCTCACGTGGGCCGGTCAGGAAGGGTGAAAGGGACACATCATGCCCAGGACCGGTTAAGTGGATAGATCCTCTGTTGTTTGCAGAGTGGGAGGTACCCCAGGCCTTAATGGGATGACCCAGCCCCTGTACAACAGAGGAACTAGGGAACTAGGTTGAGACAATTTGCAAAGCACTTGTATTGCTCCCTTTTTCCAGCTCCGTATTACTCAACAAGTGTCAAGGGCCCTTTGTGGTCACACAGTGAGTGGATAATGTTTACTCGAAATAGTGCGTTCTGACAGGGCAGGGTCAGAACGCACCATTTGAGTTGGGGCCTGAGTTGCCAAATTACATTAATCCCCAGATTATCCGGTGGTATTCAATTCAGTGTGGTCTAAGGACCACATTAAGGACCACATTATTTATAGGCAGCAGTGACTTTGCAATGTTTTTATTATTATCTGCATCTGTCATTTTGTGGATGGACTTCACCTTATACACTGCTGCTACATTGCATTGTGGTGTGGCATTATTTCATTTTCCTTTTATTAAAGGACTACTGCAGTATGCAGTACCATGTAATTTGTTACCACTATCTCTTGTATTTCTGCTCCAAGTAACTTCAAAGGTGCTTGGAGCAGAAGCCTGTCAAATGACCTGTTCAACAGTTGTGCAAGGAACAGACAGACATTCATGGCAGAAAGATATATAGAAAGACATATGAAATAGACAGTGTACATGTATGTGTGTGTTTGAACATGAGCACAGTGTAACACCAGGTATAAGTGCAACATCTTATTTCTGTATTTTCTGAGAATCTGGAAACCACGCCCTTGCAGTGTTTTCAACTGGGGTTTTAGCAACCATTTTAAAAGTAAATACTCACTGTGGTACATATTTTGTTTGAGATATACCAAGTTGTCAGTTTGTATCAAATTTAAAAGGTATCCTTAATCCATCCAGCCTTTGGGTGTTCTGGTTTTCTGGTGTGATTTCTTGGGTTCTATTCTGTTATTTTCAGTGTCCATCTATTATCTGTTAGTCTAGCTACTTTCCCTGCCAATCTTTGTTTTGTTTTACAGACCTGTTCGATGACGTCTGTGAACCAACTGCTATGCCTTTTGTCACCAAGAGTGATGTGTAGCATGATGCTCTTCATTTTGCACTCTCCATCATGCTATTGTTAAATGCCCATGTCTATCATCTCTATGTCATCACTGGGCGAATGTATTCATTGAACAACTTACTATTAATTTGGATCCAGCTGCCCGATATATTCATCAGGCTGCCCAAACGAGGCAAATTCTCCTCTTTCTCTCTGGTAGGAGATCATATACCCTCTTCTGTGAGTTTACCTTCAACAATGACCGCATACTTTGAGGAAAAAGGTAAATGGACGTAACTTTTATCTTTCTGAGATGCATGTTGAGACCAACAGGTTTGCAGGAGGCAGTAGGACCACGGACATGGGCCAAACCACCCCACACCAGGCACAACCAGCAGAGCCCCCAGATTCCCCCACCCCCACCCCCAGAGCGAGGGAGGGCCATACTCTACCACAACCAGCAGCAATCCAGGGCCGCCACAGCCACCCCCACCCAGACTGCCAACCCTCACCCAGCCAAGGGCCAGGTAGGAGGTGGGGGCTTGGGTGGACGCTCATGCTTGCCCCCCAGCTATCACCCATCAGGATAGGACTTGGCGGTGGGTGTGCGTGTGTCAGCATGTGTGTCATGTGTATATTATGTTATGTCTAATATGTAATTAAAACTGGGGGTAATAGGATGTTGCACAGATCCCCCCACTGCTGGCAGACAGTGGAGCTGTCGACGTGCCCCATCCCGCCCCCAGACCCTAGCGTCTATTGTGCAATAAAAATTGAGGGATAGCAGCTGCCCAACAGGGGGAGATGATGGGGAGTGAAGCCACCCTGTAGTGACCCCACCCCCAACCCCCCTACCGGTCTGACCACATCTCCCCCAATGCCCTGTGTGTGAGAATGTATCAATCCTGGGGTGGCTACACAGGGAGGCGAGAAGAAGTGACCACCCACGTAGGGTACCAGTTTCCTGACTGGCAGTCCCACACTCCCCAGTCCCGCCCTGATCCCCAGCCAAGAAAGGTCCAAGCCTGTCTGGGTTTCCTGCTTCCTGATGTCAGCGCTTCTTCCCAGTCACACCTGATAGCCCTTGCCCATTGTATCTTAGCTTAAACTAGTCTCGTGTCTCTGCACTGCTCTCTTTTGTCAGCTTTTTTCCTAATGCTTGCCTTTTTTTGTTCCTTTTTTCAGTACCTGCCGATTCCTGAGCTCCGCCTTGCCAGCCGGCCAGCCTCAGCGCTTTTAGTTTAGCTTTTGGACTCATTTTTGAGTTAGTTTTGTGATGATATTAACTGTAACAAAGAGTAAAAATGTGAAATTACATTTTATTTACAAAATGGAGAACACAAAGGCAAGCCAGGGAAATACAAACTAAAGGGCAGAGACCTCTGCTACTACCTCAATCTTCTTAGGGTCTGGTTTTACACTGCCGCCTGCCAAAATGTAACCAACAAAATTAATGTGACATGAAATTCACATTTTTCTGCTTTGACATATAATTTGTTTTCTAAAAGTCTTTTTGGAGGACTAACGGGACGTGTTACTGGTGCTCCTGCTCTTTACGGTAAAAAGCTAAAGTCATCAAGGTAGACAAAATAAATTGATTCAACATGTCTAAGTATGTCATTGATCATGTTTTGAAAAACAGCTGGTGCATTTGTGAGCCCAAAGGGCATTACCAGGTGCTTGTAGTGTCCCAGTGGCGTGTTGAATCCAGATGGTAGGCGTTTCGTAGATCCAGTTTTGTGAAGATGGTCGCATTGCAAAGAGGCTCGAAAGAGGGGTCGATTAACAGCAGAGGGTACTTGTTTTGAATAGTTATGTCATTTGGTCCATGAAAGTTGATGCAGGATCTGAGGGATTTATCTTCCTTTGAGACGAAAAAGAACCTCGCCCCAAGAGGAGAGGATGAGGGCCTGATTAACCCGGAAGCTAGGGACTCAGAAATATATTTCTCCATCACCTCTCTCTCAAGGCGGGAGATATTGTAGAGCTTGTTGGATGGGAGTTTTGAACCAGGAAGTAGGTCAATGGGGCAGTCAGAGGGACAGTGAGGTGGCAGTGAAAGTGCTCGGTGTTTACTAAATACTTCACCTAAATCGTGATAGCAACTTGGGACTTGGGACTGAGGACAGGTCAGGGGAGGAGTCTAATGGAGGAGAGGGATGTGACATGGGTCGGGCCAAGCACAAACAGAGGGAGTGACAGAAGGAGCTCCAGCTAGTGACTGAGGAAGTGAGCCTATCTAAGTGAGGATTGTGTAATCTAAGCCATGGGAGACCTAACACCACTGGTGAGGAGGAGGAGGAGAAATGATAACCACAAAGGAAATAAGTTCACAATGATTACCTGAGAGAATGAGGGGTAAAGATACTGTTTGTAAAGTTACAGGTTCTAGGAAGGAACTGTCTATAGCCCTCACAGGTCTAGGAGGATCAACAGAAGTCAGGGGGATTATTACATCCCTAGGGCCTAGGGAAACCAGGGGGTGGTAACATGTGTCTTCCAACTCCTCTCTCCAAAGAAAGCCAAAAGTCAAGTTGACCAAGTATAGCAGTTTTACTGACTTCAGAGAAGAGCAATGCCAAAATAACAAACAAAACTTCTGTAATGAACCTAATCTTACCTCCTGTAAAGAAAACTGAAAATAAATGACAGAAAAACTTGCCTAGGCTCTGTTGTGGAAATTTCATGTGTTCCCAGGTGAGATAGAAATAAAGAGTTTTGAGAGTCCACCAGTTGTCTTTTGTGTTTTATTCTGCAGAAGGAACAGGTTTACAGAGTGCAAGGTTGTCTGTGAAGGAGTTCAAAATGGTGGAGTGAATGACGGCTTCTTATAGACCAAAGGCTACACAGGGAGGTGGCAAAGTCATGGGAAACAGAGAAGTTTTTAGGGAGGCAGCAATTCTCCAAGGTCACGCTGGTATATCTTATCGGTTATAATGAAACAAGTTGTGTATAGTTGTGAGGTGAAGAGATGAAGACTTCATGAGTATGTGCGTTTCTGCACATGGGCTAAATAGGACATTTTCAGAAGCCAAATATAAAAGGTTGATACAGTACAGGAGTACAGTACAGCGCAGCTAGAGCCGACCTGAAGAGGGGCATCAGAGATGCCAAGACAGCATACAGGAGGAAGATCGAGGGCCATTGCAGCAACAACAACACACGCCAAGTGTGGCAGGGACTCCAGCACCTCACCCACTATAAGTCCAGCAGCACCATGACAGCTGAGGGCGATGCTGTGCTAGCGAAGGAATTAAACCACTTCTACAATCTAACCAAGATTTCCAATCTTGTATCTAGCTAAAAAGTCTTTTTGATCTTGTTTTGAGAGCAATATGCTATGCAAGCACAGAATGTGTAAGATTATTATTCTTGTTTTGAGAATATTTCCCTTTTTATTTCTTAGTTAGTAACCAGTGTCAGGGTCCGGTTCTACACTGCTTCCTGTCTTTTATTTTGACATGTCTATTTCCTGTGCAACCTCTTCTTTGCCTTGTAATTCCAGGAGACTTGACCGGGCAGCCGGGTGGAGTCTCCCTCCTCACACCTGCTGCTTGTTCTCTTGATTTGATGACAGCCCTTAAATACCTGGACTTTCCTGCAGCAGGTGTTGGCGCGTTAGACAGTCCATGCGGTATCTACCTGCAGATACGACGTTTGTTTGTAACCTCGCTATTCTTTTCCCCAGTTTTTGTATTTTGTCTCTAACCCTGCGTTTCCTCCTCTTTTAGTTTGTTCGGGAGACCTCTGCCCTGCCTGCCTGTTAGTCTCCTCGCTCTGAGTTGGATTATCCCCCTGGTTTGGTTTCCTGTTTTATTTTTGTAAATAAATTCTCATTTTTTCATCTTTAAAACGGCTTCGCTTCCACCTGATTTCTGAGTCCATACATGTCCTCCTAAACCATAACAAGCAGATCCTAAAACTAGATATTTTTCACAGAAAGTTAGACAAATTGTGTCAGATACTCTTTCATGACCACTTTGTAGCTTGGAAAACGTGTTTTAAGACCTCCCAGTAAGCATTCACACACACTCTGGCCACAGTTACAACATGTTTACTGACATTCATTTCAATCTTTAAGTGCAGCAACATCACCAAGATAATATTTTGTCAGAACATACGTGGTGTTTTTGAAATTGATAGGGTAATATGATGTATGATCCACTAGCTTTTCAGCATCGATGAACTTGAGCAAGATTAGCAAGCACTGCAACTTCATAGGTTAAAAGATCTCTATTCCAACCCACTACACTTTTTCAACACTTTTTTATAAATCTGAAGACAGGCACTGTCTCATTTGTATTGGTGATTACTAGAGACCTGTCACTTATGTACTTGTTCCCATTGAGAATAAGCCACTTTACTTTGACTGTGTGTTGTCTGCCATTAATCCCCAAAAAATCTCTCATCTTTGTATTAACATACTCCATATTTGGAGTATGTTGATACAAATAAAACATAAAAACAGTGCTTTGACTCAAATCTCATGCACATGTGTTTTACCATAGGGCCCAGGGAAAGACTTTGGGCAGGGAGATGCAGCAGGTAATGTTGCTTAGAAATTACATTATTCTCAGGAAAAAGCTGCTTAAACACTTTCAAATGCTGTTCAGTCATACATCTCAGTCTTAATACAGTCTGCACGGATAAAACAGGAGCAAAAAGTATCTGAACTATCTCAATTAAGTCCAAAACAAACTGAACGTACTCATTTTTCTCTATGGTATTCAGCAGAAAAGGCATGATCTTCAGCAATATCAGCATTTGCCCTGAGGACTGTTTAAGTTTGTTATCATTTGATTCCAAGGTACTGACACTTATAGGGCAGGGTTTGTCACGTACATCTACTGATGACTAAGGAAAACTCTGAATGGCTGAATTGAAAACATCTAACTCCATCTGTCCAGACAAAACAAGTTATTTTAACACACACTTAATTTCCATTGGTGCAACACCTTCAAGAATGATGTGCATTATGTTCTGTGGAGTTTGCCGAATGAGGTCAAAGGCTGGAAAATCAACCAGCTTGCTTCTTCTGTTTATACCATAGGTAGTTTTGAGGGCTGATTTCAAGAAGTCTGTGCTGGCCCTTTCTATTTCATGGCACTGTTGAATATGTTTTTCCATTGTCCTTTTTGTAAAGCTCTCTTCATTAAAATTAATTTGCATTTCCTCAAAGGTACATTCACAGTGCCTACACTTACTGTATGCAAAACCAACTCCTTCCTTGAAACCAGCAAGCTCATGTTGTGCAAGTGTGTCACCACACACTGAAACTACAGCACCAAATAATTCAAATCCACCACTCTGTGTTTGGATTGTGACACCATTATACAGTAACTTTAAGTCTTCATCAATTCTTTGTAATACAAAATCAACACCACACTTGTCAATATCGTCAGATTTTGCTATAGCAAGTAGTCTGATTGCAGCCAGTTTTGACCTGAACTTGGAAGGTTTATGTTTCCTAAAGTATAATAAACCATCAGTAATTTATTTACTGAAGCATGTGACCCGAGGGGATTGCAGATCTCTATTTCATCAGTGTACAAAATGATCTGTAAAGCAGAAGGTTTCATTGAAAACAGTGGGTGGGATTTGAAAAGGCTCCCATCAACAATATCATATCAAAAATCCTAGAATTTGACATCAGCTGTTTAAGACTCTTAACCAGGGATATATAGTAAAAACTTCTGTTTTTAATTACAAGAACTCTTGACTGTCCTTTCTTAACTCGACAAACCCTCTGATTTCACTGGGTTAAAAAGCTTCTGGATGGTGCTGTCTTGCATGTATGTGGTGGCCATCAAGGAGAAAGGTGCTCCACGCTGTCTGAATGTCTTTCAAAGATCCTCTTCATTGCGTCCCTCAAGGTGTTTAGAAGAACATTTTGATACTGCTGGACTTCAGGGACAATGCTGTTGAAGCTCCTCTGAAACAGTCAATAATTAAGTGTAAGATGATGTTGGTCCAATACAACTAGCACAATTTCATACCAAAATGGTCACAGTCCTTGAATGTGCACCTTGAATGTGGAACATTTGCATATACAAAATTACATCAAAATATGTCCCCCCTGTTGTTTGTAGTCACTGAAAAATTGTAACACTAATACAAATTGCATCCTCATAGCACCAGCATTACAACAATTAAAGGTAACATTAAGTTTTGAAAAATATTGAAATTGTGGGTAAATATGGGGCAGACAGTGGGAATATGAAATTTATGCAGAAATAGAAACGTTCTTACACTTTTTCAAATCACTGTCCAAACACTTTGAGGGTGCATTTCAAGCCTTTCATGCACCTTTCCACTGTGGGAAATTACACATTTCACATTAATACACATTAAATGTGCATTACATGCATGATTTACAAATTTATACAAACATTAGGTACCTATGGACACCTGTTTCACTTACACAAACTATAAACCATGTTTATCAAAATATTTTTCACACTGCACTACTGCACACTACTGCTACTGATAATATTCACTGGGTTATGTGCAATACCTTAGACAGGTGACATCTCTCCCTCACATTGATGGCAAATGCAGCTGCATGTCTTATAATTGTACTTCATGCACCAGCTCCTTCCTGTAAATATGTTGTGTTAATAATATACATTAATATACTATGTACATATAAGACTGGTTCACATCAAATGTTGGATAATATTATCATACAAAACTGACAATATTGGATCTTACCTGATTATCAGGGTGTGGAATCTGATGACATGTAGGCTCTGGGTTCAACATTTCATTTGAGATGGCAGGTGTTTTGACTTCACTGTTGGTCCTTTGCATTCCACATGTTTCAGTGGCACAGTCAGAAAAAAACGGGGATGTCAAAATGTTCAATGGCAACCCGAGATAGGTCAGATGTAGCTGATGTCATCCATCCAGTAGGTGGGTGTCCAGTGGTAAAATATAGAGCATGTGTGCGTCGAATATGGTAGTAAAAGGAGTTGAAGTCTCTGTGTTCAGCAGTACAGCCATCAATCCCGCATATAACATGGAAATCAGGACTGCGACTATGTGCTGTGTTAATATGGCTCAAGAGAGACTTCAATGTTGAGGCAACGGAAACAAAGGAAATCACACACCTCCAACAGGCCATGTTCCTCGAAAAAGAAATCCACTGGACAGATGAATGCTAAGAGAAGATGTTGAAGCCCTGGAAAAATCTCCACTAATCTGAAAAATTAGTCTTCAGTAGAAAAAGACACATATGAAAAGGAAGTAGCTACTACAGGTAGTGTTATTCGATCAGCAGCACAGCATAACCACTTCAATCTGAGTCAATTGGACTAGCTACATTTTGGCGGCACATAGTGACTAGAGAGGTCAATACCAAATCTGGACGCGACCTGGGGGGGGGGTGGATCATAGCAAGATCATTAATTTTGCATAATGATGTGATTATACAGGGATCAGCAACCTAGAAGTGAAAACATAAATAATAGTTTTAGAATTTGCCAATTATGTGTGTTTATACATCATTATTATCAGTTTTTTGCACGTTTTAGACAGACTGACATGGTCTGTACCAACCCCCCCCCCACACTACCCTCATGTGGTCACGTCTGCCCTGCGACAGTTGGAAGAACAACAGGTTTTCTGGACTGGATTCTGCCGCGGTAAGGAGCAAACAAAGTTATATTAAAAATTACAAAGTTATACGTTTTACAATTATGTTTCACTCTTCACATTTACTCCACTGCTCTCGAAAACCTCGGCCGTATCAATGAATAAATCGGGTTCTTCAATCTAAAATCCAGCTAGCTAACTTAGCTAGCTATTGTTAGATGACTTTGCAGGTTTGGTGCTACAAGGTTAGACGTGTTTTCTTATGCTTTTCCTCCCTAGACTAGCTAATCAAAAACGTTGTTGATAAATTTTGCGCGATTTTTTAAAATATCTACTGTACATATAAATATATTGAAAGCAGGTGCAACTTGCCTGAAGGAGCGTTAATACACATGAAGCGCGCAGATAACCGCAGCTATAGTCTGACCGCAGCTCAGACCTGACCTGCTAGCTAGGTCTGCTGAGCACATTTTGTGAAAAAAAAAAGAAAAAAGACGTACAGTCTTCCGCCTGAAGTATTTATCAGCTGTCACCATGTTTTAATGATTTCACATGAATTAGGTTTTAATCGTTACAAAACGGGGAGAAGAGTATATGATAATGTATAAGTTAAAATATCTCATCATAGCCAAGGCTAGCTAAGCTGGAGTAGCTTTATGGTGCTAACCCTTATCAAAGATTCGTATTCTGTGTCACTTTTTGACGGTTGAAAGACTGAAAAACTGAACTAGAGTGATCTAACTTTACCTAACCATGACTTTTGATGTTTTTTTGTGCCTTTCAGGAGCAACTAAAAGGGCCTTAACAGCATGGAGGAGTTGGATGATGATACTGTTTCGGTTCTTAATGGTATATATAGGTGTTGCTGCATAATATTGATGTATTTTACCATTTAACTGAATTATATTAGTGGTTTGTTAATGATGATTTAAGAGACCTTTTTCCTGGGCCAGAGAACTTTCTCAGGAGGAAACAACTGTGGGCTGTTATTAGCCAAGAGGTAAGTTTTTGCCTACTTATTATTTTATTTTACTGCACTATTTTTTGTGTCTGTCTGCATCAGGGTAATTTACCTTGTAATAATTGCGCTTTGCTTTTTTTCTGTGGATGAGAATGCCACTTTAACTGACCTGGGTGAAACAGGAACGGTGTCATCACTTCAAGGATAACCTCCAGTATCCCCCCACACATCCACTCCTGTGGTGAAGAAAACTCCAGAGAAAACCCTGCAGCTTCCTACTCCTACAGAATATGTGATCTACACAGACAGTGACTTGGAACTAGCTCGTAAACAACATTTTGAGATGGCCCGCACTGGTAGAGAGGGGGAATATTCCATGTCCAAAGAGCTGAGATGCAGGCTGGTGAGGAACACTGTTACCAGCATGATTTCAATCTTGAGAGCAAGTCACCAAGGAGAGGAGCTCCGGTACCTTTCAAAGCATGAGGTCACCGCAATGGCTAAGAGACTTGTGGAGTATTATCCCATGCTACAGGATAAAGATGCACCCATCACACATGTGACACATGTTATGCAATATTCAAAAAACTTTCAACAAGTGACTTTTTTTTCGGCACAGATGAGCATGTACAGTTATCTTCAGAAGCAAATTCTAAATGTGAAGTCCCCACAGAAGAGGCAGCAGCCCAGGCTAGGGAGAAGCAGTTCAATCAAAAGACGTCACATTGACTTCTCTCCAAGTGACCAGGGAGAAGATTATGATGCAGACTCAAGTGGTGGATCCACAATTCCTTTGCCACCTGAGAGCTGTTCTGAAGGTGACAGTAGGGGTGAGTGAAAAATTGCAATTTGGGTGATGATAATGGACATGAAGGCTCGGTGATACTATCATAGTTTTGTATATATTGATATATTACCGGTATTTACAGTTTACATTGAAGTTATGATAAGGAAATCTACTGTCACATCACACTGCATCAAGCATTGTGGTGACAGTAGTTTTCACTTATTTGATTCCGTAGTGTAAAAAGTAAAGTACGGCTTACACCTGTCAAATCATTCAGATCTCCAACACCTGCATCTACATCTCCAAATGCTGATATGTATTTTCTTTTATCGAACAAAGATAGTCTGTCAACACAGGCGAGGCTTTACAAGACTCTGCAGGAGATGTATAAGAAACCAAAACCCAACCAAGATGCTGTCTGCCAGATCCTTGACCTTGAGATTCAAGCAAGAAGAGCCTTCCTTGACTGTGACATTCTGAAAGAAGAGGACAGACCAGCAAAGATTTCTGAGGCATATCCATGTTTCAGAGAGCTTC
The DNA here is from genome assembly GCA_016785285.1 of Brachirus orientalis. Lineage (NCBI taxonomy): Eukaryota > Metazoa > Chordata > Actinopteri > Pleuronectiformes > Soleidae > Brachirus > Brachirus orientalis. The sequence goes on from JAFBJR010000181.1 coordinate 281,893, forward strand.
ATCATGTATGTACTTGTTGTTTTTGGCTTCTCCACAAAGCTAGCATTGTTGCAGATTTTAACACTTGTCTGTATTGCAGGTGATGGATGAGCTGCGGAGGATTCTGGATAAGGACAACAGCAAGTTCATAAATGAAGTGAAGAAGAAATGGACCGACTTCTGCTCCATGGTGCAGTTTTATGGTGTTTGGAGGAAAGTGTTGAAGCCACCCATGAGCCTGGGTCCAGGTAAGTCATTTTGATGTCTTTAATACATGTAGCTCTTTCAACAGACACAATTAATAGAACTGTTGTCAATGCATAACAGTGATTAAATGATAGCAGAATGACAGTGCTGCTCATTGCAAAGCATTTTCTATTAACTGTCCATAAAAAAAACTCATCAGATTCTGGCTAACTCTGAGCTAAAACTATTTACTCTGTTCCAGTGGAATCCAACATTGCCTTGTACAGGGCACTACCGACACTCTTCCCCTCAGTCTGCGCCACCTAAGAAGATGGGACAGGCCAGTGAGGCATTGCTTCATGTCCTAAAGGTGAGTTTGTTCATATTTAGTTAAGAATTAATCCTCTAACATTTCCCAGTCATTTAGTGGCACACATTCTTTAAAGAGCGACTGACAAGTTATTTTTGTGATTTCTTTGCATTGCATGTCTTGACCCATGGTCCTGTCTTTAGAGCAGAAAATGATCCATTTAATGCACAACATATCAGCATGGTTGTGTTCATAGATGTATACAGCTCTGGAAAAAAATAATAGACCACTCTCACAAATGTTTCTTAAATCAGCATCTCCACATCTGTGGCAGCCTGTCCATTCTAGTGTTAGTTCGATTCCAACACAAGCCTCCTCAAGCCTCCTCATTCTACTAAATGAGACACTGATCAGATGAACACCTGAACCAAATCTTATTTTATGAGGAAGATTATAAAAAACACTGCTGTGATTAAAGATTGAGATTATCCCTCCGATAATGATTTCTAAACTCTTCCTAATTTAAATTATTAGTATGTTGGTGTTTAAAAATGAATATGAACGTGTATTGTTTGCATTATTGGAGGTCTAACACTGCATCTTTTTAGTTATTTTGACCATTTTCTGCCAATAAGTGCTCTAAATGGCAATATTTTAATTTCAAATTTGAGAGAAATGTTGTTAGCACTTTATAGAATGAAACTGAAGTGTTCATTTTACTCAAACACATACCTCTAAATAGTAAAATCGGCAAAACTGATCATTTTGCAGTGGTTTCTTATTTTTTTCCCGAGCTGTAGATGTACATAATTGTGTTAAAACATCTCAGTTCACTTGCCAAAGAAGTTTTTCTGTTTTTCAGTATACCCTGAAGCAACTTCTGTATTTTGTTTTCTTCTTCAGCCAACAGAAGATCCTGCCATCTACCTCCAGAAGAGAACTCTCTTCAGCCCTGTTTTGGTCTTTGATGGGTCATGCTGTCTTCTGGCAATTGGAAACACTCCTGTCACTATATTTGCCAAAGAAGAACTGGGCGGTTTGCTGTATCTGATGGGTTATTACTACACCCTGCATCTCACCTATCCTAAGTGTTTGGCGACCCTTCTCTCTGTCATTCAGACAGAAGTCTTACAGGACAGTATCCACGAGCGAGACACCACAGGCTTGTACAAAAGAGCCATGGCAGAGTGGAATGCTTTCATTATGAAATAGAGCTGTTCAGGCTTTGGAGGGTACAAAACTCAAGCCTCTGACTAGTTATGTCCGTGCAGAGTAGTTTTTTCCTTGACAAACATGTTGTCTCATATTTTAAATGTCTTTTAAAGATAATGAGGCTATAGCCTCCGTTACCTCTAAGTGTTTCAGATGTACTTTTTTGGGGGAGGATGCTTAACTTTGCAAACATTATGTTATAATGATTGTAAGGAATTCAGCTGCAAACATAAAATAAATGTTCTTGATGATTCATGATTCTCTGTGTATGCTTTTAATTTAGTGTAAATGCTGTATCTTGATTTAAGATGAAAGCTAATCATAACTCTTGATTTAAGAAGAATAATCTTGTTAAGTTGCTCTGGATTTATGTTTTTTTCACTCAATTTGAGCAAGAAACAAAAGTGAAATAAGAATTGAAAAGCTAGTTTTGAGATTATTTGACTTGCATAAATACTTGGAATGAGTGTTTCAGCACTTATTTTAAGATATGGCTGACATGTGTTTATTTTTTCTTATTTCAAGAAATCTCACCAAGTGTAAATGTCTCACTGCACTGGCAGAATATTTCACTTACTTTTAGTCTATATCTGCTCAACCCAAGTATTTATTTCTTATATTAAGGCCATCAATTTTTGCAGTGAAGGCAGCCACAGCTCGACCGCTGAACTGTAACAGCTCCAGCCTAAGAGGAACATGAGGTGAGGTGCACACTGAGGGCAGTGAACCCCAGGAAGAGTCAGATAGAGTGACCGGGAGGGTCCTCAGAGAGTATGCAGATCAGCTGGCCGGGGTCTTCACCAGGATTTTCAACGAGCCACTGTCCCAGTCCTATATCCTACCATGCCTGAAGTCAGCCACAATCGTTGCACTGCCCAAAAAGACCACCATCAGCAGTCTTAATGACTACAGACCAGTTGCACTGACACCTGTGGTCATGAAGTGTTTTGAGAAACTGGTCCGACGCCACATCATATCCTGCCTCCCACCCACTTTTGACCCACTCCAATTCGCATACAGGGTGAATAGGTCCACAGAGGACGCCATCTGCACAGTGCTCCACATGGACGCTATGTCAGGCTGCTCTTTGTCGACTTCAGCTCTGCCTTCAACACTATACTCCCGGACAGACTGACAGAAAAACTGCTGGATATTGGACTCCCAGCTTCCACTTGCTGCTGAATCAGAGACTTCCTCTCCAACCGTGTACAGAGAGTCAGAGTTGGTCCTCATCTCTCTACAGCCCTCAGCCTTAACATCGGCTCTCCACAGGGCTGTGTACTGAGTCCTCTGCTCTGCACTCTGTACACCCATGACTGTGTCAGCACACACCCAGACAACACCATCGTCAAATTCGCAGACGACATCACCTTAGTGGGACTCATCACAGTTGGCGATGAGACGGCCTACAGGGATCTGGGGGTCCAGAGGCTGGTGGGTTGGTGTGCCGACAACAACTTGGTCCTCAACACCTCTAAAACAAAGGAGGTGATAGTGGACTACAGGAAGAGGAAGACCGATCTGCAGCCCATCTGCATAAAAGGGGAGTGTGTGGAGAGGGTGCCATGCTTTAAGTTCCTGGGCGTGCACGTGGACGCAGACCTCCAGTGGAGCTCCAACATCTCTGCAGTCGTGAAGAGGGCCCGACAGCGACTCCACTTTCTGAGGATCCTCAGAAGGATTAATTTGAAAAGGGAGCTGCTGACTGTCTTCTACCGCTGCTCCACTGAGAGTGTGCTAACATGCTGCATCTGTGTGGTTCTCCCGCTGCACCATGGCGCACAGGAAGGCACTACAGAGGATTATTAACACTGCACAGAAAATCATCGGCTGCCCTCTCCCCTCCCTACAGGACCTTTACAGCACCCACTGTCTCAGGAGGGCACGCAGCATCCTGAGGGACAACACACACCCAGGACATATGGCGTTTCAGCTGCTGCTCTGGCAGACGTTTCAGGGGGCTAAAAGCTCGGACTAACATATTTAGAGACAGTTTTTACAGCAGGGCCATAATTCTGCTAAACTCAAACATTGGACACGATCATGTGTCGTCTTAATAACTGTCAAGTGCAATAATATGTGCGATATTTAATGGACATGAAATAACTTGCTACCTCTTAGTAACTGCAATATTTTCTGGAAAATGGACATGTGCAATAAATTTCCTACTTCCTAATTATTGCAATATTGTATTTTTTGCACGCTTGTTTGGGTTATTTATATTCTATATTTATATATATATATATATTTATATATTACCTTTGCACAGAGGGGAGAGCTGTGCCCCAATTTCGTGTGCTATTGTACTCTGTACTACTGTGACAATGACAATAAAGACTCTTAACTCTTAACAAGTTTTTGTGTAAATAAATATTGTTATTCCTTTTTTCCTCTGTTTCCGTTTTTGGTCCTTTTTTCCCTTGGTTGATTTTTGATTAAATCATGATAATTACACAAGACAGTAAATATTTTTGTAACCACAAGATGCTGCTGTGAAAGAAGGAACAACAAATCATGCCATGTGTCTGCTCAGGACAGAGCGTTTTAGAAAACACATAATAAATGTTTTTATTATTATTATTATTATTATTACAAAAAAGAAATTGTTTTAAATGTGTGGCATATTATTGAATGTTCCAAAGTGCTGCAAAAATGAGGCATTCAATCCACTGCAGGATTATAACATGTCTTGACACAATATAAAAAGATGTTCATTATTAATTACAGTCAAGCTGGGGCAGGGTTGAAATTCATCAGCAGTCCAACATTTGCATATAAATGTAAAATTGAGTCCTAGTGATGCAGTACTAAAGGCTTTTGTACACTGTTCATATGTTCAAGTCTAGTATGTAACAAAGTTGGTTGGCAGATATTGGATATACCTCTTTAATTATAAAAATATAAATAGTTTTTTATAAGGGTCTAATCCAGGGGTGGGCAAACTTTTTGACTCGAGGGCCACAATGAGTTCTAAAATTTGACAGAGGGGCCGAGCCAAGAACAGATGGATGGAGTGTTATATAAATTACATACAGGATTTGACCTATTAATGATTAATTTAATTACATTTCAGTTGAATAAACACAGCAGGAAAACTCACCATCAGTTTCAGTGGGAACAGTGTTGTTGATCTCCCTGTTTTGTCAGTGCATCAAAGTCTGGAGTAAGTTTTGTTGTAGCGATTCTCAGGATAGATCCGAGGTGTTGGTCAGTTATCCTGGATCTGTGACGGGATTTGTTCATGTTCATAACACTGAATGTCTGCTCACATACATAGGTCGAGCCAAACAAGGCCAGCATCTTCTGTGCCGTCCTCCGTAGGTTTGGAAAGGTGGCTTCGTTCAGTGAAGAGTGTTGAACTTTTCCTTCAAGGTGGCGTCAGACTGAAGATCGATCAGTTCCAATTGCACCTCATGTGGTACTGTTTCAGGGTCTTGTGAGAAGGGACAAGACACGAGCTGAAGTGACTCTTCAATGAATTCTCTGTGCAGGTCATCCAGTGATTTGCTGTATTTCTTTGCATATCGCGTCGCCTCTTTCTGAGTGTCAAGTGTGGCGAAATGAGTGAAGGATGCGTTCGCAACTTGTCTGGAGAATAAAAAGAGCTTAGATTTGAACGCCGTAACATGTTTGTACATGTCGTGCACAAACTGATCTTTCCCCTGCAGTTTCACATTCAGCTCATTCAAGTGTGAAAATACGTCCACAGCAAACGCAAAATCACAAAGCCAGTTCTGGTCTCGTAGCTCAGGAAATTCGTCAGATTTCTCATTGAACTCTAAAAATGCGCCGATCTCTTCTTTCAGGTCCCAAATGCGTTGAAACACTTTGCCCAAACTTAACCACCGGACACGAGAGTGGTAAAGTAAGTCCTGATGATCCGCATCAATTTCCTCCAGGAACGTGATGAACTGACGATGCTGGAGTCCCCTTGCGCGTATAAAGTTCACAAGTTTTGCGACTGGATTCACAACATGGTTAAGCTGCAATACAGACTTGCAAAGTGATTCCTGATGAATGATACAGTGAAGAAAAATAACATCCTGTTCAGGATTTTCCTCTTTTACTTTATCCTGGATTCGTTTCAGCAGCCCAACGTTTTTTCCTGTTAAATTTGGTGATCCATCCGTCGTGACATTGGCAAGTTTTCTCCAAGGTAGTTTATGTTTCTCGATGGCAGCAGACACCTTGTCATACAAATCCTCTCCCCGCGTTGTTCCCTTCAAAGACTCCATGGTCAAAAACTCCTCCGTTATCTCAAAGCTGTCATTTATTCCTCGGATAAAAATTAGGAGCTGCGCTGTGTCTTTGAAATCATTACTTTCATCCAGTGCAAGTGAATATAACTGAAAGAACTCTGCCTTTTTGTTTAGCTGGCTAGCTATATGTTCATCAATTAGTTCCACACGGCGAGTCACAGTCCGACGTGACAAACTGATTTTTTCAAACTTGCCTTGACTTTCCGGACACAGAACACCTGCAGTCTCCACCATGCAGTCTTTCAAAAACTCACCTTCGGAGAAAGGCTTGCTAGCTGCTGCTAATTTGAATGCCAGCAAAAAGCTTGCCTTGGTAGTTGACTCCTGGAGTTTGTTGGTGAAAAAAATTTTGCTGGGACAGTAAATTGGCTGCCATCCTCTCAGCCGTAGCTGCCCGTTCTTGCGCCGACAGCTTGCTGGCATAAATGGCATGCTTCGTAGCAAAGTGATGGCTAAAATTGTACTCCTTAAAAACCGCGACACTTTCTTGGCATATCAAGCATACAGCCTTTGATCGGACTTCTTTGAAAAAATATTTTGTTGTCCATTCTGTTTTAAACACTCGGCACTCACTGTCGACTTTTCTTTTCTTTGATAAACTCATGTTTGTTTTTAGAAGGGGGAAAGCTTTACCACGGAAACCGAGAAGGAGAGTGCTTCTTCTGGGAAAAGCTTAACCGCGAAGAAGAGGGGGCAAATGCTCAAGCGCGCCATCTATTGGGAAAATGTGGGCATTACAGGGGAAAGTAAATGAACAAAGTTCGCCGGTATATTTTGATATAACTGGGAGATGTTTGGCGGGCCGGATTAAAAAGACCAACGGGCCGTATATGGCCCGCGGGCCGTAGTATGCCCATGTCTGGTCTAATCACTATAACACAATATATATTTAGTTTTTATAGTCATCTTGTGTGGCCGTTTCTACAGCAGCCTAAATGGAAAAACCAACCAGTGTGTGATGATTTTACTAACAAAAGGAAAGGCGAGTGACATCCATTCTGCTTGGTAAAGGCCAGTGATCTCAGGTGACATGAGATCTAAACAATGCTATATGAAACAAGGAAAGAGGTGTGTGGAGCTAAAATTCTTAAGCAGCATTGTACAAACGCATTTGACAGTGGTTGGAATTTAATGGTTGTTTATATTTAAAAGTTCCACGCTACAATTTGAATATTTTGTCACCTGTAATCAATCCATTCATGTTTGGTATGCAATATTCACAGAGCGATATTGTGGCTTTGGGTCACATGGGGTGTTAAAGTAACTAGCAAATTCATTCAGAGGTTATTTGGGCACTGACTGTGGATATGAATGTGAAAGTGAACATTTGTTCGTTACTAAATGTTAGCCAGGAGGATAAAGTGGCCAGAAATGAATGAATGAATGAATGAATGAATGAATGAATGAATGAATGAATGAATGAATGAATTTCCACATCTGACAGTTACTAGTTATCTCATACTGAGTTTATTTTTCCTTACCTTCAACTTTTCATCGATACAACACTTTTATACATATGTTTTCATTTAAAAATTATGTTTTTGGATCAACAGCTACATTTAAGGCCATTCTCACAAACGTGAGAATTGTTGTGGAGGGAAGTAGTCAGTTGCCAACGGGGTGGGGACCCCTCTAATCAATTACAATCTGAGTTGTAGACAATATTTCATTTGAAATATTAAAAAGGATTAAACAAATTAACATAACCAGGACATTTTACTGCCTCTACACAATACTCTACACTTCCGAGAGAAATCCTAAAAAGTACTGAAGTGGTAAATTTTATTGTCCTCTCTTCTTCACATTTAGCTGGACTCTGGTATGAACAGCAGCTTATCACCCTGAAATTTAGACTCACATCAAGTTTGTGCTCAATGTGAAAAGTCAAGCTGCATCAAAATTGGTTACTGAATTTTACATTTTACATTTTATGTATACCTTCTTTGCATCCCTTTTGATGTTCAATTAGTTCACCAATAATCCTAATGTATATGTGTTTCACACAGACTTAAGTTACAATAAGTTACACTCACTGACAACAGTACATTAATAAGTTAAACTCAGTGATAATAGTAATTTAATAAGACTAATAATATTGTTCTCTTTCATAAAGAAGGATGAAAGGATTCCAGCAGTCTTTTATAGTAACTGTTGTTGCTGGAGAAGTAGGTGCTGCTGACATGAAAATATATGCAGGTGTCAAACAGTGACTCACAACATAGAAAAAAATGTGCTTGGCTGAACTGCCACAATTTTCTGTCTATTGATGTTACTACACCAGACAGGGCCGTTTCTAGCTTCGTGGGGGCCCTAGGCAAGATGCTGTTTGGGGGGCCTCTAGTTTGTCAAACTGTGATGAAGATATTCCTACACCTTTTGAAAGTCTACTAAAATGCCACAATCTATTACACTTCATGAGCAAAACAGGCTACAGGTAAAATTAAAAATCTTAAGTTGAGCCACTCAGGCAAGTTAAACTGATCCAAAAAACACTATAATACAAGGAAAAGAATCCTCTATATATCAACAAATAGAACAGATTGAGTATTTATAAAAAAATGTTTACTTTAAATAAGAAAATCCAACAAACCAAAAAGTGCAACAATGAAAACAAACCAATACTTTAAATAATGCTTAATTACCTTAGTCTCACACTTATCAGCATAACACCTAATAATAAAAATAGATCATGAGTGCATATTCCTATTTTATTATTACAGTGATGTTGCAGTAATACAGGGAAATTAAAATAAATTAGTTTTTATATTAAACATTGTGATTGCAGTGTCCCTTTAAAGCTTTTAACCAAGGCGGACCTCAGGAAAAACACCGGGAACTAGAAAAAGAGAACAAAAGACAAAGGCTATTAAAACAGAAAAAAACAAGGAGCAGGTAGGTGAGCATAAAAGAACATATAATGAATCGACGTGGCATGGGTTACTGGGTGAACTGATTTGACACACCGAAACCAGGAAGCAGGAAACCATGGTTTAAGTAGGAGGTGGCTGATGAGGAAACAGCTGCGATGATCACAGTCCCCGCCTTGCCGACCAGCAAGCTTCCTGAAACACAAAACAAAACACTTCCACAGGAAACAAAGGGGGATTTAGCAAAATAAAACAGGGACTAAAAAGAAGGGTGGAGAAACAACCCAAACCAGACATGGGACATGACTGAACCAAAAAAGCAGAAGCTGGAACTGCGAGGAAGTGGTAATGAAAAATGTATTTAAATATAGAATTTAAACCAAAAAAATAAGGAGCCGGAGGAGCAGAGACTGGCTGGCTTGTTGTGCAGATTCCTGAGTGTTCATGGAAGAAAGTGAGGAAGGAGGGAAAAAAAACAGGGATCAAAAGAAAGAACACACAAGTGTTTTACGATCAACGAAAGTACCACATATTGAGACTTGCTGGCGAATGTGGAACCAGGAACCAGGGATTATAAAGCATTTATAATTTGTTCATAAACCCTTATTTATTTATTTTAATCATATTAATAAAACTTGCACCCGTAATTTTAGGTATCTTATTTACCAATAAATGAATAAATTATAGCAGTTGACCTTTAGAGAAGAGTCAGACCCCGATGCTGGGAACACTCGGGAGACCAGGGTTTAAGATAAAAAGCCTTGCCTTTACTCACAGTCCAAATCTTCACACACAAGGAAGTCCAAAAACACAAGCAAAGGTCAGACTCTGGGAAGCCACACTGAGAGAGCAAGAGAGTGGGGGGGGGGAACTGAACTACATACAAACAAAGACGACCAGAGGGGAAGGATTTTGAGAAAAAAAAAAAAAAAGCTATGCTCATTACATTTAAAGATAAAAAAGAAATGTGCACCTTTGCACAAAGCACAAAAGATCACATTTGTACAAAGCAAAAGATCAGAAAGGATTAAAAGAAAAAAGTGAGGTTGAAACAAAAAAAATATTTAATAAATACAGGGCCTAAAGGGAAAGACACATAATCATCATTATTGAACGTAGACTCTTCAATTTTGAACTGAACACCAGAACATGGTATATGCTAATTAGCATACTTACGTCGTCACCATACTTTATTTGCATATTTACTGTGTTACACTGTATTCTTTGGCCTATATTTATGAGCAGATTGAGTGTTAAAGCATCACAATGCATTTCTTGTTTTTTCTTCTCGCATTTGTTGGAAAATTAACAGTGAAATTAATCGTAAAATCTTGCAGTGCCAAAACTGGCAACTTTCTTCCTAGGAAAGTAGCTAAAGTTGTGAAAAGATAAAATTTATGCCATCAGTATAATTGTTACCTGGTCAATAATTTATCTCTTATCAGCTGTTAATCTAATATTTTGACTCCACAGCTAAGGATTCTGAACAGAAATGTCTGGTCACCTTCAGTTTTGAAGTTGGAGGAATGACCAGTATTGAGAATTGGCGTCTAATCAGTCCAGTATCAAGAGGAACATTTGAAGGTCCAGCTTCATTTTTTGCTTTGTTTCAGGCCTTTCTGTAATGCAGCATCAGCACATTTCCAAAGAGTAAAGAGGAGAAGCAGAAAACAGCACAAGAAGAAAATAAATGCACAGGTTGTCAGTTACCCAAGGTAAACCGTGTCCCATGCCCGGACGCAGGTCACCGGTGCCCCCCTCTGGAGCCAGGCCTGGTGGCTGGGCCTACACCCATAGGGCCCAGCCGGGCACAGCCTGAAGAGGCAACATGGGTCCCCCTTCTCATGGGCTCAACACCTATGAGGGGGCCAAGGAGGTCAGGTGCTGGGTGAACTGGGTGGTGGCCAAAGGCAGAGACCTTGGTGGTCCGACCCTCGGCTACAGAAGCTGGAGACATTGAGCCTGAATGGGCCATGTTTCATGCCTCCATTGTTGTGGGCCGGAGTTGCAGCCGTAACCCCCGAACCTGTTGGTGGACTCTGGTGGTTAGGGATGTCGTCAAGCTGAAGAAGGAGTCCTAAGTGGCCTTTTGGAATGTGGCTTTGGTGGTCGCCTGGGAAAAAACTAACGATTTCTAACGAAAAATGATTTCCGGATAGCTTCAAGGAGATTCTGGTCAACCATCCAGCATATCAGGAAGGAGAAATAGTGCACTGTCAACATGGTGTACAGTGGAGATGGGGTGCTGCTGACCTCAACTCAGAACGTTGTGGATGAGAGTCCTTTAAAGACCTCCTCAATCCCAACAACAAGTCTGTGGACTCAGAGATGGGCTCTCCTATCTCGGGCTGAGGTTACTGAGGTGGTAAAAAAGCTCCTCGGTGACAGGGCCCCGGGGGGTGGATGAGATCCGCCCAGACTTCCTCAAAGCTCTGGATGTTGTAGGGCTGTCTTGGCTGACACACCGCTGCAACATCGCGTGGACATCAGGGGCAGTGCCTCTGGATTAGCAGACTGGGGTAGTGGTCCCCCTCTTTAAAAAGGGGTACCAGAGGGTGTGTTCCAACCACAGGGAAATCCTCAGCCTCCCTGGTAAGGTCTTTTCAGGGGTCCTAGAGAGGAGGGTCTGTCAGATAGTCGAATCTCAGATTCAGGCGGAGCAGTGTGGTTTTCGTCCTGGTCGTGCATCAGTCTGTCATGGTGAAGAAGGAGCTGAGCCGAGAAGCAAAGCTCTCGATTTACTGGTCGATTTATATTCCTACCCTCACCTATGGTCATGAGTTGTGGGTAATGACCGAAAAAATGAGATTGGGGATACAAGCGGCCAAAATGAGTTTCCTCCGTAGGGTGTCTGGGCTCTTCCTTAGAGGGGCTCAGAGTAGAGCCGCTATTCATCCGCATTGAGAGGATCCAGATGAGGTGGCTCGGGCATCTGGGTAGGATGTCTCCTGGACGCCTCCCTGGTGAGGTGTTCCAGGCACGTCCCACTGGGAGGAGGCCCCAGGGATGACCCAGGACTTGCTGGAGAGACTATATCTCTGCTATTATATTTTTATTTTGACGGTAGGTCCAATTTGTCCAGAAAGGATTTGATCTCTCTTCTGTTGATAACTGTTTTCTGTGAGTAGAGATCCACATAATAATCTCTAAAAACATTTTCAATTTTCATTTGGCTCATATTTAAGTTGATTAGACTTTAGATCTTTTATTTTATGAACCACTCTTTCTGCTTGTTGCTTACGCAATTTTCTCGCTAACAATTTGGCTGCTCTGGCGCCTATTTCATAGTATGATTGTTTCAGGTATCGTGCTTTTAGTTCCACTTCTTGCTGAAAGATTTCATTTATTTTATGTCTGATCTCTTTCAATTTTTGTTGCGTTTATCATCTGGATTTTGTTTATGCCTAAGTTCTGTTGTCTTCAGTTCTGTTAGTAGACATTGGTAATATTTCATTCTTGCTTTCTTAAGGCTGCTTGAAATTGTTATTAACTTTCCTCGTATGACTGCTTTAAGGGCATCCCAAAGTATGGTTGGATCTGTTTCACCATTATCATTTTCCTTTAAGTAATTCTGTATTCTGTTTGGATCTGTTTAGTTATAAACTCATTGTTTAATATTCCTACATTGAGTCTCCACAAAGTGTCTTTTTTTATGCCTTGTAGGTAGAAAGTTAAATATAAGGCACTATGGTCAGATACGTCTGTCACACCTATTTGACAATTTTTAATTCTATATCGGTCTTCTCTTTGCATGAAAAAATAGTCTATTCTAGAATAAACAGAATGTGTTGCTGGGTTAGTGACTATAGTCTTTTTCAAGAGGGCGAAATTCCCTCCAGACATCAAAGAAGCCCATATCTTCTAATGTATTATTTACAAGTTTTGAGATATGTGTTTTACTTCTTTTCCTACTTGTATCAAGGCCGTAGTTAAGAACTACGTTAACCCCCCCCCTATCTTATATTTCCTTATGGCATTCAAATGGGATTGAGTTTGATATCAAAAGTGCTACCCTTGTCTGACGTGTATTAGTATAAGAATTGTAGTATAATTTTCTAAATCTAAATCTTTTCAGTTTCTCATGTTCAGTTTGTGACAGGTGGGTTTCATCTAAAAAACATTTGAGGCTTTTCCTTTTTCAGTTCTCTCATTACCTTCGCTCGTTTAATTTGGTTTCCTAGACCATTAACATTTAAGGATAAGACTTTCAATTCTTCATGTGTTGTGGTCATCATCAATAATCACACAGTTCTTTGCTATACGTCCTATTAGGTCAACAGTTGAACAAACATGAACAGTACAAAAACTATTGTGAAACAAACAAAAAAGTGAACTGTCTAATGAAGTTATTAATAACGACTTCCATAAGAAGATGCCAACATCCCTTATTATACGCTGACATCTCTTTTGTTTTGGGGGAAAAAAACTTTCACTAGGAAAGGGCCCCCACCCAGCAATGAGAGTCCATCCACAGGGGAATGACCTACTTATAGTTGAGTTTGTTGAATGCCACCCCCAAGCCAACAATACAAAAAAACATAACCCTTTATCTCTACATTGTCTTTATAACCTAACCCAAAATCAGACTTATGAATAACAACCATTAACATTTGTGTCTAATTGCCAACCAAATATCCTTACTCAGTCCTTCTCCGTATGACCTTTCTCTCCAAGATGAGACTTCGATAGATTGTAGCCGCTCCAGTAGAGAGTCACCTGTTGATTCTCTCTTTGAGTCATCGACATCTATTCCTCTCCTACGTAGCTCCACCATCGCCTCCTGTGCATTATTGTAGGTTTTCTTGCCTCTGGCCCAGTGTATATGCATTTTTGTAAATGGTGTCTGGAAGTTTATGCCTTGTTTTTTGAGAGCTGCTTTCACGTTTGCATAATCCTTGCGTCTTTGCAAAACTCCTGCACTGTAGTCATGGTCAAAGTATATCCGACTGTCCCCGATTTTAATAATTTTCTTCTCCCATGCTTTGGTCAAAACTAGCTCCTTCATGTTGTATTGTAGAAAATCTATAATCACTGATCGTGGGGGTTTATCCGCTTTCGGTTTTGCAGCCAGAGCTCTGTGAGCTCGTTGTAGTTGGAGGTCTGTATCAATTGACAGTTCAGTGCTAAGCCATTCTTTCAAAAAGCTAGAGTCTGTCCTTTCTCTGTGTCTTCTGGAATACCTTATATCCTCAGATTGTTTCGCCTAGACCTTGACTCCAAATCCACTAATTTGTTTCTGATTCTACTCTGTTCTCGTAATACTTCCAGGAGTATTGTATTAGCCTCCGAACTCCAGGCTTCCACCTCCTTGGTTCGAATCAGGGTAGCATCGATTTTCTCGTTTTGTTCTTGTATGTCGTTAGAGGCGGTCGCGAATTTCTGGTCTATATCTGCTTTCAGATCCGACATCTCAAGCGTCCCCTGAGTTGTTATTTCTTCTTTAAATGATTTAAGATCAGCTTTCAGTTCATTCTGTAAGGCCTGGATCTGCTTGCTGATACCTTCCATACCAGTCCGAAGTGAGGCGATTGAGTCCAGGTTGCTGTCAGCTAGCATGTTAGAATTTGACTTAGTTCGACTAGAATTTCCTTTGGGGTTATCAGAATTCCTGTTGGTTTTGGCTCTTCCCCCATTATCCACATCTACACAAACTATTGCATTACTTTCAGTGCCCTTTTTTTTCGAGTTTAGACGGAATTTAAACCATTAGCCTGAGGGAGCTCACTTACTACACAGCCATGCTCATGGCAGCCATTCTAGCAGTAAAAATTTACATTTAACATATTATAAATTGTCTAAAGTTAAGATGAAGATGAAGAGCTATGCACATCTCCCTCCCTCCTCCCCTGCTGACAGAGACCTTCTCCGTGACAACCATGCAGGTCATGAGACAGCTGGAGAGACTTCAGCAGAATAAGGCTGCAGGCCCAGATGGTCTTAACCCTGGACTACTGAGGACCTGTGCCACCCAGCTATCTGCCATTCTGCAGCGACTCTTCAATCTGAGCCTCCAGCAGGGGATCGTGCCAGCACTGTGGAAGACATCATGCCTGGTCCCGATTCCTAAGACAAAGTCTACTTCATCATGGGAACCCAAGGACTTCCGTCCGGTGGCCCTGACATCCCACGTGATGAAGGTGCTGGAGGGGCTGGTCTTGGCTCACCTCAGACCGCAGGTAAAGTCCTCACTGGACCCACTTCAATTTGCTCATCAGCCCAATATGGGGGTTGATGACGCCGTCATCTATCTGCTGCTTCGAGCTCAGTCACACCTGGATGGGGGGGGGGGGGGGGGGGGGGGGCACTTTCTTTGAGGTACTGTGAGGATCACTGTCTTTGATTTCTCAAGTGCATTCAACACCATTCAGCCACGGTCGCTGGGGGAGAAGCTGTGGGCGATGGGGGTGGACATGCCCACATTATGTTCAACTAGGATGTGGTCTGTCTGATGTGGTGGTTATTGATGTAGGAGCCCCTCAGGGAACGCTACTGTCCCCCTTCCTGTTCACTTTATACACTACCGACTTTCAATATGACTCAGAGTCATGCCACCTGCAGAAGTTCTCTGACGACACTGCGGTGGTTGGGTGTATAAGTGATGGACAGGAGGGGGACTACAGGACTGTAGTGGCTGATTTTGTGGAGTGGGCTAGTGAGAACCATCTGCTTCTGAATGTGGCAAAAACCAGGGAGATGGTGGTTGACTTCAGGAGGAAGAAGTCAGCTCCACAACCACTGAGCGTGCTGGGTGAGGAGATCAAGATCGTGGAGGACTACAAATTCCTAGGTGTCGTGCTGAACAAAAGACTGGATTGGAAGTCCAACACCAGTGCTGTGTACAAGAAGGGGATGAGCAGGCTCTTCTTCCTGTGGAGACTGAGGTCCTTTAATGTATGCAGCAAGATGTTGGAGTTGTTCTATCAGTCGGTTGTGGCGAGTGCACTTTTATTCGCTGTGGTGTGCTGGGGGAGCAGCATGGGAGCCGGTGAAACTGACAGACTCAACAAGCTGATAAAGAAAGCCGGCTCCATCATTGGCCACAAGCAGGACACCGTGGAATCTTTGGTGGAGAGGAGGATGCTTAAACAACTGAACCCTGACCATCCTCTCCACTGCATCCTCCAGGCTCAACAGAACGCGTTCTCTGATAGACTTAGACGCTTCGCTGTCACAGGGGCAGATTCAGAAAGTCATTCCTGCCAGCAGCCATACGGATATACAACAGCTCTTTGTGAAACGAACTCTTTCCTTAAATTACATATGCCTTGTTCTCATCTGCACATGCCTTGGCTCAGTTCTTATTGTTATTTTCAGTATAAGCTTTGCTGTTTAAATTTAATGTAGATATGTTTCAGTTGCTCTCTGCTCTTTTGCACAGTGTCTCTTCATGGGACTTATATTAACTTGACTACATTAGTCTCTACATAACTGGGTTTGTTGTTTTTTTGCACAACCAGTCACTAACATTCATCTTCACTCGGACCCAGTGTGCTCTTGTTTATATGGGAAAAAAAATGGTATTGGATGTTCCTTTTCTTTGTTTTCCTTACCTGGATGTGTATGCTGCTGTATCAAAAGAATTTCCCCTCGGGGATGAATAAAAGTACTTCGTATTCGTATTCGTATGCAGGGCCAAATGTTCATGCAGTGGCTAGCATTGTTATTTTACAGCAAGAAGGTCACCACTCTGAATCTTAGTGCAACCAAGGGTGGAATTTGCATGCTCAACCTCATGCAGGGGTTAATTTGACACTCTAAAGTGAACATACAGTAGGTGTGAATGTGAGAGTGAATGGTTGTGCATCCTTGTATGTTTTCCCTGTGACAGACTGATGACCTGTCCATGGTTCACCCCACCGTTTGCCCTGTTGTGGAAGATAAAGCAGTAGACAATGAGTAAGTGTCTAGAGTTATCGAGAGGTGATGTACTTCCTGTCCCGTGTGCAAAGATCTTTGGCCATGCCAATTACCACGATGACTGTCGTGACTGAAACTGACTCTACAAAAATCTCTTGGGTTGCTGTAGTTCAAATGTGGTGCCAACAAAAACTTAGCAAGGCACTTGTAGCGATCGGTATTAAGCAAATAAAACCAGGAGCCACTGAGATGTGTAATGGAAAATCCCTATATCTATCACGATTTTATAATATCAACCATGTTTTTCATGTCAACCATGCTTTTCATGTCAACCATGTTTTTCGTATCTGCTTCATGCGCTGTCAACAGTGCTAGCCTCCCGTATCTGTCTACCTCCCATTTAATTCTTTTTCGTATCAAGCTCATTTTCGTTTCAAGGCCATTATTACCTCTGCCTTTTATGGACAGTCTTCTCTTATGTAATCATCTTTGCCTATAAGAAGCTGTGACTTACTCCCCTTTTTCGAACTCCTTCACAGACTACTCAGTGCTTTGTGAACCTGTTCCTTCTGCAGAATAAAACATAAAAGACAACTGATGGACTCTCAAACTCCTTATTTCTCTCTCACTCGGGCACATACGAAATTTCCACAACAGATGGCTGAAGTTGCTGCAGCTTCACTGAACTAGTGCTTCTTTGATATGTGAGAAAAAGAAAAATAATTAAATAATACTGTGTATCATCCCCTCCTTCACCAACAGATTGGAGCACTTTGTTTGGATGATGGAGGCTCAGAGTTTATCTCAGAGTGGAAGAAGAAGAGTTTTTTTCATTTCTGTGCGATGTCAATGTGCCCAGAAAAACAGGCATGTCTGCACAGCTGACGCAAGCCACACTGATGTGTGAGAAAGAGGCTGCATGTCTATGAGGGGCCGTCAGGGACATTATTGAGAATTACCATTCACACAGTATAGTAAAAACCTCACACACTTACAACTGAAACGCTCTCATACACACTACTGAAACACTTTCACACACACTACTGAAATGATCTCATACACACTACGAGATTTCAGTGCAACAGGAAGGAGTTTCAGTGTAACAGGAAGGTGGCTCAAAAGAGGAAGTGCTCTGGAGCATTCTGAGGAGGCACATGCTGTCTACATGGTGGATAATCGACGGGGAGAACACCTTGAAAAGTGCTTAAAATGAATCTTCATCATTTATTATAAGTTTTTTTTACAAGTGCTTTGCAGTGTATTGAATCGCTTCAGAGAACTGAGCCCAATAATTTTGACCAGGAAAGGCTTTACAGAGTGCTTGATGCACTCCATACAAGAACTATATCTGCTCTTCATGCGGCTGTGTCCAGATATGATCTTTGGAATAGGGACGTCAGTCACCTACTGGGATCACTACACAGGTCTTTTCGCAATTTGTTTCATGAACACGAGGCCAGACAGAGGTCTGCTGATGCAAATCTATTTTTACCCCCAATAACCTTCACTGGTCACCCCGGCCGTCCCAGATACACCAGATTTCTCACTGTGTGTCCATTGGCATGACATGGCAGAGAATTGCATCTTGCTTTGGGATAAGTAGAAGGACTCTGCACAGACACAGACTACTACTGGGAACTGAACCATTAAGATATGCAGTTATGACAAATCAAGAACTGGATACCCTTGTGACTGTAATACTACAGAATACTCCAAATGCAGGGGAAACCTAAGTGCTTGGAAGCCTGAGATCACATAACTTAAGGATCCAACGTTAGCGGGTCAGAGATAGCTTGTATCGGGTGGATCCCATTGGTCAATCAATCAATTAGACGCCGTCATGCTATTAGGCGGAGGACCTACAATGTTCAGCCCTCTAACCAATTATGGTAAGCTCATCTTGAAAGACTTGCCAAGATAATATTTTAAGTAAAGTAGCCATGCCACACTAATAAAAATAATATACAATAAAGTGCAACATAACCAAAAGTTACTTTAAAGTACTCACTGTGCTAGAAAATACACAATGACAGTGTTTTAATATTATTTTTCTTGTAGTTTTGTTTCATTATTCTGTTGTAGATATTTAAGATTATTCTTGTTCTAAGCTGTTATTTATATCCTATTAGTGCACAAGTGTAATAATACTGCTTCTGGTCTCCCAACAGGCATTTTGATGGAAACCACAAGCTGGTTAGGTGGCGTCTTGTCATGCATGGCTGCATTGATGGCTTCAGTCGGACTATTATATATCTGCAGTGCTTATCCAATAACAGAGCCTCAAGTGTTCTCTCATTATTTTTGGAGGGCGTTGAGAACTTTGGTTTGCCTGCAAGTGTCAGATGCGATCATGGCATGGAAAATATACTTGTTGCTCGTTTCATGTTGGAAAGAAGGGGATTGGATAGTGTTATTACAGGTGTTTCAGTCCATAACCCGAGAATTGGAAGACTATGGGCAGAACTCAATAGAGTTGTTTGTTTAGACACTTCATAAACATATTTAACTTCATGGAAGAACAAGGTATTCTGGACTCACTGAATGAACTACATCTTTTTTGTCTGCATTATGTTTATTTGCCAAGAATTCAGCAGGCAGAATTGACAGAATTTGTTAACCAATGGAACAACCATGGCCTCTCCACACAAGGGGGCCAGACACCTCTTCAGTTGTGGCATTCAGGTGTCATAAACAGCATAGGAATTCAACCAGTGATAAATGACATTGTTCATATGGATACCCACTATGACATAAATGAACACGAGCCTTTGCCAGGACTTCAAACTAACAATGACATTACAATTCCAGACATAAATATAACAATCAATGAGACCACAATGAACACGATTCAACAAGTGAATCCAGTGGAAAATGATGGGAACTATGGAATTCATGTTTTTTCCTCACTCTTGCACATATTTCAGTAAGGAGGCTATGTTATGTGATTTGTTCTAAATGTTTTGTTAACAATTTGTGAAACTAATAAACAGTGTCTAAATGAGAGATGGGTATAATCAGAAAAAAAATGAGACACTACCAATTGTATACACATGATAGACTGGATTTGCCGAAACATCTGGTGATCACTACTGGTGAGAGGATGTTTGGTGGGGGACCACCATGTACCAAACTTATCGCGATGGCTCTGCCTGTTATGTAGTACCAGTCCTCTCTTAGAGTTGCAAAACAACAGAATAAGAGGAAATGTAATAAATAATGCTAAAAACACTGGAAAAAAAAACAAAAAAAAAAACATTAAGACTTACTAATGAAATCAGTTTATTGTACTAATTGAAATTATAAATCAGTACGAAAACGAAAAAGTTGCATGTCACAATAGATATAAATGGCCTTGTTATTATTACTTTAAAAAAAAAAGACAGTGAGTGATCAGTACCTGTACTGTTGAGAGCAAAGTTTTTTGTTTTCTTTTCCCTCAAACATGGGGGACTTTGCAATGCTCTCCATTGGGAGCCTTAAGAACATTAATTTTGCCGGCCAATTCCTGCAGTACCTTCTTAACAGGAACATTTTCTACACTATGAAAAAACAAAAAAATAATGATCAGAAATGCAATGACGTGACATCATTTTTAATAATCTGTATTTTGTGAAATTATGGCTTATAACCACACAGTTAATTTAAAACACATTTGTCCTATAGTAAAGTAATACAATTAGCCTGTGTTTAAGCCACAATTGTTCAATTACCCATATTATATCATGTAAGGACCAAACTGTCTATATCAATGATCAGATCATTCTTATTTCTCAAACTCATAATCTATGTGCACTACTCACATGTGACTCTCCATACTGGCAGCCATTGCCTGCTGTAATCCTTCATCCTCAGAACTATCTTCAGAAATAGTAGCAAGGAGTGTTAAATAAGAAGAGTAGTTGTCCTCATCAAGACTGCTTGTACCATTATGTCTTGCAAGGGAGACTTCATCTTGACGACTTATGCCTCTTGTACTGCTTGTGCCAGGACCACTATCAGGACCACTGGTGCCAGGAATATCATCACTTCCTGCAAGGGCACCTCCATCGGGAACACTTGTGCCAGGATTCGAGTCACTTCTTTCTTCACTGTTGGACCTGGTGCCAGGGCAACCTTCATCATCACTGCTAATGCAAATACGAGCCCTTGTATCAATTTTTGACGTTGAATTGGATGAAGGCTGGTTATCGTCTTCACTGTCATCCTGAAACAGAAAAAGAAGGCCACCAGTTGGCCAAAAAGCCGTATGTACGTGTGTGTGTGCACATACATATATATGTTAATAACAAATAGCAAATAGAAGGGACACTGACCAAAAGCATCCATGATGGTTTTACATAATCATCCTGAAACAGAAAAAGAAGGCCACTAGTTGGCCAAAAGGCCGTATATACGCATGTGTGTGCATGCATATATATATATACATATATATATATATATACGTATATATATATATATGTATATATATATATATATGTATATATATATTAATAACAAATAGTAAATAGAAGGGACACTTACCAAAACCTTATGGATAAGAATTCCATTCAGCTCCTGGCCCTTTTGTAGTTTAGGGCACACCGACTTATTGCCACAAGCCATAAGGAACTGGAGGCTACAGAGATGGGTAACCAAATAACATGTTTTACAATCTTAGAGATAGTATATATATACATATATATATATATACACACAGAGATTTACATGAGGATGTAAAAGCACTGATGGAATACTTTAATATTGCAAAATTTCTGTTAATTTTTAACAGAAATAATTTTTTTAAAACTAATTTTCTCTATGGAGACAGGATCATATATTTGGATGTCAGTGGATGTATACATTTTCTTGAGGCTGGCTCTCCACCGTCTTTAAAACCATCTCACACACACGCACACACAAACTCACACACACCCAGCCTGCAGCATTTGCTTAATGCTAATTTGGCAACCTTGTTGATTGGGTCATTAGTTGCTCCCTAACATTCTGTCATAAGTTTTATTTCCTGTGCCCTCTGTGGGTTAATGAGGTGTATGGTGGTGGGGAGCACGGGATTTGGGGGTGGGGATGAGCGAGCTGCTGGGACAGTCTTTTCTGCTGGCGCTTTTTCTGCCCTGCTCAGCCTCATTTCCATGGCAAGTTCCTGAACAGCAGGGAGCCTCTCCAACTGCGCCCAGAGAGTGAACACTCACGGAAAACAAAGAATACACTGGGCCGATTAAGCCATTCAAATGTTGGCAGTTAGGAGCTCATTAAAGGAAAGACATTGTGGCAAAAGTGGTTCCTTAAATAAATCACTTAAGGATAAAAAAAAATGATGACGAATGGTCAAATTACAAATGAAATTCGTTTAATATTTTACCTTCAATGTGGGAAATATTAATCGTTGTAATAATGCCATTTGTTCTCCTCTCAAAATGTATTCAACTTAACAGTAAGGGGAAGATTACACAAAGATGCTTAAAGGGTAACTAACCCCCTGTTAAGAAGATAACTCCACCCATTTACACCAAACTGTAAATACTAGCACCTGGGTTCACAAATAGCATACCCATATAAAGAGGTTTAAAAAGGGATTCATTACACTTTAAGACAAACTGTCAGTTGAGTTGTGGCTGATAAGGACCCATCAGAAAGTAAATGTAGGAAAAGGCATTGTTGTTTTAAAAATGTCCGGTGACTTCCCATCCAGCCTAATACGCTGCCCTGGAGTTTTCCAACAATGACAGAGCAAGCAGCATTTTTAACAAATTTTTAGGGTTTAAAAACACTATAAACAAATGTGTGAGTTTATGTCAATAAAGTTGATGCAGGAATTTCCTCAATCATGTTATTTGCATGTGGGAGTGGAAACTCTCCTTCTTCTTTTTTTCTTTGTTCAACTACAGTTAGATGGCCAAATAAATAAACAAATAAATCAATCAATCCCTGATGGCAGCATTTTAAGAGGACAACACCAGTAAAAGTCAAAGGCAAATGCATTATTTGCAACCAGTTGGTGAGTATGGGAGCTGAAAAAGGGGAAAAGAAAACTACCCAAAACATGAGGAATAACCTGAAGTGTCAGCACTTTCCGGTTTTTAAAGAGGCACAGAAGGAAAAACAAGCTGCAGTACTGTCATAGTCAATTTCCTCCAGGCCTCTGTAGCAGAGATGTTTGATTCTCATAGAAAAAGGCAAAAGTTCTTATGCCAGGTAAAAAGAAAAAAAAGATACTTAAATAACTGTGCGCGGTTGATGACAATAGCCTAGGTATAGCATCAAAAGTGCGAAATTCTACTGTGTGAAATCAAAGCACTGATTGCACCAAACAGGTGTCCATTTGGCTTTCACCACAGGTGGTCTGGGGAGACATTAATGAGCATAACATGTCATTTTGTAGACAATTAGCAAGATGTTGCTTTGCATGTCGAAACACAGGAACATCAGCAAGGACAGAGTTGCACTTCTTACTGCAGTAATTTGATTAAAGACTCGTTAAAGACTAGTAGAAATACATTACCTGCAGTGCACACATGATGCAGGTAGCTGCGAATGAGGCCATCAGCTGTCAGAATAGTGGGGGGGGGGGGTCATTATTGCCAAGTTAAATATGTGTGCTATGCACTTTGGTCACTCTGCAATTGCAAAATGACATCAAGGACCATTCAAAAATAACTTGACTTCCCTCAGCACAGCATCATTCAAGCTGTTCCCACCTGCTGGAATGCCATGTTACACCTGTTGCAGAGGAAGCATGCTATCTGTACATCAGTGCAAGAGAGCATGCAACACTACCTGAATTTGATCGACACACTGGGGCCTATTGATGAGGTGACTTTTGAAATAAGGAGGGGAAAAATAACGCTTCACTTCCACCGCACAGGGAACAAAACACTCCGGTAAACCATGCTGCAAAGCATAGAGTATGTCATTTTGTCTTAACAGCAATAAGCAGTCACCAGTGGAGACCAAAGCTTCTCATGAATTGTACAGAATTGTACATGAATTGTTTCTACAGTTTTACGTTTTGTTTTTTTTGTGATCCTGTCCACAATTGCTTCATCATCCTGACAAAGCAACAGTATCTATTTTCACTTTTTTTTTTTTTTTTTTTTTTGAAAAAAAACACTGGCCTGGTATATATGCTGCCTGTTATATGTTTAATATGATTACATACAAAACAAATAATTATATGTTGAATATATAATGTGTATGGACATAAACAGTGTTGTTGCTTGCCAAAATGGAGTTACCTTGGTTGCGTGACATCACCTACCCTATCACCCTAAGAACATTTCCAACAATCCAAAACTTTTCCTATCGTTATTCAAAGCAGTTGGTCATTGGTTTAAATATGAAGTGGTAATACCTTTCTCTGAATAGATATACCTTTGATATTTCATGTTTTTTGGAAACAGTAATTCCACCTACTCTTCTACCACAGAGAGAAGCAGAATTCACCTTTTCTGGACATTAGTCCTTTCACAAACTGTGCTGCTCTCTGTAATGTGTTGTAATTAAGTGCGGTTTTGCCCAAACCTCCCTGAATACGACAACAGAATCATAAAACTAAATTGCATTGCTTTGAATGTTTGTGGTGTTGTTCGAGGGTTCTGCTAAAAAAATAATGTATGGACTGTACGGTATATTTGGGTAGCATGCTAATTTCCAAACAATGTACGGAGATTCCCATCCAGTGTCCTTCACTTCGGTGAAAATATGTAAAAGGTAGCAGGGGACTCCACAATGAGGTATGTGAAAAAACATACGCACACGCATTTGGCCTCTTTGGAAAACTGCAAATGAAAATGATTGTGGTTTCCCATGACTGTAATGGTGGGCCATGCCAGTGCCTTCCAATACAGATGGCATCAGACTGAAAAGAGAGATCAAAAGCAAAAGAAATCCCATTTGTTCCACTCTGTGTGCAATGCCAAGTCTTTAGGAAAATTTGCCTGCTCAATTTCTGGGCTTAAGAAAGATGGCCTGAATAAAAGATGGGGCATTGATGAGAGCAGCTGATAGGAAGCCAGTAAGACTGAGAACACGCTCTGTGGCTGCTGCTGCTGCTGCTGCTGCTGCTGCTGCCTTGGCTTTGCTCTCTGATGGCTGGGATTCTACTTGAGTAGACGTTAAAAAGGGGTTCAGCCTGTCTGAGTGTAAGGAATTACAATAATAATACAAAATACAGTTGGAACTTTCATAAAAGTAGGGAGCAGAGTCATAATTTATGGGAAATAAACATTCATTGTGTAAATGCAGTTTCTTCAAATTTAGTTCTTTGACCAGTCCCTTGAGCTTAAGTCAATGACGCGAGACGTCTTTGAAAGTTTCAAGTGTTTACTAAATAAAAATGTTCACGTTACAAGTATAACATAGCGAAAATAAAAGTTCTTCCCTTCTAGGAGATCGGCTAAGTTCCGTGTAGTCACGGTCAAAGACTGCTGCGCTCTGACGTTCTACGTCACTTACGCAGCTTACTGCTTCGGCGGAGTGACGTCATGCGTACATTAATATAGTAATTAAGCAATATTAAAACTTAAGAATCAACATTACTAAATTAGCAACAATCATTTCTTTCAGTTATTCAAATAAACATTTTACATTACCAAAAAAAATATCCACTTATTTCCATTATGGCTCTAACACACTGAAATACTGTTTTAAAAGGAGACTGTCATGTGACACACACATAAAGGTCTTTACAACTTAATTGCAAATTGATCTCAAAACTATAAGTATCTTGACAGTGAAAGATCATATGCTGCCAGCCCAGTACTTAGGACTATATGCTGCCATTTTACATTTCTGCAAAGCACAAATACACGAGTTCATGTTTCTGCAGTTGTGCACATTAACATACTGTTTTAACAACTTGTAGTTGTCAGGGTCCGTCTTCAGTCTCCTCGCCCTCTGTTTATGCTTTATTTATGCTTTAAGTATTTTTGTTAGTTGTTTTTCTGTAATAAATCGCCTTTTTTTTTTTTGCCTTATTTTCAGCGCCCTTTTGGTCCATACATGTCCAGCTCATAATCATAACAGTAGTGTTTTGACTACATGAAGAAAACAGACTTGAATTATAATACCCTCTATCGACACATAATGTCAAAACAATGTTTTGCTTAAGAAATGTTGATATATGAGGCAATAAGACCACGCTGTATCTGCTAAAACTGAAAGTTTTTGTGGGTCCTTTTCAGTCAATTTTTTTGTGTGAAGTCATTTGAAAAATGTTTTGAATGTAGAGGCATTCCTTCATATTTAAAAATTACACAGTACAACTTTAAAGACACCTTTTTCGAATTTATTTGGATGTTAATTACATTTTTTTTGAACCTGTAACTATTTAATATGAACTTTTAAATCACTGAATTTTCACATGACTAAATTTCACTTAGCAATGTAGGAGCTTTTATTTTTTTCACACCAAGGTTCACTTCTAACTTCTAACTTCTTCTAAGTGATCTGACATTGAAAACATTCAAAAAAGCACAGCTGAGTTTGTTGACAAACAGGGCCTTCCTTAAAATTTCAAACTGACTGACTGACAGTCCAATCCTGAAGCACTGAGGTGATAAAGATTAAGCTACTGCAACAAGCGTGTACCAATCTTTTTTTCAATTCTATAAAATGACCCTTAATTGCATTGCTTTTTATGTGAAAAGAGAGGCTGTGTCAAAATTCACCTCTGAATTATTTTCCTCACTTTGTTTATTCAATTGCTGTTGATTACACAAAGAAAATATATATTCCCCATACATTAACTGACAATATATGAAATAGTTAGTGTGCTTATTCAGTGGATAACTGAAAAAGATTTCATAAAGTTAATATTCCTGTTGGCAATGCTAAGTAATATGTATTATAAATCAAACTCTTAATGTATGTATTAATGTATGTTAATGTATTAATGTATGTAATTATCTATTTAATAATACATTTTAGAAAACTGGCATTTTGCTCATCTATTTTTCAACATACGTTGACTCAATATATTATTATGTACTGTATATGTCCCATATGCATATGTGTGTAAAATACTATTCATTGCATTATATTTTCCAAATATATTTGCATGCATTTTTTTATATAAGGTGTAATGCATCTGTGGCAAGTGTAAGGAGGAAACCAAATAACGCAATATAATTTTACTTAGGTAGAGGGAGGGAATAAGGTTAACAAGGTCCTGCTCTTTTCCTACTGTTTGCAGACAACTCTATCTTGGGACTTTCACCAAAAGAATTATGTTGCTATGTACATTAATCAAGCATTGTTTCAAGGACATGCAAGTAAACTCTACTTAAGTGAACCAGTCTTCATTGTGATGAAGACTGGGCAAATTATACTCAAATATCTATTGCCCAGATAAAGAAATTGAATACCACCTACCCTAAAGAGGCGTCTATAATACAAAGGTTAATTAAATCAAATTAACAAAAAATCAAAAAAAATAAAATAAAATAATCAGAAATCAAAAGAGGCTGGTGTAATGATAAAATATACAACAAATGAAATAAATCAATGTCAAAAGAAAACCAAAAACAAAAATATTGCCAAAACAAAAAACAGTCATGCAGAGCCAGCTAACGGTTCAGGAAACAGGGGTCCAACTAGTAGTAGATCAAGGCCCAGGTACAGGTATAACACAGGTACACGAGCGAGCTCTGATATAACAGTTGTGCTGGCATATTTTGTTCACATAATTTGACGGGCTAGTGCTTGTGCTTGGAAAGTTGAACATTTTCAGCTTCCATCACAGCAAAGTGAAGCAACTGATCCATCATGCGGTTTCAGAACATGTGGAGTTCCCCTTTTTCAAAGTACATGAGCAGTATTTGAGTTGAAGCCTTCACCATGATTGCAGTGTTAGGAAGAGGCAGGTCCAACTGTGGATTCAGCAGGTCATGCAGAGAAGGTCAGCGCAGATCAGACAGGAAGCAGACAATCAAAAACAGTGTAACAAGACAGAAATAAAAACACATGAAAGTACACAGTAGGAGGAGCAGGACAGAGCTGTGCACACAGAGGCAACAAAGACAATTTGACGGAAGATGGGGGTTAACAGGTGAGTCTCCAACAGGCTGAACTGTTGGAAAACAGTAGGAGCAGGTGAGAAGGCAAGGAAACAAGAGGGCCTGAAACAATAACAGATGTTGGTCAGAACCAAACAGCAGAGGGAAGTATTTCAACATAAAACGGGCAAGGTACAGGATTAAAAACATAATGTAGCCTCAAAACTCAAAAGATGTTTCGTTTTTCCTTTGGGGGCTACTGCAAATTCTTGGTGGTCCAAAGTGGTGCAAACTGTAGAGATGACCAGGCTCCTGATATAAATATAAAAATAATAACAATAACATAAAAATAAAAATATGTAAACTGTGTAAACATGTAAAGATATAAACCTCAAAATGTTGCCCCAGAAAGTTGTGCGAACACAGAAACAACGGCCTGCACTGATATGCCCGTATTTACTTGATATCGGATCGATACCAAAATATGCAGTATCGCACACCACTACCCTCCAGTCCTCCTCCTTAAAGAGGGGGACCGGCACCCAGTTTGCCAATTTAGTGGCATTGTCCCCGATGTCAACACAATGCTGCAGCAGCACATCAGTCAAGACAGCCCTACATCAACCAGAGCCTTAAGGAATGCTGGCCCTGCCATCCTCCGTTCCTCCCAGTCACACCCCTTCAGGACTCACTGTCATTGCCCACATGAGCATTGAAGTCCCACAGCAGAATGGTAAGTCCCCAGCAGGAGCAATTTATAGCAGTCCCTCCAGGGACTCCAAAAAAGGGTGGATACACTGAACTGCTGTTCGGTGCATAGGCACAAACAACAGTAAGGATCCTACGCTACCCTCTCGTCCACAGGGGTGAACCCAAACGTACAGGCCCCCAGCCAGAGGTCAATAAGGATGCCCACACCCACTTGGTACCTCTCACCAGGGTAACTCTCTAGGAGGCTGTTCCAAAGCCCAAACTGTGTGTTGAGACAAGTTTGACTATATCTAGTCGGAATCTCTCTACCTCGTCCACCAGTTCAGGCTCCTTCCCCGCTAGAGAGGTGACATTCCACGTCCCTAGAGCCAGCTTCTGTAGACGAGGGTTAGAGCCCGTGGAACACATCTTGCAACTGTTTCCATGTTGCGAACATAATGATTTTGTCGCTATATTTAAGTATTCAAACCCACTAACAACTCTTTTTCAAAAAAGCAACTAGTGACAAATCTAGCATCTTTTTCTTGTGTTATTTGAGACTTTTGGAGACTCTGACACTCGAAAGGTGTTTGCACACCAGTCCCTCATGCACATCAAGCATGAAGAAACTAATAAATTATGAGGAAGAGGAGAAGAAAATCACGTACAGTATGTCTGCGAGCAGATGGGGTTTCACACACACACGCACGCACGCACTGCTACTGGTGTTATCTCTGGCTGATGCAGCTCACAGCAATGGTGGTAAAAGCTCTCTAAGACATCAAATGCAATTGGCTTTCCTATTTCAATGACCAGCAACCACCACTGATAACATACATACATAACAGTCTGTCTAAAATAATCAGACATGACTGACTTACCTGATTGCATGAACTCCATATTTGTCTGGTTGAACCTGGTTACCAGGGGAATTTTGCTATTTTACTTTTTTTGCAAACCGGGAAACAGATAAGAAACCCTTAACGCATTCATAACCAGGAAAACCTTACCATCCATAATTCGTTTGCTATCACAATAAATATGTGTATTCATGTGTATAGATTTCTACTGTCAGGCGTCAGTACGCGAGAGCATGCACGAATTGCACGGTCCTTAACGAAGACACAAAACCATTTGTAGGTGTTGTAGCAGAGTAACAGACCGGCAAAAGCTGGTACCTCCGTCATGATGCTGTCACAGAGATGGAAATCATAGCAGCCACAGTCTGAGAGTGAGAGCACAACTGAGAACAGACGGTTGGTCCATGAGGATTTCACAGATGATTGACAGGGGAACTGGCAGCTGTGCTTTGTGCCTGCTGCAGTTGACATTCCGTGCATCAGTAAAGCACTGCGGAAATTACTGTCAAACACTGTTTCCTTTCGTGCCCCCACTGATGTATCTGAGGTGGAAATTGGGAAAGTATGAAATCAAGAGATGTGCTGTTTCGTTTCCAGTGGATGCAAATGAAACACTGAAAAGGTAGTTAATGAGATTTTGCCCTATCTAATTTTCACACTGTTGACTGGAGCGTGAAAAATTCAAGACACAGATTCATTAGACCACTGCTTGTGTAATACTCTGGGTGTGTATGAGTTTGCCCTATGTCACACATAAACCAAACTGAGGCTAAGAATAGGTACTCACATCTGCATCAAACTCACATTAAGGCCTGAACATGAATATGTATGAAGGCTGGAGTAACAAACTCCGTCTGTCTTTAAGCAGGTGTCAGGTGCTGTGCTGTATGTTCCACAAATACAAACTGTAAACGCAGCTTCTTATAAATACACGATATGTAAAAAGGGACAGCTTTGTTAAAGTGTGTAGATCTTTGTTAAATGGTGTAACTGCGTCATAATAGTACATTTATCAAAACATTTTAAAAAGAAGCAATGTGTGCTTTTAAGTTAAAAAAAAAAAGTATAAAAAGGTGTTTTATTCTTGTTTGTGCTTTAGAAGTTCAGTTTATAATCCTGGCAATCTGGTTCTCCCTGATCCACTATAACTACTCGCTCTGGAACCAGGATTCATCTGCACAGTATCCTTTTTTATTATCTCACAAATAATTGAACGGAGTACTGACATTGATAGTTTGTCTCTTGTCACTTTAAAAGTATAATTGGTTGTTTTAGGTTTTAGTTTCGATGTGCATGTAAGAGATACTGCCACATAATGTAGCACCATGAATCAGCTAAGGCCTAAGGCCTAGTAAGTAAACATGCAAACGCAGGTTTACTTTGTCCATTTATAAGAATAATCCTGCCCACAG
Organism: Brachirus orientalis; assembly: GCA_016785285.1. NCBI lineage: Eukaryota > Metazoa > Chordata > Actinopteri > Pleuronectiformes > Soleidae > Brachirus > Brachirus orientalis. The sequence continues at coordinate 312,516 of JAFBJR010000181.1, forward strand.
ACACTAAGTTTTCAAAAACCACCTTTGTCCAGACTAACACGCACTGTTAAGTGCTATAAAAACATACAAAGTCAAAGGTGGCGATATAACAATGCAATTAAAATTAAAAGCCTTCTTAGTAGGGATGCCCCACTATGCCGTCACTGCTGCATCACAGACACTGTGCAGCGTGTGACAATAAACTAAAAATAAAAATAAGTAAGCAGACTGTGCTCTGCTAGACTGTCAAGAGAAGAGAGTGAAAAGTAGCTCTTTCAAGTCATTTGATATAACATCTAAAGAATCTGTGATACAGAGAAAAGGACTTGCCACTAAATATGAAGTATTATTCACTCACTCACTCATTCACTGAGGGTCGTGGGGGCGCTGGTGCCTAACTCCAGCTGACACAGGGCGAGAGGCAGGGTACACCCTGGACAGGTCGCCAGTCCATCACAGGGCCACATAGAGACAGACAATTTCGAGTGTCCAATTAACCTAATCGAAGTATTATTCATTTTAATATAATTCAAGACCATCTGTTCCTATACTTTTACTCACCTAAAAATGTGGAGCTCCATTAAAAATTATGTTATCTTCTCTGTTGTTTAACATATCTCAATATAAATACCTGGAAATAAAATTTGAAATACTGATCTGTTGTCTTATATTAATCGTTTGATTTGTATTGTTTAAGTTCGGTAGATAGCTTGCTAGCACCCCTCTATACTGGCAAACACAAATACAGAGCAGTATCAACATTATCTCCCTCCCTGTTTAATTATCTAACAAGCAAAGCACTGTCACTTTTGTATGTAAACTCGCCGCTCGAAAAATGCACACCTGGTGGTCTGGTGTGACCACTGCATTAGAGAGAGAGAGTAGTTTCATATTTTCATTAGAGTTAGTTAATAATAAATGAATAAAATCTGCCTTGCCATTAATGTTGTTTATTATGTGTTTGTATGCTGCCCCATATACACCAAAATGATTGAACTGACTTCTTTTTCTTTTTCTAGAGATAAAACTAACCTTGAGCCAGTGTTAATTTCGTTTAATTTCGTTAATTTCGTAAAAATTTTTCATCATAGTTTTAGTCAACGACCTTTTTTTTTCCTCTGAGGAGTACGAGACGATGACTAAATAAAAAATATGCTCAAAGACTGAAACTATGACGGAGGTTATTGACATTTTCATCAACCAATTTAAAACGAGACTAACATATTTGAAAAGGACGAAATCCGATCAGAACGACTTTAGATGGCGAAGCTGGACGACTTGGAAAGAAACCCAATCAGAACAAAGTCCGGAGAGTGGTACAACGCTCATTGATTGGTCGGTAGACTGCTACAAATGACATATGCATCATATGCATGCACTCGCAGTTTTTTATGAACACTGCGATAGGTCACAGCCGTGGAGAAAACGAATGCAAGATATATGGACACATTTCCAGTTTACCAATATGGAAAACAAGACGCTTTGCAAACCGTGTGGAGCTACTATTGCCGGTAAAAACACAATAAACTTGAAGCGACACTTGCAAGCAAGTCATCCTGAAATCCATGCGAAGGTAAGCGAGCTAGCTCATTAGCTCAAAAAAGCATGTCATGTCTATCTATGGTATCTACTACTGTGTGTTGTTCAGTGTTTTAAGTTAAAAGTTGCTAGAGTCGGTTTATCACCCAAAATCAAATTTGGTCAGGTGCAATAACTAGCAATTCTGGTTAGGTTAACGAGCTGTAGCTATGTTAGCTGGGTAATTTCAACAAGGAGTCTATTATAATTAGGTTTAGCTATATTAACTTGATTTCTTAAGTTTGGTTTCTAACTTTGTTAAACATATGCAGTAATATTAAGCTTATTTTATATTTTGTGTAGGCTTGGACAACAAGTGAATGTGGCTTGAGTAGGACAGAGTAAGATTTCAGTGGCTTTCCCTGTTGTGATTTTTCCCCCTCTCTTATTTACACTGTAGTTACAGGAGACTTCAGATGACAACAGTGATCAACTTAGTGCAAAGAAGGTGAAAGCAGCCCAGCAGAACATTTTTAGCGGCGTTTGTAAGTTCTTCAAAGTACAAGAGTGACTCGAAAGAACAACAGATGAAGGGGGGCGCCATTGCGAAATGGATTGGTCGCACAGGACTACCAGTGACTATAGCTGAAGATGAGGACTTTATTCTTGAGATGGAGGCTGCAGACAGAAAGCTGACTGTTCCAAAGAAAACTAAAATTAGCAGTCTGATTGACAAACATTATGAAGGTGAAATACAAAAATTCGGGAAGACAGTGGCCGCTGCCCGGAAGGTGTCTATCGGCATTGACTTGTGGACAAAAAAAGGATTGACTGCTTCTTTCCTGGCTTTACGTGCATGTTACTTTTGTGTTGAACAAAGTAAACCACATGATTGAAAGTAGAGGTCTGCACCCGTCCGCACCCACATTGTTGATACAGAAGGAAGCAGGTATTAAGAGAGGTCCTTATTAAAGCAAGGTCGGTGGTGAAGCTTTTCCGCAAATCCTCTGTTGCTACACAAAGGATGCTGGACAAATGTGGCCTTATTGTTGTGAATGACTGCCCCACACGCTGGTCAAGCACATTCAGCATGGTCGCATGACTCCTCACAGTGAAAGACGCAGTCTGCCAAGTTGCAAATGACATGAGATGGGACAGTTTGCTCCCTAGTGAGTGGCAAAAACTTAGGTTGTTGCATGAACTACTGCTGCCTTTTGCAGAACACGCATAAAACCCTTCAGACTGACACAATGTCCTTGTCTCTGGTGGTTCCTGCCCTCTTTGATCTGCTTAAACATCTTGCCAACTTTCAATAGAATACTAGCCATCGAGATCTTGCTGCTCTTGTACGCAAAATGAGCGGAAGTATTAACTAGAGCTTTGCTTGGGACTTGGGTCCTACCGATGAAAAGTTCTCACCACTTGTGGCAGCTGCCTGCTTGTCAGTCCCACTGTGTGTGAAACCCTTGTTGATGTTGGTGATGACAATATTCAGGAACTCCTGAAACAGGCAGAGGATTATGTGATCCAGTCCACTCAGTCACACTTACGAGTAGTGAATGAGTCTGAAGATGATGAGCAGGGCCATGCAAAGGAACCTGAGGAACCAGAAGCCTTTTGCACAAGACTTATGTAGCCCTGCATGAAATCATTTAGGCTACAGTGCATAAAATTAATCTCAAAATATAATAAAATGTATTAAAAAAAAAAAAGGTTCATGATAGTTAAAATAGAAAGTTCATAACATTAACAAAGTAATGGATAAATATGTGCTGGATAAAAGGTATAGATTTGTGTAGTTTAATAAATTAGACAATTTGCAGTTAAAAGTTAAATATTTTAAAAGAAGGTGTAAGTTCATTAAGTTTATAAAATATCTGGGATCCAGAAGAAGAGGAGAGATGAAGTAGCAGGGTATTCTCATGTGTAATCTAACGTGTTACCTTGTCTTATGCCAGTATTTTCTTTCCTGTGTTACATTTGGTTGTTGTCAAACTCACGAACCAATCAGGGTAAATTCATTGTGTAAGAGGCGGGACTAGTGGCAGAAGTTAGTTTGGTGTGTAGTGAGCATGCGTCAGGAGAGACAGACACTCTCAAGCAGAGAGTTAAGACGGAGGCATCGTGGTGTGGGGAGCATTTAAGTTTTATCATGGAGGTTGACTACTCGTTGTCCTGATATAAACTTCAGTGTGACCTGCAAAATGTGAATATGATGTGTATGCCTGTATTTTGTGCTGTACCTAACTGTTATAGTGGAAAGACACTGGATGTGTAACACAGTTAACGAAATGCTAGCTAGCAGTAGCATGCAGTGCTAATGTGCCCGTGTATTATAGTTTTAGCATTAGGATGTTTTCTGAAGCTAAAGCGAACTAATGCTAATTCAAGAAGAGATAGCGTTTGATATTGTGGCTCAATTTATGATAATATGCTTAAAGGAGGCGGATGTTGGAGAAGAGAGGTCGAGACGGTTTCCAACAGATGGCCCTGCTGTTTTTCTTCCTTGTGACTTCGCTGCTGTGCGCCATTGTCTGCGTGTGTGCTTGAACTTTGACTGCCATTGCCATTACCCTCATGAGACTGCCATCGCTTATCGGTTTCTGTCCCTACTAACAAATAATTGGATTCGTGAGTACTGACTGAAAACCATAGTGCACGTACTTTTATTTTACCTCACCTTTTTTGCACACAGTAGGGCCATACTAAAGGAAAAATATATGTAAGCTTTTGAGAATAAATTCACAGTATTATAAGAATAAAGTCATAATATTGTGAGGAAAAAAAAAACTCCTAAAATGATGAGAATAAAGTCATAATATTTTTCCCAAGCAGATGATGATCAGTTGCAGCATTTGACAACATGACAATTTGCGACCACCTTGTGAAGTTAAACTTTGGTTTGGGCTTCACAAACAAGGAAATTTCAATATGTTGGCACATCTACACCACATTAGCCTCAGTATAAGGGCTTTGAAAAGACTGTGTAAGAAACTTTTCTGAAGAAAGACTTGGAAAAATCCTTTCTTTAGTGGAGGTGGAAATGGCTGGAAGTGGTCAACTGCAAGACTACAACTGGTTACATCCATTCCAAAAAAGCTGGGGCAAGGGAAACCAAAGACCACGAAGTTTAAAGAATGATCAAAGAACACCTGTTTGGAACATTCGCCAGGTGAACAGGTCAGCTGGACACAGGTGAGTGTCATGATTTGACACCCTGCAGAGGAAACTTATTTTGGCAGCTTGTATCCGCGATCTCATTCTTTTGGTCACTACCCATAACTGATGACCAAAGGTGAGGGTAAGAACATAGATCAACCGGCAAATCAAGAGCTTTGCCTCTAGGCTCAACTCCTTTTTCACCATGACAGACCAGTGCAAAGCCTGCATTACCGTGGATGCCACACTGATCCGCCTGTCAATCACCTGCTCCATTCTTCCCTCACTCGTGAACAAGACCCCGAGATACTTAAACTCATCCACTTGGCGCAGGATCTCATCCCCGACCTGGAAAGGGCACTCCACCCTTTTCTGGTTTAGGACCATGGTCTCGGATTTAGAGGTGCTGATTCTCATCCCAGCCGCTTCACATCCGGCTGCGAACCACTCCAGGGAGAGAAGAAGATCACGGCCCGATAAAGCAAACAGGACCACATCGTCTGCAAAAAGCAGAGACCCAATCTGAGCCCACCGAGCCAGACTTCTTCAAGAAGTTATTGGATTGTCCAAACGAACACCATGTTTAAGCATAAGGGTATCCACATGCACACTTTGCATGGGTCACGGGTCGATGATTGACCTTGTAGTCGTATCGTAGGACCTGCGACCACATGTCTTGGACCCTCAGGTGAAGAGAGGGGCGGAGCTGTCAACTGATCACCACCTGGTGGTGAGTTGGCTCCGATGGTGGGGGAGGATGCCGCTCAGGCCTGGCAGACCCAAACATATTGTGAGGGTCTGCTGGGAACATCTGGTGGAGTCTCGTGTGAGAAAGAGTTTCAACTCCCACCTCCAGCAGACCTTCAAGCACGTTCTGAGGGAGGCGGGAGACATTGAGTCTAAATGGGCCATGTTTCGTGCCTCCATTGTTGAGGTGGAGGGCTGATGGATAAATCTGTCTCCCATTTTGAGGTTGGTAAACTGATTGACTGTGCAATCATTTTTTTGTTAATAGTGCGTGTGTCTTAGACAGCATTTTGGGAGACGTGAGGTTGAATTGTTTTATCACTGGGGATGGCTCTTGGTCCAGCTTGCTAGTGCTGAACCTATAGTTCTACCAGTTTCTGAAATGGTATGAAATTGCTGTCGTGGTTTATTTATTCCAAGTGCCTTATTCCTTTTTCTTTCCATGATGTGAAGTTTAACATTACCTTATTCTACAGGATGTCTGGATTATTCCAGTTTAGGGTGAGTTTACAGGGCATATGTGAGGACCTAGTGATTTTGATAAATTCCCACCAGGCTGACAGGGAGGTATTTATGTTTATGCTTTTAAAGCACTGATGTTGTTTGATGAGTGTGCTAAGAAGGGCAAGAGATTTGAATTTCTCAACAGAATGTTTCTTCAATATCCAGCCATTGATTTTCTAGTGGGTCAGGTTTGATCCAATTTTGGACATACATTAGTTTGTTTGCCAGAAAGGAATTATAAAAGTTCGGAAGTTCCAGACCACCACATTTTTTTTGTTTTTTGTAGAGTTTTTAAACTAATGCGTGGTGGTTTGTTTTTCCAAAGGAATTTTGAAATGGCAGAGTCTAATGTCTTAAACCAAATTGGAGAGGTATGGTGGGGATCATTGAAAAGAGGTATTTGATTTTTGGAAGGACTATCATTTTTATGGTGGCAACTCTTCCCATGAGTGATATGGGCAAGGAGTTCCACTGTAGGAGGTCATCCTCTATTGTCTTAAGTAGAGGAGTATAGTTTAATTGTGTTAGATCTGATAGCTTGGAAGAGATATTAATAGCCAAGTATCTAATACTACCTGACTTGAAGGGAGTGGATGGTGATGTTTGGAAGACAGACATCAGGGGTAGACAATAAGGGAAATTTGCCAGTGGCCCGGAGATCACTAGCCCCGCCATTGTAACCACTGGCCCAAGAATCGATCCCCATAATAACGAAAAAGAACAATTTGATTTAACAACATTTACTTTAATACTTCAGTGGGTCAAAAAGTGCAAATTACATAATACAAAAGTGCAAACAGTGCACATTACTCAAGCATAATTAGTTCTTCATCCATCTCCTCCTCAGTTGGTTGATTTGTCCGCCCCCCCCTCCTGATCCCCAGGCAGTGTATCCTGGGTGTCTGCTTCTGGGCCCTGAATGCCACCAGCTCATAACAGCTTTCTCTGCATTAAAGGTTTCCACATTTGGCCCCTCAATGGTCAGGTACATGAGACGAGTGAGACAGCTTTGACCGCCAGTCGCTTTTCACTCTCTTCATACAAGGGAAGCCCCTCTTGCATACGGCTGTGCTGATAGCCATCATGAGATAAATCTGGGCAAAGATGCCGAGGTTCCTGAACTTCTTCAGCTGTAAAATAGAATAGCTGTTAATGGTAAAGCAGGGAGTAAATTTAGTTAATAGAAATATGACAAACAATTTAGGCCTACATACCTCTCTGGAGCATCAACAGGAGTGTCTCTCTCAGGGTCCCTGTGTGGCTTCTTGCCCAGATCTTGTACAGTCTGTACTCTCCCACTTTATTAGCAGTTTGCAGGAAAAAAGCATGGGAAAGTACAGTTCAATACAGTCAACTAAGAGGATTACTGTAAAACCCAATTATCTTCCTCTCAGGAGCAAGTGTGTTGTCTATTGAGATGTTGGTGAGCTCCACCCCTTTGTAGGCAGTCTTTGCAGCAGCCAACATCCTCCTGTGTTGCTCTCCTGGCTCCAGAGACAGCTCTGTAAGACCATTGATGCAGGCCTCATTGTACTGCACTGCCTCCCCTGGAAGAACATAGTTACAGATTGTCATTTACCCTGTAAGACCACATTCAGCATATATTAAATAGAAAAATAAAACACACAGTATTTACCTGGTGTCACATTATCCTGCTGAAACTGGAGGCTCAGTGTCTTTAAAAGCTCCAGCATATCTAGCAGGAAGTGCATAAACTGGACATTCTCATAGCTTTTGAGGTATCGGAGAATGCTTTTTGCTCTTCCCACTACCGCAGGAGATGGTTGGGGTGTGGATCTGTGTGGATCAAGAAATACAACGTGACTTTTTTTTTTAAATTTCATACCTACTTAAATTGTTATGAATTACATAAAACTTTAGAAAAGTATCAATTGAACAACTAACTGTGTAGCCTTGTAGATGTAGGGCAACCACCTGGCCCCCTTCAGGTTTGTAGGCTTGAGGACCTTGTCCTCCAGTGCATCTGCCAGCACCCTCAGTTCTTTGAGTGCCTTGGGGGAGTAGTTGTACTGCATATACAAATAATGCAGTACCTCCTGCAGCTTTTTAAACCCTGGCTGAGCTTTAATGGCTCCTACCATCCCCAGCTCCAGCATGTGTGCCACACAGTGGAAGGAAAGCAGGTGTCCAATCTCTTCCTTGAGCTTTGCAGCCACACCGGTCTTCTTCCCCATATTGACAGCTGCACCATCAGCACAAAAGAAAACCACCTTCTCCTTCCACTTTTCCAGGCCTGCTTTCTCAAACACTTAAGGGGAAAAAAAGCAATTATTCATTGGCCAGGAACAGCTTAGCATGATCACTTTACTAAATAACCTATTCTAATTGGCTTACCCGACTGTACCGCAGAAAGCACAGCAGCTGCAAGTGCATGCTTGACATCCTCGATGCCAAGGAAGGCCTGGATCACTCCCCTCTCCTTACTGAAGAATTTAACATACACTATCTCATTCTCTAGGATCCCACTATCAGTTGCCCCATCAATCATGACACTGATGTAGTGGGCACTCTTTATGTCAGTAAGGAGTTGCTCCCTCTACGTGTCGAGATGTCAGTTGTGAATCTGGAGGGAAATAAGTGCATTTAGTAATAATGAAGAAATTGAAAAAGGTAATTACGTTAGGAATTTAGTTGTAGTTCTCACCTTGCACATGCTTTATCTGACTTGTAGCAGTTTGGCATGTTTGAGCCAGTCCTGCTGTTGAGCTGCACCAGGACAGGAAAGTCAGTAAATGCCTTCTCTTCCTTTGCTTTGTGGAACATGTTCTCCATTTGTTTCTTGAAGCCTGCATCCATGTCACAGTTTACATATACACCAGCTAACACAGCAGGTGTTTCACTCTCTGACTTCTTCCTTTTTAAGCAAACCTGATGAGAAGTGCTTTCTTCATGTGGGTCAAACCCAGTAGCCCTTTCTGCTACATGGCCCTTGTAGAGTGGAGAATTCCTCAGATAAACAAGCACAAAAAAACAAACAAACAAACAAAAACAAACTCACAACTAACATCTCCTGCTTGTATTCATCATAAATATAAAAGAACTAGCTACTATAATTTCTATAAAGCAAGTGTTTATCATTAGATTATTAAAATAATTGTATCATAATAATTCCAAGTTATTAATAATAATCTACACACAATAATAATTCAAAGGCCGATCAGTGTGTCACAAATGGGACACGTGTGCTTGCAGATAGTGGCGGACTGGCCATCTGTGTGATCTGGAGAATCAGAGAACGGTCCTCCAGGACGGCTGGCGGCCCCCCACCAGGGGCGGACTGGGCTACGGATTCCTGGGAGTTTTCCCGGTGGGTCAGTGGGCCGGCCCGGTACGGCATGGTGCTTAAGTGACGCACTGACGGTGTGTTTACATTTTCCCACCATTTAGTTGCCGATTCACAACATGTTTCTGGGGCAGTGCCCACAGACCCCCTACAGTACTTTAGTTCTCAGGTATGGTGTGTTTGACTGAATGAATGACAGAGAGAGAGCAGGGTCTGTGTGACCGTGAAGGGGATGCTCGTCAGGTGGGTGGCTGTAATGTGATATTGTTATTTGTCTAGCTTGCTAACTTTGAGCACAGCGCATTTAGGCTAGTCTGGCTGTAAAAAACATCAGTATCGTGTATGGACTAGGGCCAGACAGCGCTCAGTGGCATTAGCCAACATTGACAGCATCAGCCACCATCAGCCACTGCCCCAGCACGAGTGGGTCAGTCAGGCACTAAATTCCTGGGCCACTTCTTTTCCCCCAGTCCGCCCCTGCTTGCAGATCTGCGTTTTCAAGCCTCCATAGTTACACAGCAATGCGTTATCATACACTTCTGTTCAAACACTTAAACTTTTCTCTAACTTGTCTGCAAAGTTGGGCACAATGCACTTCATTTTTTTCCTCGTCGTACCCTAGCCAATTCCAGCGGTCTTGCCACTGAGGCTGGAACTTCCTTGCCCTTTTCTGTTCGTAACTCTTGCTACTCTCACTCAACTCCTCTGTTGCCTTTCTTTTCTTCTCTTTTTGTTTTTTGCCCGGCGTTTGGCCGGGTACTGGGGGTTTTAGAAACAGTACTGCTGTCGCTGTTGGAAACAGAAATTCCGTGCCAAGAGGCAGTAGCAGTGAGTGAGCGGTACGCATTACATGGGAATGAGTGTGCTGTGCAGGTGGTGCGTTTACGTCCCAAGGAGAGCGCAGCGCTGGCTGTCTTTGATCGGGATCACGTAACACTATGTGTTAGTGGTAACAATAATGTGAAATTATATATATTTTTTTCTTTTTACCTTTTTTTTAAGGCATATTTTTCACTGGCCCCTGGTGCTTAGAGTGTTCTGGCCCGGACGTACTTTCAAAACCGTCCGAGCCATTTATATAGTCGACCCCTGGACATGATGGGTAGGATGATTGATTTTGTCCAATTTATTGAGTAGTCAGAAAGTGCAAATCAGTGTAATAGTTTCAGAGAGAGAGCTTGGTGAGTTTTGAAGGAAAAGTAATACATAATCAGCATAAAGGCTTATTTTGTGCTTATTTTTTAGGTTTTTTGTTTTAATACCTATAATGTTTCTGTTTGCTTGAATTGCAGCTGCGAGTGGTTTAATAAATATGCCAAACAGTGATGGAGATAGTGGGCATCCTTGTCTGGTGCCCCTCTGGCAGCTTGAAGCTTGGAGAAGTGATCATTAGTCCTGACAGAGGCTCTGGGTGAACTACTGCATATAAATTGGGTGAATTATGAAGGGGGGTAATTTTTTCTAGTCTCTTTGCTAAGGCTTTGCAGATGATTTTGAGGTCAGCATTTATGAGCGAGATTGGATGATAACTGGATGGGAGTGTGGGGTCTTTATCGGGTTTGAGGTGGAGACAGTGTGCTGTGTTTATGTTTGGGGGAGAGAACCGCTCTCCTTAATTTTTATTACCATTTTGTAGAATAAAGTTGCTAGTATAGACCAGAATTTTTTGTAGAATTCCACCGGGAGGGCTTCATGGAGTTCAGCCATCAAGATAGGAGACTCCATGGTCTTGACCTGTTCATTATTAAGCTCGGGTTTAAAAATGTGTTTACCTCTGTACTAGATGAGTTGTTGTTAGATGAATATAGGTTTTTATAGAAATTTCTAAAATGTTATTTATTTCTTCCGGTATATGGGTTAACTTTCCATCTGAGTCTTTTAATTATGCAAATAGTTGTTTTTTTCTTTGTTTAGTTTAAGTTGATGAGCAATAAGTTTCCTCCTGGGAGAAATTTTGTTGTCTGACGCTGCTGCTGTCTCCTTCCTCCATGGTGAAATGAATCTTGCACTGTGCCTCACTGCAATGCATTTAAAGGTGAGGAGAGGAGCTCATTTGATCGGGGAAGACTGTGTTAAACCCAGTCGTGCCTTCTCTCCCTCTTTTTGCTACTTGCATTGGTAGGAGGGACGGAGGCGGGACAGAAGAGTACTTGCACCGGGCTGCGCCCAGCTGCATCCCCTGTGCTGTGCACAAAACTAGCAAAATGTGCCTGGACACACCCCCTGCACCTGTGCCTGGTCTACAAAATTAGACCCATAGTCTGCTTGTAGATTATTTAAGTGATTAAGGACTTTTAGTCTTTTGTGTTTAGAGCCGATTCCACGCACATTCCAGGTGACAAGCCTGAGTGTCTGTGTCATATAAACTTATCTACATATGTAGTGTAAGCCAGTGGTTCCCAAACTTTTGTGCCCAAGGCGCACTAAAGGACAAGTAAAAATCTCAAGGCACACCTATTGTGCAAAACAGCCTTTATAACACGTTATCACTCATATCATGTAAAATATCTGTAAATGTGCATAATTAATTACTAATGTCAAATAAAATGTTACAAAGACAACTATATTACACATGAAATATTTATTAATGAAATATTCCAAAAATTTATTTAAAACTTTTTCAAATTAGGCTTCATCAAAGCAGCAGCTGTCAATGTAAGGAAGCTGCACTGTCCATGGTCCTGACCTACAAATTATAAATGTAACATTTTGAATAAGCATTGAAACATGTACTATTGTAAATATTTTGCCTATTTACATATTAGTGAGATACATGTGCCTGTCGGGGCACGCAGATTATTTTAATCCTTGGTGGCACTGAGGAGAGGGCCACTCGCAAGTCCTGTTCAATCGCGTGGTGGGAGGTGCTTGGGTATTCCAATGCAGAAACCAACCAAAACTGATCCAGTGGGAGCTCACTAAATTTGAGTTTCAGTGTGCAGTCCACGCAAAACTCTGCACACTCCTCTCTCTCTTTTGTAGTGAGCTTTTCTGTTGAGGATTCCTGGTTGAATGGGTCTCGGATCCAGTCATAGTCCTTGATGTTAGCCACACGTGGAAAATAGCGCTCAAACCTCTCTTGTAAGGTTCAGCAGGTGTGTATGTGTGTGTGTGCATGTGCCTGTCTAACAACCTGTATAACTGAGGTTGTGAGCCTATGTGAACATGTGGATATAAGTGGTGTGTGTATATGCACTTGTGCCGGTGTGGACAGGGTCCTAATCTTAATGTGGTTGTTAAGTATACAGTATACATATGGTGAACAACAATGGAAAGTTTAAGACAATAAGAAGATAAGAACGTAACAGAACACATAGGGAGATACATAGAAACATGTAATTAAAAACAGAGAACAAAATCTAAACCAAACAAGTACTGTGATGAGGTTGGTTTACACTACTGAGTCGTGCATTTATAGATTGGTTGTGAATATTGGTTATGGAGTTAGTATGTGGAGAGAAAGAAGGAAGGAATGAGGATTTAATTACTGGATAATGATTTTGTTTTGTTGGTGGGCAACAGACCTGCAGTTCAGAAGCGCCAGGAAGTTACCTCTTTATCCCAGTACAGCTGAAGTTTACATACAGTTTGTCTACAGCAATGACTGCCCGGGATTTGCTGTCAATAAACTTTTTTCTCAGCAGGAACAGCCTCCTGCGTCGCTCCAGGATCTCTTTGGGAAACTGGTTGTTAGTGCTGGAGTCCGTTCTTCGCAGCTCCCTGCCCCGGCTCTTCACTAGCTCCTGCTATATAAAGAGTTCGAATTTGGTCACAGTCAAGTTTCAGCTGCTTTTGAATTAAGTCTCTTACCATCACTTCTGGATCCTTTTCTGTTTTTTTCTGGAATCCCAGAGAAGATCAGGTTATCTCTCATTCTGTGCACCTGAAGATCGATTAAGGATTCCTTTATGAGTTTATTTTCTTCCTCGAGAGATTTTACGGATCCTTTCAATGTTCAGTTTCAGAGACACCTGTTGCTGGCTGAACTCCAGCGGCTCACGCAGGGCTTGAAACTCTTTGTGGAGGATTTCTATCAAGGAGAGTCGAGCATCAAAGCTGGATAGTTTTCCATTTATGGAGGTAAGGATCTCCATAAATTCCCTGTTGGGGGAAGATGTTGCTCCTGGTGAGTCTTCCGCATGGCTTCTTTAGGACGAAGGAGTGGTCGATGTTTTGGTTGTTTTCCTCACGAGTAGCCAGTGAAAACACTCATCAGTATAGTCCTTTAGATCCTCCAGCCTCCTATTTTCTCTTCTTCCCATGAAAAAAAGAAAATGTGATAGACAAACTTCCTTTCTTTCCCTTTTTGGACGATAAACAGTGACTATCAGAACCATATCTGTGATTTTAAATTAGGATTAGATAGACTAATATATGCTAATAGGGATTTGCATTGTAAACATATTTCACTGAGCTTAGGTCCATTGGCCCCTGGCTGCTTCTTGCACCTCAGCAGCACAGCATCTTAGCAGTGGGGGATGTATGTACCTCAGTGGTAGAGTGCATGCTTTGTATGTATGAGGTCCTGGGTGCAATCCCCAGCATCTCCATTATACAGTAAATAAAAAGCAGAGTTCTAATTAATTAGGGTCATGTCGTGTATTTAAACCTGTTCTACTTAAACAATATGTTCAGATACGTTTATACAGCAGTTTTGATCCATTACAAGCAAGTAATTTGATTGGACTGTAGGCATTCCAGGCGTGCTCATATTGATCATAACAGCACTAGGACTTTTCACTGTTATATAACTCGGCTTCACAGGTTTTAATAATAATCATTATCTACACTGACTGTTAGGTCCTTTGAACCTACACTGTGTTTATGTGACATGAGTGACAGAGATCATGTCCGTGAGTGAGTTACGTTGTATAAACATGACGACTTCACAAAAATATTTAACCTAAAAAGAAAATGTGCTCTGTCTTGCTGATATGAAAGTTGATTAAAAAGTTATACCTACTAAGAGCAGGGAACTATAGAGCAGTGAACTGTCATCTGAAGCTGTTACAAACCTCCAAAGCAACTCTCAACACACACTTTTTATCTGATTGCTCAATTAATGGGAACATACAAATAAATTGACATGAATCAATGTAGTGGTTATAACTTGTTGCTTGTGTTGTTAGGCAACAGTCATGTCCTCTGGGTAACTATGTAGCTGCCTACATAATTACTGAAAATACTTCATGGAACATACAACATGTGTAAAGGTTGTTAATGTTTGTTATTTGCTGCTGTTTCCCTAGTATTTCCTGAATCATAGTGTATATCCCAGTACCTCACTTACTAAATGATTATATGACACAAAGAGACAGAAAGATTGATGTCATGGTTACTTTATCAAACCCGTTACTAGAGATGGGCATGAATATATTATTATTTTAACATTTGTTTGATTATAAAAAATATTCAGTTACTGTGACTATTTGTAAAATAAATGCAATAGTAATTGCAGTAATGCAATAATAATCAATAATTGCATTGATAGAAACAAATCTTTCTACTTTTTTACATACTGAATAATCTAAAGGCGTTTTGGTAAGAAATGAACATCCTTACACCTACTATTGTGATTCCCAATCTTTTTACATGGTGACCCACCTACTTTGTAGAAGTGACAAATTATTATGATCCAATTATCACTGTAAATTGTGACGCAGGGAAATGTGTGTGTATTATAACATACCACCAATTTCATGGATAAATGAATCAACCTTATTTTTGCCTACTTTTATTTTACAAACCTTAAAAGCTGGAAAAAAAAAAACAATCCTGCGACCCCAACTATGTGTCTTAACCCTGTCTCTGGGAAGCACTGGTCCACTGCTAACACACACCGTCTGTCCCATGACCTCTGTTTCTACAGCAACTGCCACAGGCAAACAAGCCAGGCTAAGTTTATCAGACAGCTCGAGTCAGACAACACTTTTAGTAAGTGACCTGCTGGTGACCTACAGTTCATAATACTACCTAAATATGGAAAGACTGAAAAAGTTTCTTCATAGAGTCAAAGGTGTATAAAATCACTTTGTGAGTTTGGAAAACAGCATTTGAAAGGGACACTGTGCTTTATTTCTGTTTTGTTGCTGGATACTCATGTAACAAATACACATCACTCAGTGCACAGTGCACCAGTATTAACACAGGTGACTGATGTGATTGTTGTGGGAGAGCAGTGTACACTGGTAAGAGCTGTGTTGCTCCTTCAATTCGGAATCATTTGCCAAAAGCAGCTGAATCTTAGAGAACTGGTGGTAATTAAATTAACCCGGAATAACTTGGAATTATATTCATGTACTGTATTTTAATAATATCCAGGTAAGAGCTTGGAAGCAGGAATAACTATAGTGTGACAAGCTTCAGCTGCAGCACGAATCAACAAGTGAGAAATTTTGGATTGAACAGGAAGTGCCTTTTATTTTGACACGCACAGCAGTTAATAATACACACACTTCATCAAGACCCAGAGGGTCATTTATTGTATGAACACTCATGGTGCTATATACACTAACTCAAACAGTACAACAATGATTACTGCACCATGCCTGCACAACCATATCACATTTAGTTAACTTAGAACACAGTTGTAAGGCTTAATAACTCATAGAAGCTCCACCCACTTACCCTCCCAACACGCTAGATAGCCCACACCAAGCATCCACAACAAAGTCTTTGAGGGAGGTGGTGGTGTTGAGCCCGCTCAGATGGCCTCCTTAGCCAACTGTGGTGGTTGGGTGGAGTCCTGGAGCTCTTCTTCAGACACAGACTCACCCTTAGGAGGGCCAAGGGTCGGTAAGGAGTGAGTCTGTCCCGGTGAAGAACCACCACTCAATTCCTCTTGATCAACTGGACCCAATATACAATGTCTGACAGTCTCTCAAGGACAGTACATGGTCCGATCCAGTGACTCATCAGCTTGGGGGAAAGGCCCCTCTTCAAGGGCTGTAGACCCACACCTGCGCCCCAGGAGCGAAATCCTCTCCCCTGCAGCAAGTGTTGTAGGGCCGCTTCTGTTTGGACCCACCCTCAGTGAGGGCTTGCCTGGTCAGGAAATGCACTCATTTGAGTTGTTGTTGGAGCTAGTAGCGATGATACTACTGATGATGCACGGATTTTGTATCTCGGCCAGCCAGAATTGGTGATCAACACTGTGGGTGGTGACAGTCACTGGAAGGGTCTTTTCCACTAGCATCTTGGTGCATTCACCGGTAACAGTGGTGATGCGCCTCCAACCATGTGGTCTTGGACCAGTGGTGCCAGGTAGAATTCTAGTGGGGGGGATCAACGAGATGGTGTGTCCATTAAAGCCCTACATTGGGAGCCATCGGTGCTGCAGTTCAGATACAGTCCATGAGCTAGGTTTAACGTGGCCCGTGGAGCTGGACTTCTTTGTGCCGGTGCCTGGCAGTAGCATGCAATGTGGCACGGTTCCCCACACCAATAACATCCCTCCATAGACCGTCGGCCAGCCCTCCTTGTTCCCCGTTGTGGTAGCTGTGGAGGTGTACTTATGGCCTGACTGGTCACACCTTCATCGTCGCTCTCCTCATAATCTGCCTGAGGGGCTGTGTGTCTTACACCGAGCATGCGCCCATTTGCACCCAGAACATGTTCAACATGTTCAGTTTCACTCAGGACTTCAGCCAAAGTCTTTGGAGGACACAGACAAATATGCCCTTTGAGTCTTTCAGGTTGGAGGCCCCAGGTAAAGGCTTGGAGGGCCAGCTCCTCCTGTGCAGCAGCACTGAAGGTGGTACCCTTGTCTTGCAGGAAGCCTGCAGGTCTGCAGTGTAAGCACCCAGACTCTCCCCTACTCTCCTCTGACAGCTGAACAGCTTTGCCCCGGGCGTCTCCAGCATAGGTGCGGTGGCCAAACTCGTGCTGTAGTGCCCTCTCAATTGCTGGCCAGTGGAGCCGCTCCTTTGGTTGGAGGACTGTAAGGATCTGTAGGTCTTCGCCTTCCAAGGCTAAGGTGACTTGGACTGCCATTTTTTCTGGAGACCAGTTATTGAACTGTGCGGCCAGCTGCACTTGGATGAAGTAGGTCTCTGGTGGCTCCTCTCCATTATAACGAGGCAGCTTCATTGTTCCCTGCCAAGGTACCTCTGGTGGAGCTGGTGATACAGCACTGAAAGGGGCAGGGCTGCTGGCCATGGCAGTGCTAGCTGTCACCAGTTGAAAGAAAGAGAGACTACTGTCTGCCCTTAGCACTGCAGCCGCTTTCTTTCTTCTCTGGAATCTCTGGCGACAGTCACTCATTGCTGCCCGGGGGTCACTTGCTCCATCTGGAAGATGAGTTTTGCCTGAGGATTGATGGCGTGAATGATGGCATTTTTCTTGAGTACTGAGAATGTCCTAAAATGTACACTGGGCCACCTTTGCTGTTTTTTGGCTAAGCACCCTCCATTTCATGCAAGCATTTAATGAGTTCTTCAATGTCTTGTTATATGGCTGCCATTTTGCTATCTCATTTCTGACACCAATGTGGCGAGCTTCAATTGCAGCATGAAATAACAAGTGAGGAACATTAGCTTGAAAAGGAAGTGTCTTTTATTTTGACACTCCCAGCATTTAATCATACGCAAGCTCCATCCATATCCATATCCAGAAACTACAGGGAGCCAGTGTAGAGAAGCTAACACTGGAGTGATGTGGTCTCTCTTACCACTCCCTGTCAGAACTCCTGCTGCAGCATTTTAAATTAACTGTAGTGTTTTAACAGATAGCAATGAGTTACAATAATCTAATCTTGATGTAACAAAAGCATGAACTAATTTTTCAGTATCCTTTAAGGATAAAATTTTCATAATGTTCCGCAGGTGGAAGAAGGCTGTTTTGGAAATGTGTTTAATATGTGAATCAAATGATATATCCTGGTCAAAAATAACTCCAAGGTTCCTTACAGTGGAACTAGACGCCATGGTGATGTCATCTAAAGTGACAATATGGTCAGAAAGTTTGTCTCTGAGGTGTTTAGGGCCGAGTATGATAACCTCAGTTTTGTCTGAGTTTAGAAGTAGGAAGTTACAGGTCATCCAGGACTTAATGTCTTTAAGACATTCCTGGAGTTGAACAACCTGATTTATTTCTTCCGGCCTCATTGATCATCTGCATAACAATGAAAGTGTATGTTGTGCTTTCTAATAGTGTTCCCTAATGGAAGCATATATAAGGTAAAATATTATAGGTCCAAGCACTGAGCCATGTGGAACTCCATAATTAACTTTTGTCTGCAATGAGTCATTACCATTAACATGGACAAACTGGAATCTATCAGACAAGTATGATTGAAACCAGCAGAGGGCAGAACCTGAGATCCCCAAAGTCTGCTCCAGTCTCTGCAGTAGACTTTATGATCAATGGTGTCAAATGCAGCACTAAGATCTAACAGGACAAGAGACCAGACCATTATCTGAGACCAAGAAGAGTTAACAATAACAAGAAGTTATTGTTAACTTTGACTAGGGCTGTTTCTGTGCTATGGTGTAATCTAAATCCTGAATCCTGATTTTCAACTGCTTTTTCTAGTATTTTAGAAACAAAGGGAAGATTTGATATTGGGAGATAATTGGCTAAACATCTTTTTAAGAAGGGGTTTACTAACTGCAACTTTGGGGTACATATCCAGTTAATAGGGAAAGATTAATTAATGGAAGCACATTTTTAAACAGTTTGGTGGGGATGGGATCTAACTGACAGGTTGACAGTTTTGATGAGGATACTAGTGATGTTAATTCTGGGAGATCTATAGATGAGAAACTGTGTAACTGTATATCTGGTGCTTCAAATGTTATTGTGCTAGAACTTGTCTCATTACCACTAGGAGAGAGGAGCTGGTTAATTTTTTCTTATTTTGATGTTATTTTATTCACCAAGAAATTCATGAAGTGGTCACTGCTCAGTGTTAAGGGAATAGACGGCTCAGCAGAGCAGTGACTCTGTGTCAGCCTGACTACAGTGCTGAACAGAAACTTTGGATTATTCATTTTTCTTCAATTAAAGAAAAATAACAATAGCTACAATAGGCATAAGTGTAATGTCTTCACATAAAGTTTTACAATCAAAATAAGGTATTACCATATTCTAAAACACCACAGCTGCTTGAAGTACAAATAAAAGTCATATTTTGGGGCCATGAAAACCAAACACATTTGATTTAAAAGTGACAATACTTTTCGATATTATACACTTATACAAACCTACTTTTGGGTAGTGTATTCAGTTTCTGCCAATAAACTGTCATAAAGGTTACACATTGGACCTTCAAATGTATTGTAATTTAATGGTTTTCCCATTATTATGATCATGCCGTTAATTGTAAAAACCAGCACTATTATTACTTGAAACTTGAAATTCGTCAAAATCACTCCACAACAGTGAGCTTCAGGTCCAACATACATTGGAAAAACTATAATTGGCTGTTCACTTGTAGTGTTTTTTTTAATTGATTGTTTGTTTTTTAAAGTACAAATTCATTATTTTCAAAGTAGATTCTCTGGGCACTTCCATGCTGCACTGAGATGAACTCAATCTTTAAAAAATGCAGCAAGCTCTTACAGAGCATCTTTTGATAGTAAAATAAATAAATAAATAAAAGGTCCTTGGTTAGCTTTAAAATAAACCCCCATCATTCAGATGAATTTTGGGTTTTAGCATGCCGCTGTGCCGACAGCTTGCAAACATCTCATTAGGTTACATGCCACCACCAACCCCTCCTTCTCCTGGGGACAATTTTCTTGCAAATATCTGTGAACAAATGTTGATTTGTGACAAAATGTGACAGTCAAACCTCTAATTCTGTAGAAAATGTACAAATGAAAAATTTCCATGGTTTGCTGAAAGTGAGCTACATACCTTTTTTTAATGGGAGACCAGGCTGGAACGCTATGTTGACCAGTGACCTTCACCTTCAGTGGCAATGTCTGTTGTTTACTGCTTTATTTATTTATCAAAAACAGTGCTGATAGTTTGGTGTTTTTAAAGTGTGACTGTATGAGATATGAACACATTTTCTTCACTGACTTTGCCAAGTGTGTCGCCAGTGACTGCTACACCAAAGTCCATTGAGAAAATCTGTGATTTTAGCTTGCAGGCAAACAGGGGCTGCTAGTCTACTGTGGCCTAATTTCACAAGTTTGTTCACTGTGGAAAATACATACTAAGGATTTCAAACACCGAAATCAAACGATAACTTAAACTTACCGATGGAGGCAGCAGTGGATCAACAATTCCTGTGTGCCATACTGTGAAATCACTATGTTGGATTAGAATCTTTGGATTTTGCTAAGGGAGAATGAGTGGCTTCCAAACTTTTATTTTTCTTGTCTAACTACAAGAAAAACACAATATTAAGATATCATGAATTCAGCAGATATAGATGTTGGTAGGTGAGCCTTGTAACGATTGTGCAAACGACTGAACTAGGTGGACCCAAAAAGGCGGAAGTCAGGGTTATCAAGAGTAACAAAAAAATGGATTTATTTACAAAAAAAATCAATAATCAAGCCAAGTAAAGGAACAATGGAGAACAAAAGGAGCAGAGGCTGGCGGCCGGCTGGGCAGAGCTCTGAGTAAAAAACTGGAAGAGAGGAGGAAAAAAAATGAGGAATTAGAAAAAAAAACCGTCTAACAAGGAAAAAATCTAATAAGTAAACCAAAGAGAGGTGCTGTGTAGTGCGACGTGTACCGGGTACTTGGCATGACGCTCTGGCAACGGTGGATCCTGGAGCAGGGGTTTAAAAAGGCAGCAGCCGATGGGAAGATGAGTTGCAGATGTGCACCTCAGAGACTCCGCCCGGTCATCCAGCCAACCTCCTGAAAGAAAAGATAAGAACACTTCGGCAAACATCCAACAAAATAAAAGACATGAACCAGAACCATGACAAGCCTTTTGTCCCTGGTTGCATGGTTTTTTGCATCCATGTTATCTCAGGTAATAGATGAATGTATGAGGTAATACATTCATGTATAACCTCCTACAACAACACTTCAAAATCCTAAACTATCCCTTTGAGGTGCTACTCATGCAACACCATCTTCTGCTTTGCTTTCCTACAAAGTGACTCCCTCCCTCTGCTTGAACAGCCTGATCGCTCAGCTCACACAGAAGGTAAAATACTGTGTGTAAGTAGGAGGAGGTCTGGGTGTCTACATCTAGTCTGTGTGAATCACTGGCCCCTCCAGGGGACAGGCGCTATGCCTGGTACTGGGCACGTCAGACTGGAAAGCACAGCAGGAGACAAAACACAGATTTTTAATTGATACATTAAACAATTAAACAGATTGCACAACCTCAGGCCATGAACAGAATAGTATTCACAACTCCAAGCCCCCCAGGCAAGCAGAAAAGCACCATCTCTCCCCGTCATCTCCCTGTCCTTATTCCTCGACTTATTGTCTATTCCGCGGGGAGCTACTTTCGCTGTGTTGTCTGTTTCAGCAGCTGAAAAACGGGCTGCACTGCTTGCTTCTGGAGCTGCTGTTGCCGCTGCTTCTTCTCTCTCAACCTGCAACACATGAGTGGATCTTCAGAAGTTCACACAAAGTGTGCAAAGCTCTTCATGACCCACGATGACAAAGTGAAAACATGTTCCTAGAAGATTTTCTAAACTTATGAAGTCATTGTTTTAAGAAACTGCTCAGAGGCTGAGTTCAGTCATTTTTAGTGGCTCCCTTGGCGGCAGTGAATCTTGTTCATCTTGGCTGACACTCTTAGACTCAGTGGTGGTCCTTGCTTTCAGGATGCCCCGGGTGAACCTCCTCTTCTTCTTTTCTCTTTTTCCTGAACTGGGCGCCTGATGGCTTTGACCTCTTCTTATCCATTTGTTTATTTGACACTCAGGAATCAGCACATTACCCATCCCCCAACACTGTCAACCAAGCGTTAAGACTAAACCAATTCACCTCGTTTTGTAATTATTTCACTATGTAACCAATCATATGTGAAACTATGGGCTTTTAAAATGTGTTTTATGTGGAAGGATTTTGTGATATGTTCTATTATTTGTGCACTGTTATATGAATCCCCTGCCCCCCCGCCCTGCCCCCTATATGAGCAATACTAAAACTGGAGGAAATGAATGGAAACAAAAGAAAAAAATAATTATTTATTTATTTTATTTATTTATTTATTTTTTGCAGGTGCTCATGCTGCCCCTCCACGAATGCTGCTCTGGGCGGCTGCTCATATGAGAAACCGCCACTGCTTAGACTGGATGAAGATTGTCTCTAAATCTTTAGAGCTTTTTAAATTTGACCTGTGGAGACTTTGTGGAACTCTAGAGTCACTATTCTTTGTTTTTTGTTTTGTTGTTGTTGTTGTTTTTTTTTTTTTTACTCCTGCATGACTCGTGTGTGAATTGTGAAAAATATGCAGGGACAAAAAAATGGGATGGAAGTTGGAAGAAAACAACACAAGTGTTAGATTTTGTATCTTTTGCTTTCTGTTGAACCTCAATGGGGAGTGAACAATTTTTCAGGTACTAATATAATTAAATGAAATGAATAAAAGGAAGTAAGATGAGATTAAAAAACAAACTGGGTGCTGTCCTAAACTGGGAAGATCAAGGTCTGCACAAACACACATGGCTAAAAGCTACAGGCTAACAGCCAGAAGATGAATGGGCAAAATAGTAAAAAAAAAAAAAAAGCCAGAATTTGCATTGCTGCCAAAATTCAAGCCAGCAAAGAGGAGATTAGTATGTTCATGCAGGTCTTGCATACCACTGTCATTGATTACACTGAATTAAAAACAGTTTAAAAGTGAGATTAAATGGATAATATTTACCACTATGTCCCACATCCCCTTGAGAGTTTTTTTTCCTGTGCTCCATGTGCTTCAGCAGATCATATTTGGGTCTGAAAACCTTTGTGGTCTTTGTTTATGTGTTTGTCTTTATATGTGGTTTAGACGATGGTAAAGGTTTAACAGCACCTTTTCTAAGTGCTTCTGAAAAAACAAAACAAAACAAAAAATTAATAATAATAATAAAAATAAATAAATAAATGAAAAACTACATTGCATTTTTCCAGGTAAATAATCTATGATGCATGATTAGCTCGGGTGAACTGAGCCAAGTCTACTCGTAATTAGATTTCGCTCTGCAGACACATCTGTCAAGGACACAGTTTTGGCCAGCTTCAGAATCTCCGAAAACTCTTTTTCTCTTCTGCTGAAGATGCATAGGCTTCCAGAATTTGCACAGAAAATGTCCCATGGCACGTCACAGACAATAGATACAGCACAACGTACCGGTTATTTCCTTGTGAAATGCTTTGAAAATATTCTGCATTTAGACTGTATGTTTTTTCCAATTTCAAATATATTGAATACATTTATGTTAAGACTTGGATTTCTAAGAAACAGCAGATAAATGTCTTACTTAACAAGCATAATGTGCTCAGAGTCACTGCTACAGTATGTTTTTTATCTTCTCTCTCTTTCTCCCTCTCCCTTTATGTTCCTTAAGCAAAATCACAGGTCCTCTAAATTTGCCTTGTTTTTTTGTTTTTTTCCTCAAGGTGAAACATATGGGCCAACTGTTTAAGAGTCTCATCAAACTGCTAAGCCGTTACAAAACACAACAGAAGATGAATATGCGTACACCTCTGCTATTAATTAATATCAAAATAACTCACTCTAACACACTGTGTAAAAGACTGAAGTGGGTTTCAGCATAAGTGGTGGAAGGGGGTTAGCCTCAGCAGGTTATCATCTTACATGGTAACCATAAAAATAGCATGGGCATGAGACGCTGGGTGCTTCTGCAGGATCTTACACCATATACACACACCCAGAGTGGCAAATGCTCGCATCATCATCATCATGTCACTTTAGTTTTCAGCTTTCATCTACCAGCAGCTTCCCAACATATTATGGAGGTCGGTCTGCACCACCTGAGATACAGTGTATGCTAATGAACCACCTGAGCTGATCAGACCCTCGTTTCACAGACCGTGTCTGTGCATAAAAGTTCACACACGTTCTCTTGTCACATGTTGTCTTGAATTTTACACAGCAAATATTTGTATCAACATCTGGCACTTGTTCTTCAAATCTGACTTTGGCACATTACCTTAAGTTCCTTAAGGTCTTCCTATTCAAACTCGTCTCTTTCTGCCCAGATTTTTCTCTTTTTATCCACCTTTTTATTAATTCTGCTGTTTTTCACTTGCATTTCACCTCCCTGCATGGTTTAAAGGCCAGTATAACACTCAAACTCACAAACACTGTGTCTGACCTTTAGTACAGACCCGGTCATGTGATGGGACTGAGCTCAGGGTTTGGTTCCATATCATTATTCATATTTGGACAGAGGATAAAATGGCTATTTTGGATAAATGGGAGAGAACCCCTTCACCCCTAACCACCAGCAACAACAGCTGTAGCAGCACCAGACTGATCTTCTATAGCCAGGGGAGTAAATATCTAAACTCTGCTAAGGTCAGAGGATGTGTGCTACTTTGCCCCAGGGCTTTGCATCAGAAGGTCATGAGCAGACACACACAAGCCATTGTTATTTGCAAAAAGTCAGTTCAGTATTTGAGATGCTGGACAAAGAGAAACTCTCGGACTAAGTGATAAAAAGTAAGTCCAAATCTCTGTAAAGTGGACCTTGAATAGGTTAAGTGTAAATATATTAATACACAAAACACGGTGTGCTTTAGCTGTAGTATTGTAGATACTGTGTATTTTGTTCGTTTTCATATTTTAATAGTTGTACACTTTATAGCATGTTTGTTGTGGTCAACTGACAATGAAGACTTGAATCTACTCATCCATTGTCACCAGACACAGGCAGCATTTGTCCTCCTTGGAAATTGCCTCTCAGTCCATAAGCTGCTCTAATCCTCTCAGCCAAACATTCCCAAGTATCATATATTGCTCTTCTACATATATCTAAAGCGTAGATATGTGTGTTTTCAGTGTTTTAGCTCAGGACATGTTTTGGTATCATTTCCCATTTTATTGTGGTATGTAGTTTGTTTTCTTGTTTCAGAGCATTTACTTCCTGTTCCTGCGCTATTTCCTGTGCAATAGTAGTTTTGCACTCTCCCACACTCACCTTATCACTTCACCCAATGTCATTTTATTATCATTTGATAGCATTTCAGCAGCTTTTGCTTCATAGCAGCATTGAATGTTTATTTCAATAATTCTTTAACTATTGACAATTAAATTACTCCCAAAAACATTGTCCCACAACAACATTATGTGTTTTAGTAATTTTTTTTATATAAAAACAAAATGATTTTATATACTTGTTGGTAAACACAGTTTCCTCTAATGCGAGCAAAAATGCATGATCATTTTAAAGTCGGATGTGCAGATTTTAGAGGTGTGAAGCATAACACAGCATCACTGGAAAAAAATGAAACAGTTGACAAATTTTCAAACACGATTTCAGTTTGTAACAACTAAATAAATTAAGTTAATTCAAACCAAAGTAAGAAAGTTGTCTTCATATATCTTGGCAAATTAACATGTTACCAAATGAAATCATATTTAGAAGTTTTGTCAACCATTTTCTAACAAAAACAACAATAACAATGTAGCAGGTCAATTTCTGTAATTTTTTTTTTTTTATACCTGCTTCATTATAGCTCAACCTGACTATGGAACTAGACCTTAAGCATTTCCATCATAACCTCCATAAATCTGCTTTCCTTGCTCTTTATTCTTGACTATCTTTTACAAGAGAATTTGGAGTGAAGTCAAAGTCTTGTCATCAAAGACAATAAAAAAGCTATGAGACAACATTTTAATGGTTTCCCCTGTTTTTAAGCTGATGGTTGCAAGAAAACAAGTTCAAGACATGTTTTTTGTTTATCTTTTTCTCACAAAG
This sequence comes from Brachirus orientalis, assembly GCA_016785285.1. Lineage (NCBI taxonomy): Eukaryota > Metazoa > Chordata > Actinopteri > Pleuronectiformes > Soleidae > Brachirus > Brachirus orientalis. Next base: position 338,574 of record JAFBJR010000181.1, read on the forward strand.
ACAGAACTCCTCTCAATAACTGCCACATTTCTCCAGTTCCATCGCAACAAAAGTTGACTGGGACTGATTGTGCATGCTTGTGGCCTAGTTTTCCTGCTGTTAGGTGTTGTTGTTCATCATTGAAACGATGGAGAGGAGAGCGAGTCTTTGGGGAGAGAGAGAGAGAAAAAAAAAAAAAAAAATCAGCTCCCCAAGGGAAGAACAGAACATTTCAGTCCCCAATGATTCCGAGGAGGTGACTCCCAAAGGAATACGCTGGTGTTATTAAAGCCAAAGACCTGCATGTACGCACACATACACAGAGAGAGGGAGAGAAGTTGAACCATTACACTCTAACCAGCGTGGGTGCGATGCAGCTAACAGTGACTAAATACTAATTGAGTTGTTTGACGAAGGGAAGAAGCGCAAACACAGACAAACGGGGGAGTATGTGTATGATGGAGAACAAATTTTGATATTATCACCGAGTCCGGTGCGCTGCTTTTAGGCAGACTCCTTTGTAATTAGTTCACCTTTAATTAATGCATTGCATATGACTAAATATAAGACAATCCCAATTAAAAGACAACGCGGCCCATCTCCACTCTCCCCGCCTCACCAAAAACCAACTTAAGAGGGAAGGACACACTAAAACAAACAAAAGCAGGCACAGAAATTATGTACTAAAAGGAACACTTGGAATTCAGCATATTGTGCTCAGTATTTATGAGTAAACGTATATAAAAATAAAGAAAATGTTACCAATTTTAATTTAAGATTCTTCGTTTCTTGCAGTGGCTCTGTATCATTTCTGTACAGTTACACAATTCATCAAACTCAAATCAGGTGACTGTGTTTTTATCAGGATAGATATAGAGATGCTTTAGCTGATGGAAATGATAAAATTAAAGAAAATGTAATTTAAGAAATGACTTAAATAATCAAAATATATTATTGCATATTGTGATTACCTTCGCTTTATTCCCTCCTCATTTGACTGAATCCGAGCAGCACCATTCATGGCAAACTGATAGTGAATGACTGTGCTGCATTTTGATTATGAAACTTCATCCTCTAAAAAAAAAAAAAATGTGGGAAAGAAATTAAACTCAAAGCCTGAAAATATCATTAGAAGCACAATATAATTTTGAGAGAATACACTGTGATCTTCTCAGGTGAAACATACAAATCAGGATATCGTGTTCATTCTTTCTCTCTTTATTTATTTATTTGGGGGTGTGTAGTTGTGCGTTTCTAGGAGAATTAATAAAGCCGCTATTTGCTTATTAGTTTAAAAATACATCTGGTCCATGTCTGCAAACACAAATCTATTTGACACGGTGGTATCATTTTGAACATTTTTGTATTCATCCCTGTGCCATCAGAGGCGCAGTGTCATCTCTCTCCTGCTTATGTGCATACACATGGGTTAGACTTTCCATGAAGCACGTTTCCTGTCAGGTTTGCTTTTTATAAACCCAGTTATGAATCCCTTTCTGGGAAAAGTGCCTCCTTTTTTGCGTACACAAGCGTTAGAAATGAAGCCCCTGATCAGACAGAACCACACATTACAAAGGTCTGTAATGTGATGTGATGTTTACTTATCAGTTTAGGAGTTAAGTCTAAGGTGTACCCAAAAATGACCATTAAAATACATCTGTATCCTTTCAAGCCCATTCAATAAAAGGCCCTCATTAATGGGAGGATTGTCTCATGCATTTATTTTACGTTGATGGATACAGTCAAGTTGGCAAGTGGGTATAGAGATAGAAGAATTCATTCAGTGTGTGTCACAGTTCTTCTTCTTTCTCTGAACGTAAGACTCTTTTATTATTATTATTTTTTTACTTGACTTTAAATTGAAAGTGATATGAAACTGAGTTCAACACTGGGTAAATGTGCAATTAAGAAAATTACTGGCAAATGTCTTTTTACATACATTTGAGAAACAAGTCAGAGATTTTGGCAGCGCTACTTCATTTTTTTTTTTTGCTGGTTCATCTGGGTATAGCTGTTACCTCGAGGGTGAAAGACACATTTGAGATATTTTGCGTTCTAACATTTTATTTTAATACTTTAATCCTTATTGTTGTACATTTTTTTTGTATCACTATGTATTTAGTATTTGTAGTATAGAGTATTTTTCTACCTTATTGTTTAATATATTTTATTCTTATATTATGTATCCAGATGCATCTTTGTCCCACTTTAGTTTTGCACCATCCCACTGACACACACACACACAGTAGTATGGTGACATTTCTCATCAACTTACGTCCCGTGTAACTGAGTTGTGGGACCATGTAAAGCTGCCATCTTTTTAAGCTATTCAGAGTAACAGTCGCTTCCAACCAAGAGCCACTTCACCTTTCCCAGCATGTTTCCAGATGAACCCTCACACAAATAAAATAGCCAAGAATGACTGAGGTTGACAATATTATACATAATCTTTAAAAAGTCTGATTAACTTTCATTGTTTGCATTAGTCACAGAACAGCATGACAGTCTCCTTTGCTTACTACTACTTTTTAATTTACTAACTTTGTCTGCCTTCTCGAAAAATGCATTTATTGTAAATGACAAGGCAGCTCTTCAGTGACGGTTAAACAAAAAGATCATACATGTGTCACCATCTATGCTAAAGCAAACCTGCTATTGTGAAGCAGATTGTGGCACTGAGGGCCACAGCCATATGATGTAGACAGTTGACTTTATGCAAAAAAACAAATTACTCGAGTGAAGAAAGAAAGAAAGAAAGAAAGAAAGAAAGAGAGGTACAAACATAGAAGGACGGGGTGGTGACAGCAGGGGAGGAGGGCATCTGAACCCATAAACAGGTGTTTGTGTCTTTTCTCTCCTATTTTTAAGACAACCATAAAGACTGCAGATCCTGGCTGCATATTTCATGTAGGATGCGGTGGTTGGGAGCTGCAGCCATCTGGCTCATCTAACCCTTTTTCCTCCAATAAAGAGGGAAGAGATGGTTTGCCAGGGAGGGGAAAAACAAAGACGTGGAGTGATGGGCATCCCAGCCGAGAGCGGAGTGCCACACCACGCACGCCTTTTTCGCTGAATATTTCATGTCGACCCCAGTTACAGCAGCACAAGACTTTCATGTTTCTTCACACATCTGTTCTCTTGTATCCAGGTTGCTCTAATATCAACTCTCTCTTTAAAGACAAAGAGAAAATACAAAGGCTCCACACTGGCCTACTGTAGGTGATTGCAGTTTACTAAATACAGAAACTCAAATCAAAGTATTTATTTTTTCACTTAAAGCTGTGTTGACTTTGAACAACAACAAATGCCGCATGCATATTGTTGCACACTGCAAACATTTCCACATGCAGTGGCTCTGAGACTCTAATTACCACAAATGCACCATTCCCCTACTATTTATTATGTGTTATTTTGTGTGTTGTTTATGTAATAAAAATTCAAATAATCTGGTAGTGTAAGAGTTAAAATCTTTTAAATTATTGAATATTTGATCACTTTGATCAAGGCTGCAGTTCATTAAGGCATTCAAGTAAAAGAAAAAAACAGATATAAATGTGTAGTAAATTTGAGAAGGGTACAAGGGTTAAAATTTGATTATTTTTCTAATGTAAAACCTGCTCTCCATAAAACAAGGTGAGCAACAACTGCCATTTTAGCAGTGCATTATTTGTACAATGCTGGTTACGTCTATCGGCTCCACGTGAGACTCTGTGTGTTTCTCAGCATAGCAGCGTTTTGTTTTCCTGCATTCATGTCCAAGTACAGTAGGTGAGATCTAAGAACCACACATATGACTGAACACACCAAGAGGCGCCCGCGTAAAGTTTCAAAAGGTGATTCCACCACTAAGAGAAACCTGGCTGTTGGTGTGATATGCATGGTAATGAACACGGGCACGCCACCAACAGCAATTATGCATGTAAACTAGCAGGGCCCGATGCAAAACAGTGCGGCGCAGGACATATTTTGAAAGATTATTGCGGACTGCACCATGCGGGAGCGGGCGGGTGGGATGATAAACTGCAGTCCTGCAAACTAAATATGAGTGTAAAGTAAAATATACAAATGATTAATGTATGCCTATCATACATAATTTGTGCTGGATATTTTATTTGGCATTGATCAATATATTACCAAGTTACCACTAATAATGTGTGTGCATTTTTTTTTTTTTTTTTTTTTTCCCCAAGCCGAGAAAGAAAGCGAACGTCCCCATCTTGCGGGATTTCGCTCAGACCTCTAATGTAAACTAACACTTATATGACACCAAGTCATGTTGAATACATTGTGATTTTGAGCAGTCAATTATATTTTTTATACTATACTGTATATTGTGGACCAAAGTGCTAACCACTACACCAAATTGTGTGGCCCACCCTATCACTAAGTCATAGTCATGGTCAATGAAATCAGTGAAACACATACACCAGGGTGAGATAAGGGAAAGAACAGAGTGATGAAAAGAATATGGTGAATGAAAATTGAGAAAACTAGCTTCAGAGGATGTAATGTGAAAGGAAAAAGGTGTAAGAAATTCAGAACTTCATACTCTATATTGCCAAAAGTATTTGCTCATCTGCTTTCACACGCATATGAACTTAAGTTACATCCCATTCTTAACAGGGTTTATTTGATGTCAGTCCACCCTTTGCAGCTATAACAGCTTCAGCTCCTCTGGGCAAGGTTTAAGAGTGTGTTCATGGGAATCTTTGACCACTCTTCCATAAGCACATTTGTGAAGTCAGACACTGATGTTGGACGAGAAGGCCTGGCCCGCAGTCTCCGCTCTAATTCATCCCAAAGGTGTTCTATCGAGTTGAGGTCAGGACTCTGCGCAGGCCAGTCAAGTTCTTCCACACCGAACGTGCTCATCCATCAGATTGCCAGATGGAGAAGTGTGATTTGTCACTCCAGAGAACACGTCTCCAGTGGTGGTGTGCTTTACACCACTGCATCTGACGCTTTGCTTGGCCATGGAAACCCATTCCATGAAGCCCTGTTCTTGAGCTAATCTGAGGGCCACACAAAGTTTGGAGGCCTGTGAAGTTTGACTCTGCTGAAAGTTGGCACTATGCACCTAAGCATCCGCTGACCCCACTGTGTCATTTTACATGGCCTACCACTTCATGGCTGAGTGCTGTTGTTCCCAATCGCTTCCACTTTGTTATAATACCACTGACAGTTGACTGTGGAAAAGTTAGGAGCAAGGAAATGTCACAACTGGACTTGTTGCACAGGTGGCAGCCTATCACAGTACCACAGTCTGTATGGCTAGGTGCTTGAATTTATACACATGTGGCAATAGAGGTGATTGCAATTATTTGGATAGCTGAGTGAATACGTTTGGCAATGTAGTGTATATACACTACCAGTCAAAAGTTTGGACACACCTTTTCATTTATGTGGTCCAAAGGTGTGTCTAAAGTTTTGACTGGTAGTATATACAGTCTATCTATCTATCTATCTATCTATCTATCTATCTATCTATCTATCTATCTATCTATCTATCTTGGTTTGATTTTTTTGCAGTTACTGAAGTTTTTCAGTTTTGTATTTTCATATTTTATTATTAAACACGTTGGAAAAAAAGGAATATATCTTTTGAAATTGTTGTCACATCAGACTGGTTGCTGGACACCTGCAATGTTAGTGGCATATACAGTATATAGAACTAGAAGGAGTGCCACTTACAAAGATGACAAAGAAATGGAAATCTAATTTTTCTAATGTTTTGTTTTTGGTTCAAATCTAAAGGGGTTTTTTTTTTTTTTTTTTTTTTTTTAAATTTTTTTTTTTTTTTTTTTTTTCATCTTTCCAGTAAGCTGGAACTGTGAGTTTATTCACTATTCATTTGAAAGTGGGTAATAATTAAAATAAAAATATATTACAATTTCAATGCATTGTCCTTCCTTTTTTCGTTTGAATTAAAATTTTACAGACTTGAAATATATGTTCAGCCCAAGTGTTAACCTCTTCTATTCAGGACAGAAGAGGTTATTTAAGTAGTATATTTTGAGAAACTATGCAAAACATAGCAGAAGCTGCACAGACGCTCTGCAGCAGATGAACATTAGATAATATTAATAATACATTTAAAAAGTCACGTTACATTAAAAGCACAAGCATGAAAAAGACAAATAAGTTTAAAACCATTAAACATTAAAGGTAATCTTGAAAAGGTGAATTTCGAGGAGTGATTTGAATGAGGAGAGGTCAGAACAGTCATGTAAGGCTGAATGATATAATGATTTTTAATTGAAATTGCAATGTTTTACCAATTGCTTCAGTAAATTCAGTTTCATTTTCTCAGTGTGGTCAATGTTATGATATATTTCAAGTAAAAGGGCCATAATGTGCACTGTGGAGAGTGACTGCTGTTTCTCGTCAGCTGTTTAAATATATTTTCTCTTTAATAGAGTGGAATTCCCATTGAGAAAAGTAGAGGAGTTGTCATCCGATGTCTCATTGATCACGTGGGTGAAGATGTGGGTGCCTTAATCACGGAGTTTGAGGTGTTTTCCATACAGTAATCTGTAAATCTGGAGGTGGTTCCACCGAATACTTACATAGTCTGCCATAATAACTATTGATTTATTAATTTACTATTAACATTTCCTTTTTGTGTCTATGGGAAAGACTGCAACAGTGGTATTGCAGCGTAAATACAAATCGGTATGCATTTTGCAAACCTAATACATCAAATATCATCTGCTATAACCCGTTTCCTTTACAATGTCTACAGAATGATTAAGTGGTCAGTGTGGAATAAGAGCTGCAGAGACGATGGCCCTGTACCGTGTCAGGGATGTAGGGATTGTCACTGAGGGTTCCATCATACTCAACCTGTGCCTTGGACCTTAAATACCCCAAAACTCGAAAATATATTTTTGAGGTATTTCAAAAGATGTTTGTTGAAGTGGATGCTGGAAACCTGTCAACAAAGGTGCAAAGACTGAAAAACAATGTAATGACATAGTTGTCTGTAGGGTAGATGAGCACAGATGAGACTCATACCCAATTTAAACATGCATAAGGCAAAAAAGACTACCCTAACTAAGTAGTGAGATTCTTCTGGACAGTTTATGGCCTTATTTTGTCAAACCATTATCAGGTATTGTCCATGATCTGCTGTTTTTTTCTTTTTTTTTTCATTGCACATATACATTTTGGATTAATATGCATTTTTTTCTTTTTTGGCATCCAAATTTTCATTTAGGATTTTGAGGCAGTTTCACCTGAGGTGACTTAAATGTACTTCTAAAGGAGAAAGTAGTTTTTGTATTTCCAGTATTTTCAGTCAACCACTAGTGAAGCCACATATGCTGTGTTTATGTTACAGGCTGTGTTAGGCTGTAACAATGTTTAGTGTGTTTGCCTTGCATTCAAATGTACCTTTAATATGTATCTTTTTCTCTTAGCCATTTGGCTTGAAGCGTTTGAGTTTGGAGGTGTTTGATCTTGGGTATTCTGAATTGCCTCACATGTAACACCTTTGGATGTGCTGCTTTAGGTTGTGTCCACATAACTTGGGTGGTTGATGGACTGACATGCTAATTTGTTAAATCTTAGTTGGTGAGGGTTCAGATGAAAAAAACACACAGTTGAAACCCCTCTGTTGTGATTTAGCTCCAGTTCTTGTGGAGAAGTTGCCTAAAGCAAAGTATTTGAAACTGTAATTTTCAGTATGAAAAAGAACCGTTTCATGTTTTGTGAGAAACAGCATGGAGTAAATTAAATTAAACAAATCAGTAAGTCATTATGAACATTTTTATATTCACTCAATTTCTTTAGTGCTTTCTACTCATGTTTTCAATATGGCCTACACAGTTTCAGTTACATTTACTCAATTTATGTGGCATTTGTGCCAAGTAAATTCATTCAGACATAATTGAAAATATCACTGAGATTTACTCAGTCCTACTGTTTTGTTTTAACTGATTTTAGAGCTGTCAATTCAACTCAGTATTTTAAAGTGTAAAAATGTTTCACTAATTGAATTAAGTAATATGCAGTATTCTTTGCAGTAGTGTATGCTAACAGCCAACTTCGCCCCCGGACTTACTTTCCAGCTTTGTGTTGCTGGAGTTTTTCAGATGTTTTGTTTGCTACTGTACATGGGCAGAGTGACAAAAAAAAGACTTCGACATTGGGGAAATGAGCCATAGCTCTACGTCAACTGTGTAAGAGATTGGAAGAGATGTAATTCCAGAACTTTACCCTTAATTATCCTCCATCCTCCATCCTCCTTCCTCACACAGTGCCTGACAAAGCTATAATTCAGCTTACCTTGTAACATAAATGCACAACAAATGTATTATGAAATGGTCCAGTCTTGAATTTTTATTTTGATGGTTTCCACTGGTTGGATTAAGTGTGAGGGCATCAAGCTTCTTAAGGGCCCTCCTAATGAAGGCTCTTCTTTCCATTCTACATGGAGCATTTACACCAACAAACTATGATTTTTTATATTGTGTTTTTTTTTTTTTTTTTTTTTCTGGTGTTACTTGTAACGTACTTACCTCTGGGAAGTAGAACAGGAGGGACAGTGCATTCCGTTGATAAGTTAATTCAATTCAATTCAATTTTATTTGTATAGCGCCAAATCACAACATACATTATCTCAAGGCACTGTACATAGTAAGGCCAAAACTTTCAATATTACAGAGAGAAAAGAAACCCAACAGTTCACACAATGAGCAAACACTAGGGGGCAGTGGAGAGAAAAAACTCCCCTTTAACAGGAAGAACTCTGACAGAACCAGACTCAAAGATGTGCGGTCATCTGCCTCGACCGGTTGGGGTGAGAGGAAAATGGGGGACAGAGGAGAGGTGGGGGACAG